>CM056957.1:24837812-25229706 GCA_029856935.1 Cyclocarya paliurus | reverse complement strand
TGAAATTGAGTTTTGAATTAAATTTTAGATTTTATTGATCTTGAATAATTCTTTTGAATTATAGACTTTAGACAATCTTTGAGACAATAAATTTTATGAATCAAACCAATGTTTGTTTTAATTGTCTCTCTTTCTTCTTTGCATGAGGGCGAGCAAAGCTTAAGTTGGGAGGCAAAGAAAAAATTTGTCTAAAACTACATGATTTGCCTTTTTTCTTTGTCATTCAAGATATAACTTCACATTGGATATCTATTTATTAGTTAAAATAATAATAAAATAAATAATTTTTTAATAATAACAATATATTTTTATAAGTTTTTTTTTTTCATATTTTGTAATTATACTAACTATATGTTAATTAATAATATAATTTTATTAATAATTAATAATTTGTTGGACTCGGAAGCAAATTCGCGAGGGGAATGAAATTAGAGCAATTCGTGGAATAAAATAATTATTTGCCTATGAACAGTATAATACCAAATATAACTTTCCCTTTAGATTTACTGTAACTCAATGGTTCAACTTCTTCCTTTTATCTAATCCAATGCAGTAATTTTAAGGAAAAATGAGGCATATTTTTGGATTGATTGGCATTTGGCTAAGTGGTAACTGATTGGCAGTTTTAAGGGAAAGTGGTAACTGATGCCGAGTGTCGTAGAGTTTAGTTTAATTTTTGGTGGAGAAATAATACATATAAGTCTCAAATGCTGAGATTTTATTACAATTTTCTTTTTTTAGAAAAATAGATCTTATCATAAAAAAGTATGAAAATTTTATTTTTATTTAATAGAATTCATATTTTTACATCACTAAGGTGGTAAATTTAGTTAATACGAGTTATTATTTTATGGCTTAGAAGTCAATAGTTCGAGAGGATATAAAGTTGAAACTACTTGTATGATAGTAAAGTCTGATTTTTAGTTAATGAAATAAACTTTAGACCAACTAGATACTTTAGACGAAGGTTCATCCTTAAAGCAATAACTATGACCTAAACCAGACATTTCAGAATGGAAAGAGACTCCTATAATTACGTCTAACAAAAAATTATTATGCTGATCGCTCCTTCGCCCCTTCCACCTTGCAAAAGAAAAATCATATTTTTAATAGAAATTTGTACATTTTAAACCTTAAACCTAGCATTTATTTTGTTTTTGGCGATTATTTAGTTTGTGGTTGAGTGTGGGCGACGTTGATTTGACTGTGAAAGGCCTTTTTGTCAGGAAGCTAGATGATGAATCTTCATTACGTGTGGTGAGATCAAATTCAATTAAGACAAACAATAAATGATTTAGGTCGCGAAGTGTTTTCTTTATCAAACTTTATTATTATAAATTTTAAAATTTTAAAATAATAATAATATTAAAAAATAATATTTTATTTAATTTTTAATTTTTTATCTCAATTTATCTTATCTCAATTCATTATCAAAACTGCAGCTTTTAGGCGAGGATTGGATTACATGATCACTTTATTCTATTTCAAATTAGTCTTAATTTGGTTATACAGATTATATGAGATGAGATGAGATAAAATAAAAATTAAAAATTAAAAAAAATTATTAAAAAATTATTTTTTAATATTATTTTTATTTTAAAAATTAAAAAAATTAAATTATTTATTATATTTTATATAAGAGTTTAGAAGAATTATAAAATTATATGAGATGAGATGAGGTAACTAAACCATGCCTTAATTTATTTATGTTATTTACTATATTTTAACTTTTAACAAAAAGTTAAATCTTTCTCAATTTATTTCATATATTCAAATAGATATATTAACTTATTTAGACTTTATTTGGGTATTCACTACAATTCACAAATAATTCATTATTATTTATAAAATATTCACTACTATTTACAAATCATCTAAGATCACCTCAACATTTAAATGTAACCTTTCATTTAAATACATCTCAATAGGACTCATAAGATACTACTATTTATAGATCAACTCAGATCACCTAAGATCACCTTAGCATCCAAACACAGTCTTAAAAGTTAAGATACTCTTAACACACATGCGATCTATTTTACCAATTTTTATAAGAGAAATGAATTGTATGAGCTCCAAATAGACAAGTCTCATACAAACATTTATAAAAAAAGTAGACCCCACCTTAAAAAAATGTAAAAAAAAAAAAAACTATTATTTATTAGTGAGACCTACTTTTTAAAGAATGGCTTCTACAAGTCTTGTGCCTAACATTACTCTTAAAATATAATTGTATAAATAGTTATAAAAATAATTGTATGTATGTCATCTCTAAAAATTATTTACAAATTCTATAAAAAGAAATTATGAAATCAAGCAATATGGAAGAACTAGAAGGGTTGGCCCAGAGGTCTCTTTTACAACACCAATTAAAACCTTGTTTGGTTTTAGAAATGAGATGAGATGAGATAAGATTAAAGTTGGAAAAGTTAAATAAAATATTATTAGAATATATTTTTTAATATTATATTTGTTTTGGGATTTGAAAATTTGAATTGTTTATTTTATTTTGTATGGAGATTTGGAAAAGTTGTAATGATAGGAAGAAAGGTTTTCAAAATTTTCAAAGTTTTGGTCTTGAAAACAAACAAGGCCAGTAGCACTAACTAGCTGGGGATTGCGTTCAAATGTATATATATATATATATATATATATATATATATATATATATTATATAGCTAATGTAATTTTTCAAACACACTTCAAAAACTTTTGATTTTGTTCCATATTGAGAAAAACACTTCCAAGAAAGAAAATTTTAAACAATTGGAATTTTTTTTAGATTGGATTTAGTCACTAATTCATGATCTAGTATGTACAGAATCAATCCTTTCTTCTCCTCTTTTCTTTCAAGCACACAATTCTTTTGCAACAGAAAAATAAAGCGATGCTCAACAATAGGTAGATTTGGTAGGAAGTGAAATTTAATTATTTAATTATATTGTGACAGTAACAGAAGATCCTATCTCAAAGAAGAAGCTCCCCAAATAAAAGAGGTAGGTGAGAGTTGGTCTTGAAGAGTTCGTTAAATGAAAATAACATCATCTTGATCATGAGGATGACCTTTTTTTTTTTTTTTTTTTTTTTTTTTTTTATGGAATCATGAGGATGATCTATGTGTTCGAAGAACATGACAACGATCTATATGATTTGGAAACCTAACCCCCAACCAAAAGTCTAAATGCATTAGTTGGTTGGTGTCTCATCATTTATTAGGAATTTTTTTTTTGTCATGATCTTTCGATAAGAGAATGATCCAAGTATATCTTCTAAGAAAAAAAGATTCCAAAACAATAATAGTCATGATCATGCTAGCATCTTGTATTTTGGATTCTTGTAAGAAGAGACTTAGGCCTCATGATCCTTTGGAGAGCGAGATGAGATGAATTGAGATAATTTGTAAATAGTAATGAAATAATTTGTAAATAGTAGTTAAATAATGGTTTGAGTTAAAATGTTTATGGAGTTTTGAGAAATGAGAAAGAAAAAAATTGAATAAAAATATTATAAAATTAAAATATTGTTAGAATATTATTTTTTGATATTATTTTTGTTTTGAAATTTAAAAAAATTGAATTATTTTTTGTGTTATGTTTGGAAGTTAGAGAAGTTGTAATGATTAGGTAATGATTAGATAAAAAATTTGAAAATTTGAAATTATGTAGTGTTTGAAAATTGAAATAATATAAGATAAGACTCGTATCTTATTATCCAAACCAAGTCTATGAAGTGAAATCGTAGGCATTTCTTGAAATGGCTTTAATTACATCCGATTCAATCCCACCAAATATTTTACTTATTAATACGAGACATTTTAAGTGATCTTCTATATTGATCATTTTAAAAGATAATCACTTAAAATATGCCAAATCAACACGTGCGATTAAGGATGAAAAAAATTATAATGAAAAACGATATTTCTTATTTCAACAAGTGTATTCCATGAACTCATTGTTCCATTTCATATCTCGAAGTAACTAAACTTTGCAATGATTAAGTATGGATTAAATACAAAATTGGTTCATTTTGGTTTGTTTCAAAATCAAATTGCTCCTTATTTTTTCTTTAATTGAACTTTTGACTTCCTATGGTTTTAAGAACGACCAAATCTCTTCTTGTATCAGAAATCCAATCGCAAATCATTAGAAGTTCTACATCAACACCAATCTTTCTTTGGCACATGTCCTTTAACTGGCCATGTGTGCGCCAAATTTTAATTTTGAGAAAAAATGATCAATTTTTTTATTTAAGCGTTTATATTTTGAAACTTGGTTTTTTTTTATAGCATAGCCTTCTTCAACTAATATTTGTAATGAATTAGATATAAAAGAAAGAAGATGATATATATGGATCATCTTCAAAGTGGTTTATTTGTGATTGAAGTTCTTGTGTTCAGTTGAACAGGGACCCCAACGGTTGGTTGGGCAAGGATTCAAATCATCAACCATTTAGGGTTGATAGCAAGCCTTACTATGTATTTCATTTAATATAAAATTCAATCGATTTCTTGTAAATTCAACTGTTTAAGCATCATATTATTGTCATCAAAAGTGAGGGTTAAGAATGAAATTTGGAGACTACTCTCTTAAAATATAGAAAGAAATATTATATCAATTATGATAAAGAAAATGACTTCAACAAAATGGAAGGGACATGACATTTTTCTAGACCCACCAGGTGGTCCATGACTCCATCTAATTGATTTTGTGCATGCCCCACCTTTGTTTCGTCTGTTCTCCGAGCCAGGACAAGTCTCACTAAATTGCTCAGTGATATGTATAAAGGTTCATCGTAGCCAAGTGCCAAAATAAAAAAAAAAGAATGGCTGGAAAACTACCACAAAAAGCCCAGTACTTGTTTGGACTTCTGAAAGGGCCACTGAACCGGGTCTTTCCCAAGTTAAAATCTCAATCGTACACCTCTCCTGTCCATGTAGCAGAGGATCTTTCAAACAAAACATTGGTTTTTGACTCGGAGGGTACGCTGCTGAGATCATCCTCGTTTTTTCCGTACTTCATGCTGGTGGCCTTTGAAGCTGGAGGACTCTTGAGAGCTATCGTTTTCTTTCTTTTGTACCCTCTGGTTTGTTTGTTTGGTGAAGAGCTGGGGCTGAAGATTAAGGTTTTCTTGTGCTTCTTTGGGATCAGAAAAGAGAGCTTCAGGATTGGAACATCTGTTTTGCCCAAGTTCTTCTTAGAAGATGTTGGGTGTGAAGGCTTTGAAATGGTGATGAGTTTTGGGAGAAAGGTTGCAGTGAGTAACTTACCTACAGTCATGGTTGAAGGGTTTTTGAAAGACTATTTAGGGGTTGACGCTGTTGTGGGAAGAGAGTTAAAGGTGGTTTGTGGGTATTTTGTAGGGTTAATGGAAGACAAGAGGGCAGATGGGACTCTTTTGAATGAGATTCTTGGTGACGAGAAAACAAGTTCCAGTATTATTGCTAGTGTTTGCCACAGAAAGGTTCTTAATCAGCATCCCTTTACTCATTGCAAGGTACTCTCTATCGCGTTGAGCCATCTCAATTTAGAAATCTCTTATAGTCCTAGTAGATACTTGTGTTCTTAACAATATGCATGTGTTTCACCAGGAGGTTTACTTGGTGAGTAGAGCTGAGAAGAGGAACTGGCATATCCTTCCAAGGGTGAAATATCCAAAGCCATTGATCTTCCATGATGGAAGATTGGCATTCAGGCCAACCCAACTGGACACCTTAGCTATGTTGATGTGGATTCCTTTTGGGATTTTCATTTTCCTCATCAGATTCAACTTTGGCAGATCATTACCAAACTGTATGTTGAATCCAATACTGGCCTTCACTGGGATGAGAACCACCGTTTCAAGACCCAATTCCCCTACTCCTTCAACCAATATTAATGAAAAAACAACCAGTGGCGTACTCTATGCCTGCAACCACAGAACTCTGCTCGATCCACTTTATCTTGATCTTGTTTTGAATAATTCACCCTCTGCGGTCACATACAGCATAAGCAAGTTTTATGCAGCAATTTCTCCAATCAAGAACGTCAACTTAACAAGAGACCGGAAAAAGATAGAGCTGCAATGCAAAAGTTGCTAAGCCAAGGTGACCTTGTGGTTTGCCCTGAAGGAACCACTTGCAGGGAACCTTATTTACTAAGGTTTAGCCCTTTATTTGCAGAGCTGACAGATGACATAGTTCCTGTAGCCATAGATTCGCAGGTAAGTATGTTTTATGGAACCACAGCCAGTGGGTTTAAATTCTTAGACCCTGTGTTTTTCCTGATGAATCCATTTTCTTCCTACACACTGAGAATTCTTGAGAAGTTGCCGGGCTCACACACGTGTAAGGTTGGTGGGATATCCAAGTTTGATGTAGCCAATCACGTGCAAAAGGAGATAGCCAGAGCTTCAGGGTTCGAATGCACCAGTCTTACTAGAAAAGACAAGTATATGATCTTAGCAGGTAATGAAGGAATAGTTCAGGGTCGTAAAATACTATGAACAGAAGTTGCAAAAACATGCTTTGTCTTTTTTTTTTTTTTTCCCTCTCTTTATTTGCTGTAAAAATCATTTATATGGGCGCAATAATCGCATCCAGCAGGGAAAGATGCAGTAAAAGAAAACAAAAAATCTACTCAACCTCTTATTATTCATACCACACTCTACACTCTATTTTTTTTTTAATTTTTTTTATCAAATATATTTTTATATGAATAGTGAATAAAAAATTATAAATAGTTTAAAAAAATAAATTTAAAAAAAAATTTAAAAAAATATTAAAAAATATTAAAAATGTGAAGTGTGGAGTGTGGGAGATGAATAGCAAAACCCAAAAAAAATAGGTAACCTCTTTTATTGTATGAACTGTACATGTATGGAAAAAGAGTAAAAAAATCTACTCAACTCCTACTATTCACACCACACTCCACACTCCATAATTAAATCAAATATATTTTTATATGAATAGTGAATAAAAATTATAAAGTAAACCTTTTTTTAATATTAAAAAATATTAAAAAGTGTGGAGAGTGTGAGGAGTTGTGTAGCAAAACTCTAAAGAGTACAGCCACTGTCGGCCAGATTTGCTCTCTCTCTCTCTCCCCCAATTTCACTTTTTATTTTCTCGAGCAAAAGCAAGCGTTAAATCATTGAAATTGGATAGGTTATCATATTATTCAAATTTTGATTAATATGTAATTTTTTTATTTTTAACTAATCATTTAAAATTTAAAGTTTACATTATATTAATTATCACACTCTTTATAATAATAAAATATTATTATTTTTTATTTTTTTATTTTTTTAATTAATTTTTATTTTTTAATTAATTCTTTTTTCATAGTCTCCAATAATTTCCAACAATCATATTCATTTTTAGAATTACACATACCAGTTGTTTCGCAGAGCAAATGAAAAGCAGAGCACCCGTAATCGTCAAACCAAACTTAAAACAAAAATAAAAATAGAGAAGATTAAAAATATCTCAAGTAGTCAAGTTTTCTATTGCACACGTTCGTTCTCTCTCTCTCTCTCTCTCCCTCTCTATCAAACCAAAAGTAGAACATATAAATGCACGAGCAGGACTGTACGAGATCTGAGATGAAAAGAGAGACAGAGATGTAGAGAAAATGCTCTGGGCGCAGGTTAGCAAGTTGTCGGCGACAGATTAGAGAGCTGGTCCAATAGTTTTCTGTGTGTGAATTTTGGGGGTCTCACACTCCGCTTTGCCCGTGTACAATACGTTAGGAGTGGGGTTTGGCACTTTGCTTTAGCCGCAATAGTGGAAGAGGAAAGAAGAAGAGAAAAAAAAAACTAGAAGAAGAGAAAGAGGGAAGAGATACGGGAGAGGGAAGAAGAGAAAGAAGAGGAAAAAAAAACGAGAGAGAAAGAGGGAAGAAGAGAAGAAAGAGGAGATGCGGGAGAATGAGGGAAGAAGAAAGGGAGAAAGAAATCGCGGGAGAGACAACCAAAATTAATAAACAATACTTTTGGACATGAAACAGTTCTTTTCATCTTTGAAAAAAAAAATTGAAATTATTGTAGCTAAAGTCTTAAATGAAAAGGGTTTAGCTAAATCAATGTGGGTCAACTATTGATAAAATATGTAAAATTTGAAGATGAAAGGTTGTTTAAAGAAGCCGATGCGGATGCTCTTAGAGTGCTAAACTTTTGACAGCTCTATGGCTTAAAACATCTTTGGAAGTGCAGATAGACCCAATGGTTATAGCATAAGAAATTGTTCAAAAGAAAAAAAAAATTATGTTCACTACATATTACTTGCATCCTACTCTCAAATGCATCCTAAAACGGACTTCATATAATGGGAATATATTTTCGGATGGCTTTTAACAATTCCCCCCCCCCCCCCCCCAAAAAGAGATAAATCCAAATCAAAATACACCTAAGCCTCACACTCTTATGATAGAGAATGTCAGAAATGAAAAAGAAAAACAATAGAAGAGAAGAAGTTTTCTCTGTATTCAATTGAATTTGAAAATATGATATGTTTGTAAAAAAGAAACCAAATATATACAACTACATGACCAGCTCAGACAACAATAACCAAATCACCTATTCCACTACTAACAATAAATGACAGAACCAATAGCATTTGTACTTGTACAGCTTAACAAATAAGACAAAAATAAAAAGTGAAAGAATAAAAATAGCATTTGTACTTGTATAGCTCAACAAATAAGACAAAAAATAAAAAGTGAAAGAATAAAAATGAATCAATTTGGTGCGTCTCTGTGCATATCATCCAGAGTAGATAAACGACATGTGAGAACAAAAGTGTCTTCTAGATCTTCAAGATGCACACGATAGGTAGTTGAAGGTAGACGACTTGTAGCTTCTGTTCTATCTGCACAACTTGTAGCAGCGGTAGGAGTAGAATGTTGCAATAACCCCCCCCCCCCCAACAAGATGGAGAATACAAATTTTTATTCCCCTCTTGAGTAAATGAGTTTGGAGAAGACTAGAAGGAAGAGCCTTGGTGAGAAAGTCCACAAGTTGGAGATGAGTAGGAATATGAGAAGTAGAAATGGTGCCATTGATGATTTTATCTCGAATTAGATGACAATCCAATTCGATATGCTTGGTACGCTCGTGAAGAACTGGGTTTGCAGCAATATGAATATTTGCCTGATTATCACAAAAGAGGTGAGTAGCTTGTGGAGGAGGAACTTGAAGATCAGCAAGGAGAAACATGAGCCAAATAATTTCAACACAAGTTGTAGCCATAGACCTATACTCCACTTCTACTAAGGACCTTGAAACCACTCATTGCTTTTTAGATTTCTTGGAAATCAGTAAGTTGTCAAGGAGAACACAATAACTTGTGACTAACCTGCATGTGTTAGGGCATGAAGCCTAGTCCAAATCATAATATGCTACTAGCTGAAGTGAAGAATGAGCAGCAAGAAGAAGGCCTTGACCAGGAGCGGCTTTAAGGTACCTCAAAACTTTTTGAGTAGCTAACATATGGGGAGTAGTTGGCTTTGACATAAACTGACTGAGTGTGTGGATGGAAAAATTGAGATCAAGGCGAGTGATTGTCAAGTATAGAAGCCTTCCAACTAACCTACGCTAGGTAGAGGGGTCCTACAACTCAATACAAGAGTCCTTGCTAAGTTTAAGATTTTGATCTATTGGAACTTTCACTAGTTTGGATCCCAAAGTGCCAGAATCTGCAAGAACTTCTAATGCATATTTGCGTTGACGAATGTGGATCCCTTTTGAAGATCTTGTCACCTCAATACCTAGGAAAAATCTGAAAGGGCCTAGATCTTTAATATTAAAATTGTCATTAAGGAAAACCTTGAGAGTAGCTATGGAATTAAGTGAATCAATGGCCACCAAAATATCATTAACATATACTAAAAGAGCTGTAAAAGAGTTGTCAGTAGCTTTAATGAACAAACTGTAATCTGCACTTGATTGAGAGAAACCAAAATTTAACAAGCAGACAATGAGTTTCGCATGCCTTGAAGTTTGTTTTAGGCCATAAATACTTTTCTGAAATTTACAAATCTCGTTAGGACCTCCCTTAGTGTACCTTGGTGGTTTGTTCATGAAAATCTCTTCCTCTAAATCCCATGGAGGAAGGCATTGTTGACATCAAATTGATGTAAATGTCATTCTCGAATTGCAGCTATGGATAGAAGACAGGGGATAGTTACCATCTTGACAACTGGTGAGAATATCTCAGTATAGTCAATCCCTTCTTGTTGGGTGTAGCCTTTTGCTACCAATCGTGTATTCAACCTTTCAACACTACCATCTGAGTTAAGTTTAATTTTATACACATATCTGCAGTCTATAGGCTGTTTACCATGAGGAAGGTCTGAAAGAACCCCAAGTGTTATTTTGCTCCAAAGCATCTAACTCAGCATCCATGGCTGTGCACCAATTTGGATCCTTGACTGCTTGGGAATAGGAGGTTGGCTCACTCACAATAGAAAGAGATAAAAAAAAAGGCTTGGAAGGAAGGAGAGAAGTGTTCATAACTGAGATAGTTATGTAAGGAAAATAAACAAGTAGAAGGAAGGGAGGTTACATGAGCCATTGATTGTGGTGTTGAAGTCAAAGCAACATCTTGACAGTGGAAGTCCCTTAGATGAGTGGGTGTAGTCCTACTTCTTGTTGACCTGCGAAGGTTAGGTGACATAGGGGGAGAAGCTGGGTCAAAATTAGGTGCAGGTGGGATGGTGGAAGGACTAGATGAGAGGGGAGAAATGCTGGTGACATGGTACTAGAGAATAGGTTCTTTTCCTGCTCTTAATCTTTCCCTCATTTTCTGCAATGGAAGACCAACAAGAAAACCCTGAGAATGACTCTGTATCAAACCCAAAAAACCCCTTCTCTTTTTGTCAATTTCAGTGACCCAAACAACCCATTTCGAGTTGACATTGGAGATAATACCACTATCACACTCGTCATTGATCTTCTCACATCAGAAAAATTATGTGATTTGGTCTAGAACACTCACAACAGAAATGAAACTATAAGAAAAATTATCTCTTCGTTGTATATATATTGTTCTCTGCTCTTCTCCCATCAACTTTAATAAATAAGAGCTCCACATTCTAGACTCTAGGAGAGACAAAGCATGGCAAGCATTAAATTTGATAGACAAATGAAATTTCACATGACCTAGTAACCAAAGGTTTGTCTATATGGTTGAAAAATAAGGCATGCATTTAATGTCTTTAAAAAAGCAATTACTTCCTCATGTGAAAGGAAGACAAGCCACTCAACAAAAACTAAGATTAAGGATATGTTTGGAAAAAGTGTTTTACTTAAAATTCTCATCTTCATCTCATCTCATCTCTACACTTTTTCAAATTCCCATACAAAATATAATATAATTCAACTTTTTCAAATTCCAATATAACTTTTTCAAATTCCAATTCAACTTTTTCAAATCTCAAAATTAAAAAATAATATTTTAAACTTTAAAACAAAACACAAAATTCTCATCTCACCCCAAGCATAACCTAAGACTAGCAGTACAAAATCCCATTTGTAAGGATGATTCATAACCTTTAACTGAGAATTGGCAAAGCAAGTCTAGTAATACTTCTAAGTCAGCCAGCTCTAAGTAGTCTGACAAATGTTTTAGTACACCTCAACCTCATTCTTGCCAAAATATGTAGTATACCTTAGCATTGATTCAACTAACTGTAATGTAATAAAAAAATTCACAACTTATCATGACCAACCTCAGGATGATATAACAGGTGAATTGCATTTGTGCCATTCTGAGGACAGGGCTCTATACTTAGAGAAAGTATGTGCAGGTGTGTATGCATATGCTGCTAAGAGGTAATTTCAGACCATGGCTTGAAAGATAGTCTTGTGTTATTCTCTTTGTAGACTTAACACTTCTCTAATATGTTTAGAGATTAGTATATAGAATTAAAGCAAAAATTTATCGAGCTCATGTATTTTTGTGCGCTATTCAAAGACTAATCACACACTCAATGCAACCTTGGCATTCAGATCAATAACAATTCCTCCATTTCTCAAAAATCAACAGGCAGCTACCTCCAACTTTTCTTCAATGTTCCTTGGAGAATAGCATTGTAGTGCAGGCCAGATCATATAATACAAACAACTGGAAAGGTTATAAGAGGCTCTGAATAAGGAAAAGCCAACTGATACATGCAAAAGCATAAAAATGGACATTAAAAAATCAAACTCCCTATCAAGAAAATAAACTCTAACCAAACAAAGTGGCCCCGGAACTTCTTTCCAACTCTTTCCTTAACAAAACACACCTAAAAATTTCCAACATAATAATATAACATGGAAACAAGATCCTCTGTGTTTTCTCACCTTTATATTCTGCACTACATACACTTGACATAAGCATAATTTACTTTTCCTACTCTACTAGTAGTAGGGGTGTAAATCGGTCCGGTCTGGTCCGAGAGATTATAAACCCATCATTTTCCCGGACCGGTAGCTATCAATTTGGTCCAGTCGGTTCGGCCTAGTTATTTTCTTTATTTTGTTTCATCTTTTTTTTTTTTGCAAATAAATTAATAAAAAAACTATTTAAATTACTAAAATTAAAATTAAGTGAATTATTAATGTAGATTATGTAATTAACTCATTAAAAAAATATTTCACTATAATTATATTTATGATGTTGATAGTTACTACTTACTAACTTAAACGTTACTCTTTAGTGTGCATAATTATTAATAATGTCCTACATTTTATACATGGCTAATGAATATCAAAGAATTTCAGTATACATAAATTATTCATGCTTGCTTGCAACTTAGGTATTTAAAACAAAATTACCTAATTAGTATTACTTTAATTAAGTGTAAATAGTAGAGTATGTATGAATGTATCTACATATAATGACATAAATTATTATATGATTTATGACATATTATAAATTGATAGCATATATTATTTAACATTTTATATGGTCAATGATAATAAATTGGATAAAAATTACACAATTAACTAATACAATTATTATATATAAAATATTATATATAAAAAATATTATTTAAAAAAAAAATATAGTTTGGTCGGTTTCAATCCTGTCGGTCCAGTCTAAAAATTACAGATCCCGAAATCAGACTGAAACCATTCGGTCCACCATTTATGGGACCGAAATTGACCACTTACAGTTTCAATCCGGTGGGTCTGGACCAAAACTTCTTCACCCCTAGCTGGTAGGAGAGGTGTATAACATCAACATGACAACAACATTACTCTTAAAGGATTTGTTTTTCATCATGTATGGAGCTAGTGCTCATTGACTTGGTCACTGTACATAGAAATATTTTAAACTGAAAAGAAAATGTAGATTTAGGATAGGTTTGGCAAGTGAGATCAGATACAAAATTCTCATCTCATCTCATCATTACAATTTTTTCAAATTTTCATATAAAATATAATAAATAATTCAACGTTTTCAAATACCAAAATAATAATATTAAAAAATAATATTTTAAACTTTCATATAAAATAAAAAATTCTTATCTCACTATCCAAACCTATCTTTAGTAGATTATATTATTAACACTCTCATTTACATGTAGGTCCAAATTCTTCTCAATAAGTGGGTCCACGTGGAATATTTAATTAATAGGGTATAAAGTAGGGTTTGAACTTATAACCCTTACTTTGATACGATGTGAAATTATTATTTACTCTAAAAACTTGAAAAATTGGATGTGTAGGAGGATTTCTTAAAACTACTGAAAATGGTTTGAGTCGTGTCCTTCAGTTAGGGCTGAGCACCAACCAAGTTGGAGTTGGAGGGCCCAACCTCCGACTTTGACTCCAAGATGCACATCCTTAGCTTCGACTCCAACTTGTCGGAGCGAAGTCAGATTTTGTTTTTTTTTTTATCTTTTTTAACTTCATATCTGACCCTTTTTAAAAAAAGAAAAATAACTGTAGGGGCTTTCAAATTTCAATTTTTTCAAAAATTATAATCTAAACTAAATAGTTCACTTTTTATTATAAAAAAAATACGACTAAATAAAAATAAGTAACATATTAACATGCTTCCGAAAATTAAAAAGAAAGTCTTATTGTTACAGGTACTCTCATCATCCATTATCCACATCCAACGAATCACTACAATAAACATCCACACCCACCATCCATCATTTACATCCAAAATCATCAACATCCATTATAATAATATTTACTTACCACTACTATAACAAATATTTTCTAAGTTTTCATTCTGACAATAAAAGAAATCCAACATTTTTTAAATTCCAACCAAATTAAATGTTCCTAACAACAACAAATTACAAACTTCCAAATGCACCAAAATAAATTAAATTACAAACTTCTAAATGCCCAACAAATGAATTAAAATAAATTAAATATTACAAACTTTCAAATGTTCCAACTTCCAAGTTGTGCCTGAAAAAAAATATGAAAAGATTAGTAAGGAAGACAACCCCAACTTTAATTTATAATCAAAGTTTAAATCATTCAAAAATCTCAACTTTTGCATCATATTAATAAGGAAAATTACAAAGTCAAAGGGTGACTAGATTAATCATTCAAAACAATCCCAACTTAGTAAGTTACGATAGATTCATGACCAAATTACAAAGTTCATGACCATATTCATTTTCACCAATAGATTCACCAACATTCACATTTTCCAAAGCCTTTACACGTTACACAGATTCATTTTCCAACCCAAATTCATCATTCACCAAATTAGCCTCTATCAATTAATTAAATTGTATGTCAAAGGGTGACTACTTCAATGAAGTTCAAACAAAACAGCATTACTCAATGACAAAAATATAATAGCACATATAATTTACACTAATAAATCTAATAGTGTTATTGCCAAGTAAGTAACTCAAACCTCAATCTGTCAATCATCTTCACGAAGTAAGCTCGCCATACTGGTGGTTAATTCTATATTAAGATGTTAAAATATAGGAGGTTAGTATCACAAAATGACAAAATTAACGTATATAACAACTAAAAAATTTTCTAAATACATTACCTAAGTCTAACTTATAGCTCTCTGCATCATCAATGGTATCCAAATAATTCTGACTCAAGCATACAGAAATGAACTTCAACCAGTTTTACACGCACACAAGAGCCTCTACAGTTCTAGAAGCCAAGAAACTCTTAAACGGATTCAGGATATGGCCTCCTGTGTTAAAAGTCGACTCAGATGCTACTGTGGTGATCAGAATAGTCAAGATATCTCTTGCCATTAGAGCAAGAACTAGATATTTGATGGACTTGACCTTCCACCAAATTAAAATAATAAACTCTCTATAGGAACCTCAATATCCTCCAACAAATGGTGTTCTAGCTCCGACTTACAATTTGTCAAAGATGCTGATTTCCGCTCTTTATGAAAGTTTTTCAAAAAGACCAAGGGATTAATTGTACAGGTACTCCACGTTGATGCACTACTTTCACTAGGAGTGTGAGACGTAGTTGACTTAGACTCAATTATGCACCCATCGCCAGACGTAATATATTGGTCATACAAATATTCCATATCCCTCTTGAAGAGTGCAACAAATTTCTCACCCCTATCATCGCCCAATGTTTGGTGGAACCAATATGCTTGAGTAACCAATTTGTACCATAGATCAAGAATAACAACAATAAACAATAATCGATTTATTTTTTGAAAATCACCCCAATATCTATCATACTTTGTCTTCATTCTAAAAGTCATTGAACTCAAGCGTTGATTATTATTGTTATAAAAATTACTCAAGTTTACATGAATATTAGTAAGCTCTTGGAAAATTATGAGGGTGAGGTCGCAGGTTGGGGGGGAGGGAGGGAATAGAATTAGATGATATTTGGTCAAAACGGCATCGATTTCCTTGACAAAACGATGTCGCTTTACTAGAGAATAATAAAGCCTCATATAATTTAACCAAAACAGCGTTGTTTTGACTAAACAAAGGGTGCCATTTTAGTTGAATTTGGCTGGGTTTCACCTTTTGGGCTGGCCTGCTTCCATTTTTGCCCCTTTTGAGCTTCCAAACCCAATTTTTTCCTTGTGTTTTGGGTTTTTTTTCCTAAATCTTAAACTAAACCCTATTTCATAAAACAATAAATTTAATTTTAATCTTAATCTTTGTTTAAGGCTTTTAGCCCTAAATTTTTTTATTTATGGTTTTTATAATTGTTATTATTAATTATATGTTATCACTTATCATAGATTCATATTATACTTCGAACATTTTATCATATTATAGTGTCTAATTATATGTTATCAACTTATCATTCTATTTATGGTTTTTATAATTTTTTCCATCACTCAATTTAATTTTTAGTATTGATTAATGAAAATTATTATTTAAATTGACTTGTACTATATTGGCTAAAATTTAAATATAATTATTATACTAGAGTTACTATACATTGGCATTACATGTAGACTATAAGTCTATAATGTTAGTAAGATAATATGTACTATAATTCTATAATGTTATTATACATTATTATAAATACACTTGTACCATAGGGTTTAAGTACAATTATTAGTATTTATACTTGTACTATAGTGTTGATTATTGACAATTATAGTGATTAATTCTATGTTATAGTCGGAGTCGGTCCGACTCCACCTCCAATCCTAACTTTTTTGGGAAAAAAACAACTCCGACTCCGACTCCGACTTGTCAAAGTAGAAGTGGAGCCGAAACAGAGTCAAAGTCAGAGTCAGAATTTTGCACAGCCTACCTTCACTACAGTTATAAATACAAAAAATATTATTTTCCCTAAAGATTGGTTGGCATTCATTACCTCAAAGTTTTGTAAGAGATTTTACACAATCCTCGAATAAACTAAGGATACTTTGTCATATGTGAAATGGTTATTGTAATGGAACAAGTATTTCTATTGGAAGCATTAGAGCATTGGCATTGGCTTCATCAAAATTATCTTTAAAATTTGATGAAAAGTACATGTTTTTCATAAATTCAAAACCTCATTATCCATAACATCACATTGGATTAGCCATTAGATTCATCAAAATAATAATATAATATTATTTTTTTAATAAAAATTTTTAATTTTTTTTTCATATTTTACAATTACACTAACCATATATACATTAATAATTTAATTTGATACTTCAATTATTATTTCCTAACTAATTTTTTTCCTCAACCTAATTATCCAACAAACACATTTCACAAACTAATTTTCAAACCCAAACTAATTCATGAACCTGATCAACATATTCTGATGTTTACAAGCAATATCTTCAGAAAATAAGAACATAAATTTAACAAAACAACTCCTATAACAATTGCATTGGAAGATGTTAAATGAGTTGTACTAAAATTGAACTAATTGTTCTCTGGGAGAGAGCAGCCAATTCTTAGTAAAAGGGAGATGCAGGAAGGATTGTTGTTGATTCACACTAACAAAGCAACCAACACAAAACAGGTGACATGCGGTGCTACAAGTCTTGCTCATTTCAGAACATGCATCTATCAGTGATACAATTCTAATGCCAAAACGGGTCAAATTTTGACACAAACCTACATTTAATGGAAAAGGTATTGAGCTTCAGCCTCAATACTACAGAACAACAATAATTTTGTTGGAAAGCCACTTCTGGCATATCAAGTGACTTCAAATAAATGATGGGGCAACCTTTTCTGCTAATGATCACCTGATCCTGCAACTAGCAAAATATTAAATCATAGAAGTCCAGACAGATGAAAATTTGAATATAGGAAAATTGCAGAAAAAAATGAAATGAAGAAAAACAATTTCCACAGCAAGGCATATTGAATAAACTCTAATATTAATTGTAATATCCACAGTGAGGTAAAATAATAGTTGATGCTGCTGTAAAACATTCCAATCATCACCTATAACTTATCTTGATGGCCCACAAGATATGTGGCTGAGTCATTTACAAGCCTACCTTCATCTTGAAAGATATGCAAGTGATAAGAAATTCAATGAGAAAGGTCTAGAGCAAGGCAGTGTCGACAGTCTACCGTGGTGAGTTCCATGTTTCTGAATTATTAATTTACTTTATATTTGTTAAGACTAAAGGCTAAGACCTAGGCCAACCCCACCCCATCTGTCTCACCATCCCACGAGCCAAAGACATATTAACTGCCTTTTTTTTTATAAGTCATATTAATTGCCTTTCTAATGGCATAAGGAAGTCCATCTCAGATCCGGTGTAGAAGGTTTATAGAGTACAAACAGTTGAGACAAAAGATTGACTTGGCTTTCACAAAGCAAGAAATGATCACTGAACGCTATATATTTACTATGCCATAACCTTACAAGCAATACATAATAGACCTATTTCAGCAACTGGGCTTCATTTGTTTTATCCTTTTTCAAAAACTGGGTGTCCCTAATTTATAGCAAGATTTGTAGCAGATCCTAAAGAAATTAAAGAAACTAGCTAAGTCACGCTAAGACTGCCCCTTTCAAGTCTATAACCAAAACCCACATAGCATATCATAGAAGAGTGATCCAAAACGAACACCATGACAAGTAACAGCTTGGAAGCCATGCCTTCAACCCAGAAACCCAATTTGAAGTCTAAAAAATAGCAAATACTCAAAGAAGATCAACTCAGAAACCTTGTGATTCAGAATAGAAATGCAAGAAAAATGCTCTCAGTTTGGGTGCTTAGAAAAATGCAAGAAAATACCCTCAAGCAGCGATTTCCTGGATTGGGCAGTGATTTCCTCGACCCCCTCAAGAGCGATTTACTCGAACGATATCACTGAGATTTTCTCGTGCTCCTCAAGCACGATTTAGCTGGGGAAGGGTGAGTTTATGAGGTTGGGTTTAGTGAAACCTAAATCAAAAATGGAGAGAAGGGGAGAGAGGGAGGGTCGGGCTCTAGAGGGAAGATAGAGAGAGAGAAAGAGAGAGAGAGAAAGAGAAAGGGAAGAGAGAAAATGGAGAGGAAAAATTAAAAGGGAGAAAGGAATTTTTTTCCGGATTCACAGGTGAAAGAAATGGGAGAAAGGGACGCGGGAAAGGAAGAAAGGGAAGAAAGGGAGAGGAGAATGAAACTGAATTACGGGTGAAAAGGAAACAGCAGTTGAGAGAGGGGATTTTGTAATAAAATAATCGGATAGATGATGAATAGTGAGTCTTTAAATTTAAAGATGAAAGTAAATTTACTGTAGATCAAAGTTTAAATTTTCACGTTTACCGAATTTAATGCCAGCATTTTAAATCCTCATTCATCAAATTTTGAAGTTTCCTTCATTATAGCGAGACCGATGCGAGTGCTCTGATTATAGCATCCTTATTGTCTTGGTCAAAGTTGAAGGATGACTAAAATTTAGATAATATGTGTTAAAAAGACCCCACATTAGATTGGACATTTCTAAAATAATTTGGATTTCAGCTACAATGCTTCACCAAATATAGCTAACTACAGTTGCTTCAACAAATATTAAAATAATAATTTCTCACTCAAAGCAAATAAATTAAATTAATTAGAATATAATTAACATTTAGAATATAATTATTATTAACATGTAATTGGTATAACTACTAAATGTGATAAATATAAATTATTAAATTAATAATATTTTATTATTATATAGAAAGTAAATAATAATCTCTATATGAGAATTGAATTTAAATAGAATAAAAAAATATAAATTTATGTAATATTAGTTAAAATTTGAAGGAGCATTTGACCAATATATGAGAATGCTAATGGGTTGGCGTTGTTGCTTCTTTAATTCCCAATGCGGTATTCGTCTTGGAGGGTAAACAAGATTCCATTATGTAATCATTTTTTTTTTTTGTCTAAACGAAAAGTTTAGATTTATATTTATTATATAACGGAAGATAATTTTAATAAAAAATAGAATGGAGATTAGAATCGATGAATAAAAAGGATTGTTAAAAAATATTCCTCGAGAAGGCAAAAGAAAATATTTATTTTTTATTTTTTGTGCCTTTAAAATTAAATATATTTTCTTTTTTACCTTCAATTGTTAGAAGGCAATATTTTGAAATGAAATTTAAACACGATTGGGCTGAGAGTCACTTAAAATTAGAATATTTGAAAAAAAAGCATGTCCAGGAGACCAATATCCTCGAATCAAACTTCCAAAGTCTTCAGAACTAAAACCTAATGATTAGGTACCCGAGTTGCAACCAACATAATTAATTGCCCCTAAGAGCTATGTTGCATGCTTGAAATATGCACATAAACCCTGAATTTCTTCCTACTTCTTCCTCTTCTTTGGTGGCTGAAGGGCCTCTTCTTCCTCATCCTCTTCTGCTTCCTCCTCTGCTTGCTCCTCTTCCTCCACAACTTCTTCCTCTTCCTCATCCCCAGCTTCATCTTCCTCATTACCTTCATCTTCTTCATTATCTTCTTCTTCTTCTTCTTCATCTCCATCATCATTATGGTCATTGTCATTTTCCTCGTCCTCCCCATCTGCATTCTCGTTCCCATCTCCACCAGCCTGGCCTTCATCATGCCCCTTCTTAGACTTGTCGCTGTTGCTGTTTGGATTATTTCCATTACCTCCCCCCTCTTCTGCAGGGAGTTCCTCTTCGTCTTTTCCAAAGTCACCATCTCCTTTGTCGCCATCATCATCACCATTGCCCTTGTTGTCTTCACCTCCATCTTCCCCGCCATCAACTTCTTCACTTTTGGATCTTGAAGTTGGTGACAACCCAAGAGGCTCCTGAAATGATTCATAAACAAACTTGCAATAGGAACAAAAACATAACCAACCAGACATGCATCATTGCCTGTACAAGTAGATTGATTCCAATATGCTTGAATGGTGCAAAAACAAAGCTACTTGACCAAAGATGTTGGTACTTAGGGGAATAACCAAGGTATATAACCAAATCAAAACCATGAACACGGTGTTGATAGCCACGTCAATGACAATTAAGAAGAAATGGTATAATGGTAGTGAAATCTCACAGATCACTCAGATATTTTAGGTGGTTTCACAATGAAATACTTGAGCGGATGTGATTCAATTCGCTTAAATAGGTGTCGATTTGCATTGTGATGGATCCAAATGCCTAGTACCCATGTTGCTAGAAAAAGTCTAGTTAAGAGTGCCATCACTGCCATGGTGAAGAAGTGTGAGGGAATTGACACCCAAACCGGAACTGTTGCGAGAATTATTCAATGTTGGGGCAGAAATACAACACGTTAATATGAAATTAAGATGAGAAATATGAAAAACAAGTTAATTTTTCCTTTTTTCTAAACAAATACTATATTAATGTACATTTAATGAAAGGGGTGAAATTCCTCAACAATTACTCAATTACCACTAGAAAAATACATGAAAAAGTTAAAAAAACAAAATGGGTTTTGAGAACTAATTGGTATCCTCCCACTCGCACAAATCTGAAAAAAGGAATTTCACCCGCACAAATCTTGGTCAAATCAAGAGCCACATGAACGGTCAGTAAAACGGCTTAATTTATTTTTTCCAAACATATAAGACAATGTGCCCGCAGAAGTGGATAAAGAAAGAACATGTTAAGACAATCTACGATATCAACGATATTTCCACAGTATTCAAGAATTCTCTGAGACATAATAGAAAGGAATGGAGCAGAACCCTAGATAAAGAATGGATTAAGATATGAGGATTAGAGCATGCATGAGGCAGAAATGCGTACCACAATGTGAGTCAGTGTGCGGGTCGAAAGCATTTCCATGAGTCTTATTTATATGTATGCTCATTGAAAGGTTTTCGGCCGTCAGTAGAGGCTACGTACGTACGGTGTATAATATATGTTTTTTTTCCTGATAAAATTTACTAGCAAAACTTTATATATACAACTATGTTATAACTAGATCTGTTTTAAATCAACGCATTTTTTGTTAAATAAAGATAGAGAAAGTTTCATTATTTACAAAAAAAATTTACATTTAAAATAGAGAAGTTGACAAATTATAAAAATGATATTTCTTTCCAAAAATACTAGCATTCAACTATGCCAGCTTCAAAAAATTCATTATGTACCACCCGTTCTCCACAAAAGTCGGCACGCCTAAAAAGGTTTGATAGTGAATTGAAATGAGATAAGATGAAAGTTAAAAATTAAATAAAATATTATTTTTTAAAATTATTTTTATTTTCAAATTTAAAAAAATTGAATTCTTTATTGTATTTTATTTAGAAATTTAAAAAAAAATTGTAATTATTAAATCAAATGAGTTCATAATTAGATAAAATAAGTTGAGATATTACTGAATCCAAACAAGACCTCACTCACCGACCGTTCGTGACAAAAATGGATGAGAAATATTTGATTCATAAAAGATTTTAAATAATTAAAATTTATAAATCAATATAATTACTCTAATATATTAGATTCTAAAATTATTTAAGAAAATTTAACATATTATATCTAATCACATTTTAATTTTATAAGATATCTTTAGCACCTCTACTGAAATTATAAATCAGCCAATTTAATTGAATATTGCTAGCCACATACAAATTTCAAATAAAAAAAAAAAATGATAGTTACGGTTGTGAATATGCAAGAACGTACACTTATTTTAAAAAATTTGAATAAATATAATTCTCATATGAAAAAAATTAATTTTTTAATAATAAACTTTACTATTTTTCAAAATAATTACACAATATTTATAGGATACATAACATTACTTATTCAAAAAAACCTACCTAAAACACGAGATTATTCTTTTCTCCAGCTTTGACTTTTCAATTGATAATAGTTCGATATTTCCTGGACGAGGGCCCACCCAGAACCAACCATAACCAGTAGAATTTAATACTTGAAAAATGATAAACAGATAACATTATGTTTTAAAACAAGAGATATTATTGTAAAATAACATATAAATACAACTTTACAAAACTACCCTCATTTTCCATATTGCGTTGTGAAAAGTGTGTATCCTAAATCCTAATACTTTACCTGCTGGATGCGTATGTTAGCAAAAGCCCCAAAACTATTATTTAGCTTCTTATTAAAAGAAAAAAGGAATTCAACTTCGAAATTCCGATGAGAATCAGAAAATGTAGAATTTTTATTTACCAACTTATTTTGGTGGAAAAATAAATTAATTAAAACAAAAGAGTAGTAATTAATGAAAACTCACTCGAGCTGAAGGAAGTCGAGGCACCGTGACAAAAATCCAGATAAGTAGGGGTGCTACAGTTTCCAAAGCGCACGTTAGCAACGAACCCTGGTTAACGGTAACCATAGCGTCAACAAAGCTGCTTTTGGTCTCCATTTGTACGGAACTCTCTCGTCCTGTCACGAACAAAACAAACATCATCCTCCAATCAATAGATCTGTTCTCAGTTCGGCCCCCACCGTTCGATCTCCCCCTTAAAAAGTTCAATTTCAAATACCAAAGCGACCCTCCCTTCCCAAAAAAAATTCTCATAAATGAGAAGACAGAATGAAAGAGAATAATCATTCAAAACCTACCTGAGAAGTTTGAGGAAGCGTCGCAGTTTTAAACGAGAGATTTTCCGGAAAATGGAAGGAAACGAACCAAGAAGCTGAGAATCAGTGGGAAAGCACCAAAAGGTGCAGAAAGAAAAAGAAAGTGAGAGGAGAAAGAAGCAACATGAGAGGTGAAAGTTCAAGAAAAGGACGAAGGAGAAGAAATGCGGAATCGAATTCTATTTAGAAAACGTCGTCGTGCGAAGAAGGAGCGTACTTACCTTGATTCGAGAAG
Source organism: Cyclocarya paliurus (assembly GCA_029856935.1). Taxonomy (NCBI): domain Eukaryota; kingdom Viridiplantae; phylum Streptophyta; class Magnoliopsida; order Fagales; family Juglandaceae; genus Cyclocarya; species Cyclocarya paliurus. Next base: position 25,206,026 of record CM056957.1, on the reverse strand, counting down.
TGTTGCGAGTCTTGTGACCTGAGAGAGACAGAGAGAGTGCCCGAAAAGTATCGGTCAGTTTTAGGCCGAATAATGGACACAAAGCAAGAGCCGAGGACACTACAATGCTTCGGTTGCCCGATATAATGGTAGAGAGAGAGAGAGATAGATAGAGAGGTATCTACAGTACAAGCTAAAAAAAGAGCTAAAAAAAAATACAATTGACTGCATAGACAGTAGACACAGGTCGATTGGGGAAAAAAGGAGGATTCGATTCCAGATTATCGCCACTTTAATTAACCATCATTTGACCATTCTACCCCCAATTTTGGTTGGATATTTTTAAGTATTATAATTGGATGAAATGAGACGAGATGAAATTAAAATTAAAAATTAAATAAAATATTATTAGAATATAATTATTTTATTTTAAAATTTAAAAAATTTATTATATTTTATTTAAAATTTTTAAAAAATTATAATAATTAAATAAGATAAGATTTGTGAAAATAAATCATTAATAAAGAGATTTCAAATCTATAAATTGACCTAAATTGACGTGGGTTACAAAATTATAAAATTATTTTTATTATAAAATAATCCAATATAGGTTAGTAATGATTAAAAAATAGGAGTGCATAATCTTAGTCTTGGTCAAACACAACATTAAGATAGGCAAATCAGTATATGATCAAACGAATTAGATGTCTATTATTTTATCATAGCGAATCAGATGTTTCGTAGCAATTGAAACACGCAAAATCCTATATAGTAGATCTTTTAGGAGGTCATGAGATCTACTTGCTTCTTAAGTGCCACAAGAAAAGAATTTTTTGTATCTATTATTCTTTGAGAAATGATTTTTGTAATTTTATAGTGCGTAAATTTCATGTGAATCTTCAAAAAAAGTGAGCAAATATGTAATTAGTATGAAAAAAAAAAATTTGAATTTCGTTTTGTATTGGCCGAATAGCAAGTACAGATAAGGATATAGTTTCAAATCAGTCAGAATTTTGGCCGTTTCGACTTGTACCGGCCGATATTTCGAATTTCGGCCGATATACAGATTTCGGCATTTACTTTTTTCTTTTTTTTTTTTCATTTCTTCAAACTGCAAATTCATTTTTGGACCCTCAATTCAGACCAAACTATTTATAATTTATATATATTTATATATAATTTATTCATATATAGACTATTGTTTTGGAATATAATTTATTTATATATAGACTATTCAAAAATGGTACTGGTGCTGAAATATTTAGTTTCCTCAATCGAAACGGTCACTGAAACGATATTCAAACATTGCCTTGCATGCCTTAAAATTATATCTAGCATTACTCTCTTCACTTTATGCTAAAAATTCCCTCTCCCTTTTTTTCATTAGTGGGGTTTAGGAAAGAATAATTCGATTCAATGCATTGCAGTATTTGCAATATTGACTCACTTTAATGAACTAGGGTGTCTTTACACTTTATAAATGAGAATAAAGGAATATTATTCACACTAGCTCCTAATAGGCGTGACAAAATTCACCAGCATTTGTTCTAAAGTCATCTTTAATTTGCCATTCCATATTATATATGATTCTTCCTGAGGCTTCACCACCAACCCCAACAATATGTGCATCTCCTAATTTCCGACTTGAGTTTGTGATTATCAAAGTTCATCCCCCAACTCTAAATTTAAATTCGCTTTTAATTATCCTATGATTTTAGCCTTTTCAAAGTTAAAACTTTTGTTCGATTGGAGTTTTTTGTAAGTGCACTTTTGATAATTCAAATAGAAATTATCTGATGGTTTCAAATAGGGGTGGGCAGCGAGGGCAGAGATCCGCCTCTCCCCAGTATGGCGGGGCGAATTACCCCATCCACCAAATGCTGGGGGCGGGTGGCTCCACCCACATCCCCCCGCCCCACCTTATATATATATATATATATATATATATAATTATATAAAAGTATTTATGTATATATATATTAAAAAAAAATAGGCATGAAACAACTGAATTTTTTAACTTAATAACAAATGATGAAACGACGCCGTCATTTGTTAAGATCCACCCCACCCCAGTGCCGCGAGCGCCTCTCTCTCTCTCTCTCCCCCCGAGTCTCGCTCCCTCTCTCTGCATCTCCGATTCTCGAATCTCCATCGCCGTCGAAGAATAAGCAAACTATGCCGTCGCCGTAGCCTTTTGTCTTCATCTCTGTTGCCGAAAGTAAGAAATGATGTTAAAGTTTTATTTTTTGTGATTTATAGAATGGAGATTGGAGGAAGGATGAGATTTAATCGGAGATGGAGGATATGATTTTGTGAATTGTGTGATGTGGAGACTTGATTGTGCATGTGGTTTGAATCGTTGATGATTAATGAACGATGTGTGAGTGTGTGTGAATCTGTCCGTGTGTTTTTTATTCTTTTGGGTTTGTATTATGTAATGTGTTTTGAATTTTGATGATTGCATATATGACAGTGAATCATTGATAGTGAATTTGTGGCTAATTAATTCAGATTGGAATCCTAAATTAATTTAGGATTCCAATCTGAAACCCTAAATTAATTTAGGGTTTCAAAATATCCTAAATTTAATTGGGATTAAGTTTGAAAACTTTGCTTAAAAAGAAAAAAAGATTAACCATACAAGCTGGCTCTTATATATATATATATATATATATATATATATATATTGCCTACTCGATATCCACTGCATTCACAGCTCTAAAATTCATTTTTTTTATGTTTGAACTGTTTGATGTTTGAACTATTTTCTATTTATTTATTTATCACAAAGCTGATCTATATAAATATATATATATATATATATATATATATATATATATATATGATTCAAAATTTCAACTCAGAACAGAGGATCAATATCATGAAATAAGTGACTTTCTGTTTTAAGAAAAAAATTTCGATACCATTTCCTCAATTTTCATAATCATTTCCCCCATCTTCTAACTTCAAATGCTAGTTAATATAGATAATATTTTGTATAAGATACACAATATATATGTTGTTCAAAACCAAAGAACTACCAATTTCTTCCAATTTGTACCATCTAATTTCTAATTGATCCATTAACTATAATATAGCACTTAATTATATTTCTTGTATTACTAGATTTTAATTACATGACATGTAGTATAAAAATTGAGTACTATATCATTTCTATTCGAGGAGCATGATGAAGTACTTTCATTAACATAATTAATGTTTGGATGTTAATTGTTTGGCATATTGCTATGTTTGCTATAATTTCAGATTTCTTGTTTGCTTGAGTTCATGGATATGCTGGCAGATTCTAATGTGAGCTCCCCTTTCCAGACCCAGGGTACTCTTACCCCTACCCCTACTCCTACTCCTACTCCCACCCCTGGGCCAACACCTACCTCTACGACACTTTGCCCTGCCTCCAAGCCCAGCAAGAAACCTGTTTCCATAGTTTAGGCTCATTTTACCAAATTAGAGGGTGGTGATCCCAATAACTCCTAAGTCAACTATAACCACTGTGGAAAAATTTATAAATGCCACTATAGGAAACATGGCATCTCATAATTAAAGGTGCACTTAGAAGAGCAATGCAAAAAAAATCCAATATTAAGATCATTACAAGAGAAAAGTCAATCTAGGCTAGAAATTAGACTTCAAAATATGGTGAATGAGAGTAGTGGAGGTGCAACTTTGATGGAGTATATTAAGTATGATCCTGATGAGTGTAGAAGACATCTAACTCGTATGGTCATCATGGACAAGCTACCTTTTCAAGTTGTTAATGTGAAAGGGTTCCAAGCGTATTTTCACTACTTGGAACCAAGGTTTCATATTCCTTCTCGCCACACGGTGACAAATGATGTAAAAAAATATTTTTGGTCTAAAAATGAGAAGTTGAGGGGTAAATTGGTAGGTCAATTTGTTTACCGCACCATTGATACTTGGACATCAGTCTAAAATTTTAATTATATGTCTTTAACTATACATTTTGTTGATTGTAATTGGACATTGCATAAGAAAATTATAAAATTTTGTCAAATCACCGATTATAAGGGTGAAACAATTGGAACGACCTTGGAGGCTGCAGTAAATGAGTGGGGGTTGACCCAAGTTGCTACAGTCACAGTTGATAATGGTTTGTCTAACGATGTTGCATTGGGACATCTGAAAACCTATATTAGAGAGACAAATAAAACAATCATGGGTGGTGAGTGTCTACATGTGAGATGTGCGGCACATATTTTGAATCTTATTGTCACTGATGGTTTAAGGGATTTTTATGACGCGATTGCTCAGATCAGGACTGTTGTGAGATGGGTGAAATGTTCTCCTTCGAGGTTGGAGAAATTCAAGATTGTTGCGAGTTCTACGGGCCTAACATCCAAGAAGGGTTTTTGTACTGATATGCCTACACAATGAAACTCAATATTTTTTATGTTGGAGGCAGCGTAAGAATATAAGTTAACATTTGCATTATTGAATGACGAAGACATCCAATATTTTGATATTCACGGGGGATTGGGAAAATCCATAGATGATTATTGAGAAATTGTATTTATTTTTGTAGATTTTTTTGGCTTTTTTACGAGGTCACCACGACGCTATCTGGAACTTTGTACCCTATATCCCATCAATTCTGTTAGTAAATATGTAGGGTAAAAGAAAAATTAGATGATATGGTCACGAGTGGTCACATTAGGTTGCGGGAGATGATATTGATTATGAGGATAAAGTATGACAAGTATTAAAGAGATCTTAGTAGGGCTAATATTTTGTTATATGTAACTGTTGTCTTTGACCCTCGATTTAAGGTAGATGGCATGGTATTTGGATTGAACATTGCGTATGGACAAGTATGGGCGGAGTTTATTGCAACCAGGGTTCGGGAAATCCTTAGTAGATTATTTGATGAGTTTACCATCCTGTGAGGTAGTAATATTGCGGCACCTACACTTACCCCCCACAAGTTCCAGAAGCTGAGGTTGGGAAAAGACGTAGATTGGACTGGAGTGAGAGGTTGGAATAGACTCCCTTCGTTCGGAGTTCTGTAGAGACTTAGTCAAAGATAGATAGATACTTGGCAGCAGACTTTCAACCATTTTCACGAGATTTCGATATATTGAGTTGGTGGAAAATGAATGCCGTGAAGTATCTCATTCCTAGAGAGATAGTCTGCAATATTTTGACCATCCCTATTAGCACCGTAGCCTCAAAGTCAGCTTTTAGCACTAGAGGGTGTGTATTGGATTCATTTCAAAGTTCATTAGCTCCTATCGCTATGGAGGTTTTGATTTACACGGAGAATTAGATCAAGGGAACTCCAATTCATATTCCAAATGTTCTTGAGTATGAGGAGGCCGACGTCGAGGAGGAGGGTGGTGATCAACCTGAATCTCGTAATCATGGGACTTGAATTTTATTTTCTAATTTCTAATTTTTATTTATTTATTTTTATTTAATCGGTATTCATTTCAAATTTAATTGTTATAGTGATATATGAAACGGCGTCTACGGTTACCTCCGATGCAGTATGACTTTGTGTGTATTGGACCCACCATTGCCATGGTTTGCACAATATGTTTCTTAATTTTTTTTTTGCATTTATAATTTTATATAATATTTTAGTATCTAATTATTTTGCTTGTATGCTTTTTAGCTTTTATATTCTCAATATACATATGCAGAATCCTAATGATCGATCTATGCTCATCTGCCTCATCTTCATCCCAAATTCCAATGGCTCAATCTCATCTTGGTTAGTACTTTTAATATTTTATATTTTATATTTTTGTTTCATTTTTATAATTTTATAATTCTAATTTGTTTTATTTTTAACTTATTAATATTTCAGGTTTTATAACTTATTAATTTTTATGATCTTGATTTTTAGTCTCACAGCAGTCGACACAACTCACCACTCAGTGAACTCACCGCCACAACGCCACCCTAAATTGATCAAATTAAAATGTTATAATTTTGTTAATTTACAATTAATTGTAATGTTGCTACAATAGCTAATAGTACAATTTGTAATATTTACTATTTTTAGATAAGTTTGTAATATTGTAATAGTTTATTAGTTATCTTAATTTGTATAATTGTAAATTGTAATAGGTTAGTGCCTTAGTGATGATTATTACTTAATTAGTTAATACTTAATAGTATTAGTTGAAACTTAGTATATAGTTAATAGTTCTATCTAAATATTTTATTTTTTGTTTTCATTTTTTAAATATATTTATTTATACTAGTTAAATTATGGGCCCAAAGTGGCCCAAAAATAGATTCTGGGCCATTTAGGGCCCAGATAACTGAACTGGGCCGAAAGCCCAATAGGGGGGCTGGGGGGTGGATGGATTCTATCCCTCACCCCGGGCAGCAAACGGGGTACCCCACCTCCACATGGACGGGGGTGGGGTACGGGGTGGCCCCGCCCAGTAAGGGCGGGTAGCACCCCTAGTTTCAAAAATGAAAACATAGTTCTCCAATGACTCTGAAAGCATAAATACAGAATTTCAAACCCAGAACATCTAGTATATAATGCTTGCCCCAGGATCACTACGTCTCCATGTGGGATTTATTGCACAATTTGATTGATTGTATAAGTGACTAGGGATTGCAATAATATTATTTGCTGGAAGAGAGAGAAAATAAATGTGGGATACAGGTTTCATCCAAATTCATACTATTGAAAAGGGTTGCCTATATTTCATAGCTGCCTGAGTGCTCATCATCAAAAGCCCAGAAGAGATGGAAAGTGTGGCTCCTGAGCTTTATTTGGAGACACCATCGTTCTCTCAGGCATTCGCCCAAACACTAAATCTGCGTAGATTGTTGGAGACTTGGAAGGAAACCATTCTCCGACAAATCGACAATGCAGGTTCTATCAGTGTCATCAAATCCACTTTTGATGTAAAAAGAAATCGGAGCCGCCAGAAAGAAAAGAAGAACCCCATGGGCCATGAGTAATCAAAGTTTTGCAGCCCAATATTCTTTGTTTTATTACGAGTAGGATAAGGTAAGGCCATCTAGCCCATCCCTTTTACTAAATTGGATTTGGAAAGCACCACGAGCTGTACACTTAACAACTAATTGTTAGCCCATCTATTCCAAATTGGGTAGAGAAGTTTGGTCCAATAACTTTTTTTTGTCTTTATAATTATTAGGTATAATAAATCAACTCATGTACTAGTGGATAAGAAGATGGATAACTAAAGAGAAATGGTATTTATAGTTTTATGGTATGCAAGTGTCACATATTTAAAAAAAAAAAAAAAGATAAATTTGGGACCAACATGAGAAAATTATTTTTTAATAGTGGATCATACTTCTTTTCAAAATGGATACATGAGATTTACACACTTTAGAACTGTATCTACAATTACTCATAATGAAAATCATAATTATTTCAAAAAAAAAAAAAAGTAATATAGAGAATCTTTTCGAATCGATGAGAGAAAATTATTGTCTTGCAAGCGACTTATGAAACTCTTTCACTTTAAGATAATATTATAGTGAGAATTATTTTATATAAAGTGCTTGTCTACATTGTATTTGATCAATGTAGGACTAATATTTCCTCCATACATTTCAAAATTTTGACTCCATAATCTTGGATTTGCTTTAAATGAATTGACCATATCATCAAAGCACATGATACTTACCACACATACACACACATATAGAAGAAAATAAATATACTATTATTTGAAATATCCAAAATAAATAATATATTTTATTTAATTAATAAAATCTAACATGTGAACCCCACATCACATGAGGATGATCAATGCAAGCGGCAATCGGACTTTTGTGGGCCGGGCTCAATCCCCCAATCGAATAATTAAAGGGGAAGAGACAGCCGACAAAAATGGCAAAATTGTAGTTTCCTCGATTTAAGTTATTTTTACAGGTAGACGTGTAGATATATATATATATATATATATATATATATATATATATATATATATATAATAGAAAATAATTTAAAATATTATTATTTTTTATTATAAACTTATTAAGGTTCGATTTGGATTGAGAGTTAATCTCAACTCTATTTCATCTCATAATTATAATTTTTACAAATTCTCACACAAAATATAATAAATTATTTAACTTTTTTAAATCTTAAAATAATAATAATATTAAAACATAATATTTTATTAATATTTTATTTAATTTTCAACTTACATCTTAACTTACTATCCAAACCTATCGTAAATATAATTTTTCTTTCCCTTTGCAACGCTCTCCATCTATTAAGGCCCCATTTGCTTAGAGTAACGATTTCATTTCATTTCATTTCATCTAATCTCATTATTACAACTTTATTATTACAATTTTATCAAATTTCTACACAAAATATAATAAATAATTTAATTTTTTCAAATCTCAAATTAATAATAATATTAAAAAATAATATTTTAATAATATTTTATTCAATTTTCATCTAAAATCATCTTATTTCATTATTCAAACGGGGCCTAGTGCATTGAGTTCGTGACACAGACAAATTTATTTGGGTGAAGTGATCACCCGTTACCTCTAAATTACTTCCTTGTTTGTCCAATTTTTTCCTACCCTTTTTCTTTCATATTTATTCCTTGTTATAAATAATGAACAGGTACTTTTCAGCATCTCTACTTGTTTTTAAGAACACAATGACCACTCAAACACAGAATCCTTCTTCTTTTTGTGTTTTTTGTCCTTTTTTTTTTCTGGACTTTGAGAATCCTCTTCGTCCTTGGCTTTGGAAAATTCCCTACGTGTGTTTGACTCCCCACTTGTTGGTATATATTACCACTTTTAAATTGCTTTAAGACTTTATGCCACACCACAAATGGTTCGTATAGTTTGTCCTCTCGGACAAGTACCAAAACTAGCAGAGAATAGAGGAAAACGGGTACTACTTTGATTATTCATATGACAGCCAAGCATGATTGTTCATGTCTTCTGTATGTTTGTGCATTGAATAATTTGTCAAGTACCACTTGTTCATAGGAAAATTATTTGTGTAAGTCCATGACATATAAGTCTTTTGAAAAAAGTAAGACGTTAAAAGAGTACTCATTTTTTTATGATGAGTTAACTTCTTTTTCAAAGAGCTTGTATTAGATTTGCACACCTTGAACTCCTTTTCTATTATATGGGCTTTTAGATTTCCGGATAGTTGAAAACTAGGTAGGAAAAGCACATAAAACTTACCTTTTCTCATCCTCCTAGTGTCTGTAGTGTCAGTAAGTTCTCTTGGCTGTGGAATGGGTGGCATGAAATTTAATAATAGTAGTGGTACGAGCACCAAAACTCACATAACAAATTTTGGATTATTTTTTAAAATACTTTAGCTACAAAAAGATAATACAAAAATAAATCCACAAATTGATGTGACTTGATATAGTACGTCAGATTATAAAGTTATTTTTATTATAAAATAAATCTAACGGATTCCATGAAACTATATCAGTTTGTAAGTTTACTCTGTCATATAATCTCTTTGTGTCTGTAGTAGTTCTCTTTTAATTTTTTTACATAATACTATAGGAACCCTTAGTCAAGAAGCAAGTTTCGTGGAGTATATGATCTCTTAGTCATGTTCTTTCTATAAGCAATTATCAGCACTAAAGTTGCTTTTTCTTCTAGTTAAAAATCAAAATCACTTCAATTCATAAATTGGTTTTGACATCGGACCTATTAAAAGTGACGAGGAAGTTGGTATGCTAGGGTTTATGTTCTAGTTGGAAAAAGAAAAGGGTCTCTCAATCAAATTATATAGTTTTAGCCAGTGACACGTAGCGACTGCGATTGTAAACATTCTCCATGATGCACCTACTTGTATTGGTAAAATACTCTCTTATGAGATTCATTGATCTACTAGTTCTTACTTTTTCTTTCCTTGGTACACTTTGCATGTACTTTATGTCAATTATTTTCCAATACAAAAAGACATACTTCTTTTAATTAAACTAGAAATAAGAAATTAATAAAAAAAGAAAAAGTGAGCAGGTTTGTCCAAACTTAATGCCTTTTTCTTTACCATTTTCATTTAAATGAGATTTTTTGGTCTATTTTCTTGAGATTTGTTTATTGGGGAGCAATTAAGCATGATCACTTGGGACTCCTGAACTAGTGGGAAGCGGGAACTTGGGAGAGTTAAAAGAGGCGGCCATTAGCTTATCAGAGAGCAAAAGGCGAAAGAAGATCACAATATATCTTCCACCCATAACCACTAAAGCAAAAGCCAAAGCTAATTTAGGTCGTTTGTTTTCTTACGGCAAGGCATATATATAAATATATTCCACTCATGCACACACATATGCACGCATGCATGCATGAAGTCTTAAACCAATTATCTCAATTTGATCTGCTTGCATGAAATTGATGTTTACTCACTTTTTACTTTAGGAAAATGATTTTGCGCAGATCTAAAACGTACACGGCTTAAACATGCGCCCTTTAAAAAAAAAAAAAAAAGTAGAAAACATTACTCTGAGTCTTTACTTAACAATGGTTAATTTCATGAACTCAAGATCATCACGTACGAGCTAGGTATCATCACTAGCTACTACTGATTTTAAATACTAATTACCTTCTCGATCGTTAAGATTGTAATCAATTCGGAAAAACTCAATATCTGTTTCGTTTGTTACTTTGCCTGTGAATATAAAATTATAATCGATTATTAAATGATATAGTTTTTATAAAACTTTATTCGACTCGTATAAATTTCAATAGCTTTGTAGTTGTTATAATTTGAAGTATTGTTTTTGACATTGTAATGAGAATATTTTTAAGTATTCAGAAAGTTAAAGAGAAAATCATGATTTAATTCTATTGGTGTTGTTTAATCCTTATATAGATATAAATAATTGATATATGTATATATAAACTTTAAAAAATCAAAATTTTCCTGTTAAAATTTGCAAATAAAGTTATAAGGTATATGTAAATAATATGCGAAGGGAATAAAATATCTCAAGCCCTATAAGATAGCCAAACCGCGTAAATGGGACTTCGACTTTTTCTTCAACTTCTAGATCTAAGTGACAGGAGCTCTAGAGATATGATTTTCTTCATAACATTGTCTCTGACTACCATTGTACATCAAGAATGAGAGACTGTAAAACAATCATATTATAATAGATTTAACTTTCCAACGACTCGTGGACATCAGCCTAGTACCGAACCACGTAAATCTGCATGTCTTCATTTCTTTTATTTTTCTTACATTTCTTTCCTATTCACTTTTATAGATATACGTATGAACATTGTACAGCTATTGCAGACTGTCATCGGGAGCTCCAAACCATGCCAATCAAGGCCCATCCACCACCGCGAGCCTGGAATAACTCTTTTTCTCTTTCCAGCCCCTTTTTGCTATTTTCCGACATTAATTCGTAAACAAGTCCGAATTCGCTCAAAAAATAAAAGACTGGCTCATGAATATAAAATATAACTGGACAATAAGTTCTAAATCAACTAGTGTTTGAATAAATATTAAAAGAACAAAACTTGATCACTTGTAATTACTTGTTCGAGCTCACTCGTTCTACACCGATTCTTGGTGAAAAAGCGAGGATCACCAAATATCCAAGTTATATAAAAAATATATGTAAAAGAGTTAAGAGAATTAACTAGTCCTCAAATATCCAAATTTCAAGTTTTAGGAGCCCCCAAGGGGCGTTTTTATATTTTTATTTATTATTTCATTAAATCATAATTACTATTATTTATTATATATTCTTTTTATTGTATTGCTTTCGGAAGCTCTAAAATTCTACGTAATTATATATTAATTAATTAATGAGATAAAGAAATCGTTATTGAAAATGGAGTTTTCGAATATTCGCAGCATTATAATATATTAATTAGCTTCAAGAGGGCAAAGAAAAACTACTTGAATTTGGAATTATTTACCTACCTACATAAAGTGGGACACTGATGGACAACATTCGCATTATTATATACTTCGGGTCTATAGTTTGCATGCATGCGTGCAAAAGTTGCCTAGCTGTGCATCATCTTCCAAGTGGCCTGGGCTTAGTTAACCTAACAACACTGATATTCCAGCTCTCTCGCCAATCAAGAATATCCACGTAGTTATACTTTACAATAAATGATAATATATATATATATATATATATATATATATATAAATCTCACTTTTTATTTTTTTTACATTTTATAAACATTTTAAAATATTTTTAAAAAACAAAAAAATATCAATACACTAATAATCATGTCCTCAACTATTAAAAAAAATTAAATACATAAATTATTAAAATGATGAGACGAAGTCTCGCGCAAATTTTTTTATAAAAAAATTGACCACACAAAAACAATTGAGTAATTTTTCAAACTTTTTCACTAAGAGGTTTTTTTTTTTTTTTTAATTTATAAAAGACTTACACAAAATTTATACATTTAAAACTTGTATATAAACTATATATATATTTATTGGAATTGTCACAATCGTACTAATTTCTTATTTCCGAATAATATACGCATAATATCACTAGAATCAGAAACTTCAAATCTTTAAGATATCTCCTTGCCCTTTTCTTCATGTGGCGATACAATCGCATGCACCACTTAGAAGTTATCGAAGATCATGTCTTTTTTATTCTACAAGCTATTCATATATGTTCTACCATTACCAAATGTGAATTCGGAAGCAATGAAAATAAAAATATCTTTCCATATAGTCAAAATAGTCAACTATAATGAATCTTCACATATTACAATACGATCTTGAGAAATATGAGTTCAACAATTCATTCATCACTTTTTTTTCTTTGCTTTGGATCGTGTAGATCCAACTTAAGACGTTAATTAATTTTTTTATACATTCATATTCTGAATATTTTATTGTTTTTAATCGTTTTTGCATAATTTTTAAGAGTTTGGTTTTAGAATTATGAATGTAATCACCAAAATTCTTATTTCTTCATCATAAGTGATTGTCTTTTCTAAAAAATTAGTATATCGTCCTCTTTCTTGAAAAAAAAAAAACTTTTTACTAAATATTATATTGGTTTAAGTGGGATTTCTTATTTTACATTGATCCACTTATATCCTATTTATTTCAAAATGGATGTTTGATTAGTACAAAAAAGAAAAAAGAAAAAAGAAAAAAGAAAAGTTCTAAATAATATCATGGTTGAAATGGGGAGATGTGCGATTAATGATGTCATCCAGGTTGTCATGCGTGACATTATGGTGGGTGCACGTTAAGCGGAGGTGTGCGAAGGTTAACTGATTTTCAATCATTTACTTTCTCTCTTTGTGTGGGAACTTTCGCTGAGTTCTTCTGCTTTTAAGTGGGAACACAACGACCCGAGCGACGTTAACGGTTGACTGTGGCGTTCAAATACTGAACCATTAGTTTTTGCATTCTTTTTCTTTCTTATAAATATTTGTTATCCATATTTTATATTTTTTCCTTATGCATATAGTTAATTCGGTTCGGTTTCTTTAATCTGTAGTCCTTATGTGTAGCTTTTGGTTCTTGTTTGTTTCCGGAGGAAAAAACGATATTAAATTCGCTGAAGCTGAGCTTAAATACAGTTTGAAGTTCAAAATCAGGGCTTCCTGAGCTGGATTTGGAGCTTTCCACTTCAATCAAAACTAGGTCTGTTTCTTCGTTGTGTACCGACCATATTCAGCTTTTGCTCTGTTTCCCCCCCCCCCCCCCCCCCCCTCTCCTGACACTGAAACTGGGCCTTTCAAAAGAAAAAATATGTTTTTTCCCCGGTAGAATTGTGGCTAATTTGAATTTTTTTTTTTTTTGTCAGTTTTTGGTGAAGGGCATGTGGATTTTGGCGCCATTTTGCTGCAAAAGGTTATCTGGTGAATGCTGTGAAGGGTAAGCACACGATGGTGACTTGTTCTTGTGAATCGTATTTGAATAGTGTAAATGTTTCAGTTTTTTTTTTTCTTCGATTATATGGTGGAGGGAGTGCCAATTGAGCTACTCTTTTGCTTTGCAATTTACAGATTTATAAGAATAGTCTGTCTTGCTCGCATGTGTAGATGTGCGGGCGCGCGCGCAAACACTGGACTGTGCTTAATCTTCTTTCCTGGGGCTGATTGAAATCGGAAGATAACAAATCTTTCTCATGCATTTTGCTCTTTGTTTAGAATCTAGAATAGTGTCGAATTGGCTATGAACCAACAAATAGGACTTAGTTACTAAATTCAGTCCAATGGTTTGACACAGATGACGGGCTTCAGTCCCGTATTGGAGAACAATTCTAGTTTGCTGTGGGCACCTTTGTGCATTTATTTATTGAAAGGAGGCACTTTTTTCGAAATTTAGCAAATGATTGTTAGGGAGTTTGGTTTATGTGAGATCAATATATGTTTTTACATTTATTGGATATTCTAAAGGAGGAAGCTTTTGTGTTAGATTGTTAGGAAGTTTGTGTGAGAAGATAGGAAAAAGCTAAGCCAAGTATCATTAGTTTTTGGCTTATTTTGAATCTGATTTATCAAAGATATCGATCTCCATTTCGCATTTTTGGGATTCATGTTGAGGCAAGACAGTGGAGGCTTAGGAAGCTTTAATGGGATTTTCATAGGTTGGCATTGGAGAAGAAAAGCAGGGTCTGGTAACTAGCCTTGACTGTTACCAACTATAGGATGTTTTGATAGGTGATATGGTGTCTAGGAACAGAGATGTGATCAAAGAATGGATTTAAATCTCCAGGCACAAAATCCTTCAGCTTTCAGTCATTTAAATTTTAATCATGTATGGAGGGCACCTAACGAGAAGTACTAAACCATAATTACTGCAAATATGGGAGAACCACTGTTTCCTTTGGAAAATAATCAGTGAACTCTTGCATCTATTCCTCCTGCAGAATAAGTATGATGTGGATTATTATATCCACATAGGAGCTGCTTTGCTTACCGCTACCTGTATTGGACTATTATGTTAATGCTTGCCGCCACTTATTTTGCACATACTTAACCAGGTATATTGAAGAACCTTATGTAAATTGTGAGGGAATCAATGGATTTGATGGATTTTTGGGGTTTATTAAATGGTACTAATTATATTAAATTGGCTTCTACTGTTCAGGGAGATCTTACAGCTATTTGAACTGAGGCAAATGCACAAGCATGACAAAGATTTACTCCCTCTGTGCCGCATTAGATGAAAATATTCAAATACAAAACATTATCCACTTAACTTCACTCAGTACCCCTTAAATTTGAAACCGCTTTTACAAATTTGATGTTTGCCAAATTTGATCTGCATTTCTTAGCCTATATTAGGGATATTTTAAAGAATGAAAAAGAGATACTTCACCATTATCTTGCTAGATGCTGAAATGCATGAAGTACGACTGTAAATGCAAGGTTAGGTTCTGGTATAGGGTATTGTGGGCAGATCATCTTTTTTACATCTTTCTGTTGCGAACATTATTTTTTCTAATGATAGCGATAAGTATGGACCTTTGGGATTCATCCTCAATTCTTTAATTGGCTTCCTGAGATAAGGAATTTTACAATCTAAAAGCAACGATGATCTATATCAGTGGATGCTTTAGGCTCTTCACTTCTGGTTTCAATTTTGTCATAAACTTTCCATGTCTTGACAGTAAAAATTTTAAAAGTTCAAACGTTTATGTTGCTTATCAATGTCTCATGAGTTGTGAAAATAATAAACTTGTAAGTTCATTTACAAGTCTCCTGGTGTCTCAGTAGGCAATTTAATAAGATTGCCTGCAGAAACTCACTCATTATGTGGTCTCTTCAACATGGCTGGGTATATCACTTACACTTTTATGCTTTGTGTTTCAATGAGATAATTTCGATCAGAAATACTGCCTAGTTATCCATGTGTGGCCAAACTCTTGAATCATCATTTATGTTCTGGAAAATACTGACAGACAACTGTTACAAATATTCTTGTCACTCATTTCATTAGTTAGAAACTATGTTTGCTGCTGCAGGAGAGTTGATTAAAGTTTTCATACTTCTTTTTGTCTTTTCCTTGTTAATCAAAGGTTATGAGCTCTGCATCAATTCAACCTTTCACCTCGAGAAGGATGGGCATTTATAATCCGTTCCAACAGGTTAGCATGTGGGGAGACACCTTCAAAGGTGATAGTAGCCCAAATACGGGTGCTTCAACAGTTCTACTGGTGGATGCTGGAATGCAGAACAAGGTGAAGAAACATGAAACTGAAACTCCTTGTTTTTTGATTTAGAGTTCTTTTATCTGTTACTGAACTTTTAACGATTTTCTGAAATGATCTGGTAGTCTGAAATTATTTCTCAAGAATCAATGGGTCCTTCCAGAAATGATGAAGGAAACAATTCTGCTGATAAGGTGAAGAAATTGCACCATGTGTTCTCTCTCTCTCTCTCTCTCCATGCCCCAAACTTTATAGTTAGTAAACCATATATCTGCCTATATTCATATTTATCAAGCAAAGTGCACAATATTATCATCAAGTTAGGAGAGCATTTGATTGTGCATGGAATTACATTAAAGAAAAGTTGTACTTTTCTCCAGTGTTAAACAAGAATTTGCTACTTGTATGGATTTCTTATCGAGAATTTGTTACTACGCTTGATTATAATTCAATTACACGGTGTTCACTTTGACAAGGGTACTTGTGGACACCTCAGTATCACGTTGTGATGTTGAGCAATTAATATCTTATTTAAGTGGAAAAATGTAAATGTACATATCTATGTACAGGTAAAGAGACGCTTGGCACAAAATCGTGAAGCAGCTCGTAAAAGTCGTTTGCGGAAAAAGGTAAAAAAAATGCATTTGTGTAATAACTTCATAGTTGGGACTTAGCAGCTCATTAGGTTCCAAATTTTAATTATTTTTGCCATAGGCCTATGTGCAACAGTTGGAAACAAGTCGTTTGAAGCTGGCACAACTGGAGCAGGAACTTGAGAAAGCTAGGAAGCAGGTTAGGTGAAGCCCACCAGTTTTGGTTTTTCCCTGTCATCTAATATCTCTGCTGATTGATCATGAGTTGAAATTCAGTTTTATCTAATTGTCACTGAATGTCTGATTGTAGGGTATGAACGTACAAAGTGCACTAGGTACCAGTCATGTAGGATTTTCTGGAAATGTAAACTCAGGTTTGTGATTCCAACTACTGGTAATTACCATTATATGATATGTGTTAGATTTGCCCTATCTTATAAGTCCTGGTATTCTTTACTGTTTCATATCGTTTTATTGTATTTATTTCTTATGCATTTTCAAAATCTAAATTCTGTGGAAAAATAAGTTTTTGATTATGAGATAGTATGCATTGTACAAGTGGTACTTTAGCTCGAGAGTTTCAAGCAGTGACTTCAAAGTCGAGTTTATATAACAATAATAGTAACTTGATAGCAATATATACTAACGGAAAGAAATCTTAACTAACTTGTTTTAGACAGAGAAGCTCTGCCTTCTCTTTAGAAAGAAAACCAATCCTTCCAAGTGCCGTCGTCGGAGAGGAAGGTGTGAACCGGGAATCTTAACTAACTCTTTTTAGACAGAGAAGCTCTGCCTTCTCTCTAGAAAGAAACCAATCATTCCAAGTGCCGTCGCCGGCTCACACCTTCCTCTCCATTTCCTTTTTCTTTTCCTCTTCCTTTCCACCACCTATTTGTGAATATGCTTTTATGGTAGTGTTTTTCCACCGGCGTGGATTTTCTTATATCTGCAGCGCCCCACCACGACGTTCCCCTCCCGCCAAACTACTGGGACGACTTGGAACCGCGCCCAAAATGTCGGCTCGTGTCCCTCGCACGGTTTGTTTCCACTCGTGGTCTTTATGCGCCGCCACACTCCGACAGCTCCGTCGGCTACACGCGTTACACCAGCAGACTCCACCCTCCGATCCTTCAAATCGGCCAGACCCCTCCTCCATTCCATTAGTGCGTGGTCCTCACGTGCCACTTCAGAGGCGTGGGTTGACTATTCTTCTGCTGTAGATACTTCCTTCCCCTGCCAGTCTATCCGGATTATTGCATTTCCTAACCGGTGATCTTGTGAAAGAGACTAAGGACCACACCAACAAATACCTCAAGACTTTCAACTACAGTGCAGCCGCTTGCACCGCTTCCAGCGGTGGCTTACCTTCAAAACGTCTTTTAAGACGGTTCCCTCTTAGTAGGGCTTGGGTAGAGACCAAGAAATTGTTCTTAGAACCCACTTTTTTCTTTTTTTTCACCACATTTGCACTGGGGTTGTTGTTTTGGGGTTTTTTGTTGGGGAACTCCACCCCTTCTAACACGTATCATCTTTTATTTTAATGAAGTTTGCTTGCTTTAAAAAATATATATATATATATATATATATATATATATATATATATATATACACTAGCATACCTACTGTAGAACTCTCTTTGTGATGCTGAGTGTATTAAGTGAAATAATTAAATAAATGTATATATGTTTTTATTTTAGGACATAACCTACGCAAAAACTCAAACATAACATTTGAACTTTGACATGCTCGTGATATGTTCTTTTTTATTACTTTTTGGTCAACTTTTCTTGACCTTTTTTTTTATTTGTTGTCCCTGAAAATAGTCTCAACTGTGGATCTTGCAGGCATTGCTGCATTTGAGATGGAATATGCACACTGGGTTGAAGAGCAAAATAGACAGATTTGTGAACTGAGAAGTGCATTGCAAGCTCATATAACTGAAATAGAACTTCGTATGCTTGTAGAGAGTGGCTTGAACCATTATCAGAGTCTTTTTCGTATGAAAGCAGATGCTGCAAAGGCTGATGTATTTTATTTGATGTCCGGTGTGTGGAGAACATCTACAGAACGCTTTTTTCTTTGGATTGGAGGATTCCGCCCATCAGAACTTCTCAACGTAATAAGTAGTTCATTTAATATCTCAGTGCTTGATGGATGCTTATGTGTTACTGTTTAAACAAATCACACCTTCATCTACTTTTTTTTTAACGTTTCTGATTGACTCTATTGACAAACCATTATCTGTATTATCACCATGGTGGCTTAATGTCCAAACCTGTGCTAGGACTGCATGTATCGACAATCTAACATTAACCCAGCATATTATGGGAAAGGGTAAAAAAATTCATGCAGCACACCGACATCTAGCATTTTGAGAAGTTGTTTGCTAGGAGTTGTCATATTCTACAACATCTAGCATATTATGGGAAAGGGCTTACTGTCCAATGCTGTTGAATGATAATTAGTAAGAGTAAGATGGTGCAGAAAAGCATCGCATTTCGGACGTTATGGATGTTGGTGGTGCCTTATAATTTTTACGCCATCAAATAGTAGGACATGCCACTTTACTTTGTAGCTTCATGAGTTGTGCATATATTTTTTGTATATATACTGTTTATTTATTTATTTTTCCTGTCAATTCTTTTTAACAAGTGTTTAGTTGTGTTATCATTGACTATTTGATGTTCCAGAATATACATTAGCCAAGTAGAAACAGTTTGATATTATGCTGAATTGCTTCACCACATCTGATATGATTACATCACCTTGATTTTTTTTTTGGCAGATCATCAGGCCACAACTTGAGCCTATGACTGATCAACAAGTTCTGAATGTATGCAACCTCCGACAGTCATCTCAGCAAGCAGAAGACGCCCTCTCACAAGGAATGGAAAAACTCCAGCAGAGTCTGGCCCAGAGCATAGGAATTGAATCAGTAATTGCAGGTAATTATGGGTCACAGTTGGCTGCCGAAATGGAGAAGTTGGAAGCACTAGAGGGATTTGTGAACCAGGTAATATTAAAGATGGCAGTGCTGAATAATTTTAGTTTACCTCAGAAATTTGAATTGCATATAGCACAGCTAACTCACTATGCCGAGAAAGCTTCCGTAAATTCAAGCTTGGCTTCTTGAAGATGTAAGAACACTATTGGGTCTTTAAACGAATACAGAACTGCCAGACCTTTGGGCTCTTAGACTTAGGCCACATTTGGATGTTGAGATGGTCCCGATCCATCTCATCTCGACATCCAAAAACCACTCAAGCACAAACATTTTTCAATTCTAAATCTTCAATTTTTTCATCTCATCATTACCTAATCATTACAACTTTTCCAAACTTTCAAACAAAATACAAAAAACAGTTTAACTTTTTCAAATTCCAAAACAAAAATTATATTCTAACAACATTTTAACTGTATAATATTTTTATTCCCTTCCCAAAAACCCCATAAAATATCTTAACTCAAATCATTTCACTACTATTCATAGATTTCTCATCTCAAATATCCAAATGAGGCCTAAGCTACTCTATATATTCATCCACCAATAATGTTAAACTATAGCTCAATTATGTTTAATCATTCGGGGAAAGCAAAACCTGTGTTGAGAATCTAACTATGATGAAACAGATATTCAAGGTTTAGGATCAAGGCTTCTGTATCTAGAGTTTCTGTAATGATTAACATTTCTATATGTGCAGTACCCTTTTGAATTGAATTACTGACTTTTTCACTCGAATCACTCTTCTACACAACAGGCAGATCATCTTCGGCAACAAACTCTGCAGCAAATGTCTCGCATCCTAACAACCCACCAAACAGCTCGAGGCTTGCTTGCCTTGGGGGAGTATTTTCATCGTCTTCGTGCTCTCAGTTCACTTTGGGCTGCTCGTCCTCGTGAACCTGCATAGTGTAGCTAGCACCTCTAGAATCACCTAATTTAGGTAACACTACATATAGGTTGTTGTTGCCACCTCAGCTGCAAAGGGAATGAATATCGCACTTTTTGTTTCAAATCAGTTTCTCTAACTTGATAGGGTACTGTAAATATAATTTTCAAGGTTGTGTATCAAGTAGAATATAGGAAATCCGAGTTTCCCTACATTGCATGTTGTAAGCTATGATGTGAGTATTGAATAAAACGAAAAACAAGAACAAGAGTTGCAAGCATTCTAGTCATTCAGCAAACATAGAAAGAGAAACTGTTGAACAGAACAAGTTTTATGTTGTCAGTACTACCTATAGTCAATTGAATCAAGAGCTGTTCAAAAAAATGGGAGAAACTCCCCTGGACTTTAGCAAACAAAATTGTATAGAAACAGCTTAAAGTAGCAACAACTTGGTTTCCAACAGAAATAAGTACTTTTAAGACAGCAATCACTTTCCTTTGCTCATTCTTGCAACTCTCAAAATCTTATTTCATTCCATATGGAAAACAGAGGTCGCTAGCAATAGGCTAGTAGACTGTCAATCTTCCTTTGGAAGAATATTACACTGATCATGGAGCTTGCATCATATTCTCTGATTTGACTAACTAAAGAAGAGATGATCATGATCCTTGGAAATGAGTCTCCATAAAATTGGAGAATTATGTTACAAGTGATGTAATAGGTTTTCACATCAGTAATATGTAGGGGTGAAAATTTAATCCGGAAAACCGATCATTTCCCGGTTTTGAACCAGTCCGGTCTGGAACCGGTTTTTGAAATACGTAAACCGGCCAGAATCAGTCCAGTTTTAGGATTTTTCGAACCTGACCGGTAGATAAAAAAAATATATAAAAACTAATATTTTATATCTAAGTTTTATTAAAAATTAAAATTATACAACATATTTTTTATATATTAATATATATAAGTTTTATATATAATGTATAATTAATAAATTATATTATTATTAATATAATTATATATAAGATAATGTTATTAAAAAATAAAAGTTTAATCTTAAAAATGAAAATTTAATTGATCATATATTGTATAGCTATACTAATATATAGTTTATAACTAATACTAATATATAGCTATACTAATATATAAGTTTTTAACTAATACTAATATATAGATATACTAATAGTCTAATATTAATACTATTGTATAGTCCAATAATTTATATAGCTATACTAATATATAAGTTTATAACTAATACTAATATATAACTATACTAATAGTCTAATATTAACTACATGTGTGTAGTCTAATATATTAGACTATAGTATATTAAATGTATTACAAATATATAACTAATATATATATATAAATGTATTATATAATAGTAGACTATACTAATATATAACTAATACAAATGTATTATATCAATATATAACTAATACTAATATATAACTATACTAATAATCTAATATTAATATATTATATATTCTTATATAATATATTAGACTATATTATATTAAATGTATTACAAATATATATAAATTATAATTATCAATTTCCCAAACCATCAAAAAAAATTTTAATTATCATTTAAAAAAAAATACATTGAAAATAGTCAAATCTTAATAATTTAATTCATTAGGAACTCCAAACGGCACCCTTTTCTTCTAATTAATCCTTAAAGTCGTCGTGAATCGTGATTGTCTTCTGCCTCTCACTCTCTCGTCTGCTCATAGCTCACTCTCTCGTCTACTCTCTACCTCGTCTTTCACTCTCAACTCTCCCAACTCTCACTCTCTCGTCTCTCAACTCTCTCTCATCTCTCACTCTCCCGTCTCTCACTCTCTCTTCTCTCAACTCTCTTGGCTTCTATCTCTCTGCCAAAGTGCTGAGTCTGCTCAACGGTAAATTTTTTTTCCTTGTTTTTCGTTTTTGAAATTACATATGAGGGTTTTTGTGATTGGGTTTTGTGATATTGAGATTTTTGTGATTGGGTTTTCAGTTTTGTAATATTAGGATTTTTGAATCCAAAATTTAGGATTTTTTGTGATTGTGTTTATTATTGTGTTTGTGATATTAGGGTTCTGTGAAATTGTGTTTTGTGATTGAGTTTTTGAAATTACATTGATAGGGCTTACATTAATCCTTTATATATAAAGTCTAAAAATAAAAATAAGCCTTTAATTGGTAAGTGCTTACCCCACATATATAGATATAGTTATAGTTGCTTTTATTAATTTTATTTTTGTTACTATAGATGGATCCTTCAAATGAAACACCTAGCAATGTTCGGCCTTCAATGGGAGGGAATCAAAGGACCATGGAATCAACGGCGACTAATGATCTGCTTTCTCCCAAAGCTACTGCAAGTAAGCCATCTACTGCTCCAAAGAGTGGTAGGAAAATATCTGTAACTTGGGATTATTTTACTTTGATTGATACTGAGGATAAGTCGAAACCTAAGGCTGCATGTAACCTTTGTGGGATGACTTATGCTTGTGATTCTAATACAAATGTCCCAAAATCAATGTTGGGGCACTTAGAAAAAATATGTAAGAAGTCTCCACTTAGGAAAGTGGATAAAAACCAATCTATATTGGGTTTTCAGTCTGGATCAAGCAGTGAGGGGCTTGTACCTATTGATTTTAGTGTTGAGGCTTGTAGAGAAGTCTTAGCAAAAATGTTGGTTGTTGATGAGCTTCCTTTTAAATTTGTGGAAGGGGAGGAGTTTAATAAATTTATGCTTGTTGTGCAACCTAGATGGAATGAGATTCCATCACATATAACTTGTGCAAAAGATATTTTTAAACTTTATTTGAGAGAGAAAGAGAAGTTGAAAAGTACTCTTATGTGTCTCACTACACATTTTATCGATGATGATTGAAAAATGCATAAAAAAATAATCAATTTTTGTAAGGTTGAAAACCATAAGGGTGAGACACTAGGTAAAAAAATTGAAGTGTATTAGCTTGAATGAGGGAGGCCCAAAATATTGACAATCACACATGATAATGCAAGTTCAAATAATAGGGCAGTTTTATATATTAAAAGAAAGACAAGGCATAGAAATGATACGATTTTGGAACATAAGTTCTTGCATATGAGATGTTGTGCTCATATCTTAAACTTGATTGTTCGGGATTGGTTGAAAGAATATGATCAATTAATTACACGAATTAGAGGGGTTGTGAAGTATGTGAAATTATCTCCACAAAGGTGTAACACATTTAAGCAATGTTGTGATAGTGAGGATATTACTTGTAAAAGTAATGTATGCTTAGATATAGCAACTCGTTGGAACTCCACTTATATAATGTTGAATAGGGTTGAAAAGTTTGAAAAAGTATTTAAAAGGCTAGAGGAAGAAGATTCGGGATATGTCAAGAGCGTTGGGGATGATGATAGTGAGGATGACGATGGTGTTAGTGAGTTGGGCCAAGGAGGGGCCTCCAACTGTGGATGATTGGAATAAGAGTAGGTTGTTTGTAAAATTTCTAAAACTTTTTTACGATGCAATCTTGCATTTTTTGGGGTCCAATTATGTCACTTGCAATAGTTTTGTATTTGAGCTAGCAACAATTCAAGCTGCAATTAATGTGGAGTGTGTGGAAGGGTATCATAATTTGAGGACAATGGCATTTAGTATGAAATCTAAATGTGAGAAGTATTGGGGAAATCTTGAAATAATGAATCTTTTGTTGTATGTTGGGTTGGTTCTTGATTCTCGATATAAAATCCGTACTCTAGCTATTATTTTTGAAGAAATATATGAAGATAATAGTTCAAAAGTTTTTATGTTGGTGGATCGGGTTAAAGATGCCTTGAATCGTTTATATGATAGTTATTGTGAAAATGACGGAAGTGATGCAGAGGCACAAGATCAAACTATGAGCCAATCAAGAAAGGGAGGGGCTAGTAGTATAAGTTCAACTACTAGGGTAGGTCAAAGTGATTTCAGATCATTAATCCATGCACAAATTAAGAAGCGTTTGGAGTCGGAGAACTCTTTGTCAAGTAAATCTGAACTAGAGAGATATTTATCTGAAAAATGTGAAGAAGATGATTCGAAATTTGACTTGTTGACTTGGTGGAAGGTTAACTCTATGAGATACCGTGTGCTTTCAAGAGTTGCGCAGGATGTTCTTGCAATTCCGATATCTACAGTGACATTTGAGTTAGCTTTTAGCACAGCAGGTCGAATACTTGATCCTTTCCACAGTAGCCTATCTCCACTTATGGTAGAAGCGCTTATTTGTACACAAAATTGGCTCCGTTCTTCTGCCCTGATTAATATTCGCACTTTAATGGATGATGTTGAGGAGTTTGAGAAATTTGATACAAATATGCAACATGTAGCATCATTCATCTTTTCTTTAACTATCTCTAAAGTGTAAATCATATTAGTAATTTGTTTTAATTATTATGCTTCTTTTTTTCTTTTTGTGAAGAGCTCATGGAAGACCCAGGGAATTCTTCAATACCTACTTCTTTGGTTGGAGATCATTAAATTTAAGGTAGGTCAACTTGTATAACATCTTTCCTTAAGCTTTTTTTTCCTATTTAATGTACTTACTAACTTTTTATTGGAATTAATTGCTTGAATTATTTTCATACAATTGCAAGGTTTGTTGAATGGACTATTGGAGTTGGTGGCTTGATGCATAGCTATTGGTTCTATATCCAAAATGTTTTGTTGGATGTTCTAATCTGGATTTGTAATTTATTTTTGTAATTTGATGAACTTTTAGACTTATAATTTGTTGGACTTTTGGACTTATAATTTAGACTTTTAGTGTTTGGACTTGTAATGTTTTGGACTTGTAATTTAGACTTTGGAATTTAGACTTGTAATTTGTTGGACTTTTTGACTTGTAACTTGATGGACTTTTGGACTTGTAATTTGTTTGATTTTTGGTCTTATAATTTAGACTTTTAGTGTTTGGATATGTAATGTTTTGGACTTGTAAATTTGTAATTTAGACTTTTGGAATTTGGAATTATAATTTGCTAGATTTTTGGACTTCTAATTTAGACTTTTGAACTTATTTTATTCCATAGCAGAATTTTTTTTTTTATTGCAGATTTTGTTTTTTTTCCAGTTTTTGTAGTAGTTATATTTATTATAAGCTTGTAACAGATTTTTTTTAGTCAAGCAGATATTTGGAAAGCAGTTTTTAGTAAATCAGATTTTTTTTTTTTTAATAAAACAGATTTTTTAGTAAAGTAGATTTTAGTAAAGCTAAAGCAGATTTTTTAAAATAAAGCAGATTTTTTAATAAAAGTAAAACAAATTTTTTAAAGCAGTTTTTTTTTTTTTATAAACAAATTTTTAATGACATGTCAAAAATACATTTTAAAAAGACCAAAAAATAAGACCGAAAATCGGTAAAACCGGAAGTACTGGTTTAGAAGGGTAATTGTGACGTAATCGGTTTTGAAAAATGAAAAACTGGTCATACTGATTCAATTCTAAATTTTGTCTAAAACCATACCGAACTGAACCGGTTACACCCATAGTAATATGTTTGGTGCGTTAATAAATTGAGAATGGCAAATAGATTTTTTTCTATTTTTCTTAGTAGAACAAAGAATAGACATATACTAATCAACACTCTATCATAGGCGCAACTAAAAAGAGTAGAGTCCCTAGAAGGCTCAAATCTGTCTTAACGGAATCTCGTCAGCATTGCCTCTGCATCAGTTCGATTTCTACTCTTGCCTATGCCTACTGCACCTTGGGCTGATAACTCTCACTCACAAGAAACAAGTTTTGTTAACCCCTCCAAATTTGGAACATTCTCCAATTCTTTCTTCGTCCTTAATATCTCAGTAACCCATTACGGAATGAATTCACCATTTCTGGCTCAAATAGCTCCCACCATAAGTATTCTGAAGGAATAATAAATCGGATTTGTAGATGTAAAAGTTTGGCTAGAACTAGGTGACTAAGTTGATAAGCTTGGTTAAGATTAGGTGACTAAAATGATAGAGTTTATCCTATCATTAAGTTGGTAATTTTGGATTAATGTAAATTATTTATTGACTTTATCTATAACAATATTACGTTTATTTAGGAGGTATTAGATGTTATTTAGATAATTCATAAGTGTGAAAATCGAGTCCCAATGAATTTACACTTATACAAAGAAAAGGTTGAATTGAAATCTGTTACTATAGAGAAAATTTATCGTGAGATGTCAGCATTCCATCAGGAAATATTTTCGCGACAGACTCGCCCCATCAGCAGAGTCTTACTGAAACTAAAACTGCTTTCAAATTTTTTATTTAAGGGATCCTACTAGTTAGGATCTGTAGAAATTCAGATCTAGATATTTTCTAGAGTACTTTTCAGTTCATATTTTGGTGAGAAAATTCTTTGGAGAATTTTCATTTTATTTCTCTCAAAAAGTGTGATCATACTCCATGTTGGAGAATTGTTTGGTCGAGTTTCAGCCATTGGAGTTCTAGGAGAAAAGTCAATATTTGAATATCGTAATGGCTGTACTACGATAGAAGACAAATGGGTCATTTGTCTGGTTAAGTAAGAATGTCAATTAATAAGGGTTTTGTAATTGAGTTTTACTTGTAATTGATTTTCAAATAATAAAATTGACTTTTCTAGATTTGGCTGTCTCGTAGGATTTTACATTTAAAGAGTTCTTTGAAGGGTTTTCATTAGATACCAATCTTGGTTTTATGCAATTTATTTACTTTATATTATTGCTTAATTATTAAATAATTGCATGATTAATGATTAACCAATTTGTTGAGTGAATTGGCATATATTTTCGTTGCGTTACAATACAATAGTACTTGGATAATTTCAATTGGTATCAGATCGAGGTTCACTCATGCAAGTGTGATCCGTTCCCCTGTTGATCATGTCATTATATATCCCGCCACACTTTGATGGAAAAAATTATGCATATTGGAAAGTTCGTATGAAGGCTTTCCTCAAGTCTTTGGATGAACGTGTGTGGTATGCAGTTGAACGAGAGTAGACTAAAACCGAGACAACTATTGATGCTTGGACAAGAGATATCATCAACTCTAATTGGAATAGCAAGGGACTTAATGCTATCTTCATGACTGTATCTCCCAATGAATTTAAAAGAATCTCAATTGTGAGATTACTAAAGAAACATGAGATATCTTGGAAGTTACATATGAGAGGACAAAGATTGTAAAAAATTCAAAATTACAGTTGCTGACCTCAAAATTTGAAGAGATTAAGATACTGAAAGATGAAAGTTTTAATGATTTTTATGTTAAACTTAATGATATTGTGAATTTCAAGTTTAATTTCGGCCAGAAGGTGAAGAATTCAAGGGTCGTGAGAAAAATTTTAAGGTCCTTGCCTGAAAGATTTTGCCCAAAAGTTACAGGCATTGAAGAAAGCAAGAATTTGAATGCTATTAGATTGAAGAACTGGTCGGCTCCTTATAAACGTATGAGTTCTCTCTTCCTCAAACAATAAAAGGTAAGTCCATTGCTTTAAAAACTGTGGAAGAAGATCGAGATGATTTTTTTTATGAAGAAAATCTAAACGATGAGGATATAGATCTCATTGCATGGAAATTCAAAAAATTCTTGTTTGATAACAAGAGAACACATGGAAAGCAAAAGATAGGTAAGACATTTCATGCTAGAAATAGTGATTCTGAAAAATTGAATAAAGATAAATCTAAGCAAAAAGATAAAATGAAGTACTATGAATGTTCAAGTTATGGTCATAGAAAAATTGAATATCCAAACTTTAAGAAAAATAAAGAAAAAGCATTGAATGTCACACTTATTAACAGTTTAGAATATGAAACTTCAAGTTCATTATCTGATAATGAAAATTCTTTTGTTTCCTTTTCTGCTGTTGTGAATAATTTTCCTAAGATTACACTAACAAAATCTGAAGTGAAAGTGATGACAGTGACTCGGATATATCTCTTGTTGATGCTGACCATGAGCTTAGTATACAGGAAGCTTATAATGATTTATGTGAATAAGTGGTCAAGCTGAAAAAACTAAACAAGAACTTGTACAACAAACTCACAGTAGTGGAGAATGATAAGAACAACCTTTATAAGGCACTGAAAAATACTAAAGTTGACACATCAAGATTGAAGACTCAAAAGAATACACTAGACAAAGAATTGAAGAGTTCTTAAGTGTGCCAACAAAAATCTGCAACTCAAAAATTGGAAAAGATGCTAAGTATTCAAAAGCCCAGTTGTGACCGTACTAGGTGGGGGTATTCAACCTTTCAAGACAAAGATTCTCAAGCTTAATCATCCACTGCCACTACCTCTAAGGGTATTGTCTTTGTCAAAGGAAGAGAAGTTGTGGATGCTCCAAAAGAAGTCGTTTGAAAGTCAATTGTTTTTGAAAACTCTCATAGAAAATCAATCTCAAAAAGATTGATTCGAGGTAAGTTTGAAGGTAAGTTTATTCTTACTTGTCATCATTGCGGTGTTGTAGGCCATATAAGGCTATATTGTTTTAACTTGAATAAAGTGAAGAAAAATGGAGGTGAAAGAAAGTTGAAAAGGAAGGAAAAAACTCTAGAAAATCAAGTTAATGAGATGAGTCAAGAAATCATTTTCATAAGTCTAAAGCTTGGTGAACTAATAGAATTTTGTCTTCACAACAAAGAAAAGATTATACAAAGTGGTGTTGATGAAAAAAATAGGCCAAAATTTAAAGCAAATGGGTGGTCAAAGATGATGTCGTGTCACATTAATTGATATGACCACTTGCATATTTTTGCATTCCTTGCATTTCATTAGTCTAGGACATGCATTTTATTTTTCTGTTTTTAATTTATGTTTCTGTTTTCAGTTTTTAAATAAGAAAAATATAATATAAAAATTTTCTGGTTTGTTTCTAATTTTTTTTTGGAAGTGCATGCTTGATGTGTTAAAGCTTTGAGCACATGTGTTCTCACAAAATAAATTCTTGAACTTATGCATCTCTATACTTTGTGCAGTCAACTTTGAGCTTACTAACCCTATGGGTCATTTTGACAAAATTGATTTTCAAAGCACTATAAGGAACTTATATGTATGCACCTTATAATTAAGTTCTATATTGTTTATTGAGATGCTCACAATAGAGAAAGTTCATGTCTCGAATTGACTAATACTAGTTGAATCTAGTACAATAATAAAGAGATCTCCCCTTATCAAACACAAAAGGTTGATCCATATAGAAAAAAGTTTGTGTTGAATTATTACGGAAAAAGACAAACACCTTACACGGATCTATCCCTTAAGTCCTTATAGAAAAAATCGCTGCTCTAATCATTGTGAAAAAATATGAGCAACAAAAATTGACATATAAAAGGGTTGTGCAAACTAGTATTTGGTGGAGATACTCATGTATTTAGACCCTATCATAAAGTTTGACTTTTGAGGTGAGTGACAATCTCTTTAAAGCATCTATAAGAAGGAAATGCTCATGAATGAAGAAAAAATTATATAAGAGAAAAAGAGATAAAGAGGTATTTATATATATAAGTTTGCTTACTCACACACTCACTTGAACTTTGACATTGATGATTTTATGAGGTGTGAACAACCATTGTGATTGTTACAAATATGAGAGTGTATTTTATTGTATTTTTTGTGAGCGTCACTATGCTTGAGCTGAGATGCACTTAGGCATGTTCATTGCCTTATTTAAAAATAAGTGAAAAATATTAATTTAAAAAAAGGGAAAAACAAAATATAAAATATATATTTAGTTATTTTGTTTATTGTTTTTTTATTCCCTTTATATTTTTTTGGTCTGTGTTAATTTTGGGTATTTTTGCATTTGATGCATAAGTCTGGAAATAGTAGTGTGGGTCTCTGTTTTATGTCCCAGTGGGATAGTGCATAGCACAACTAACTCTTAAGTGACTTTAGTCAGTCAAATATGACCCAGACTCCTTATACGTCCCAATAGCTCCCTCCTAAGTCCTCATGATGGACAGACCCACGGCATTAACCTTACGCGAGCCCTAGCCGCTTATCATTCCCTCTTCATCTCATTTGATTTAATTGTGGTAAAGACTCAGTTCCGATTATATTGATCGAAGGTTTTATATCATGGTAAGCATACAGTCTTACTTCATTCAAATTCATATTTTTTTGCAAGTTCTAGGTTTCAGCTCCTTATTTATTGAGATTGGAATTTTGGTTGTTGCTTTGTGGTGTTGAGGCTAGAATACCTTGAATATTTGTTCATATGGATCTATATTAATCATGTATTGATGATGGTTTGGGTGGGTTATGAGATTATTCATTTTGGTTTTAAACTAGTGCCCACCAAGTGTTTGTTTTTATGTCTCAACCAAACTATTTCATTCATTTTGTCATGATTTTACTTGCATTCATGCTCATACATCAAATGCATTCAATCCATGAAAAGTTGAGAACATGGGAGTTGTTCATCATGTCTTTCTTAGTCTTCATCTTGGTTGGCATAAGTGGTATTTATTATCTTATGAGTCTTGTCAGATTAGTGACAAAAAGGGAGAGTTGAATGATTATTTTGGGTATGTTTAAGATAGTCTAATATTGAGGGGGAGAACTAATTATAATATTGAAGGGGGAAACTAAATTCTAGACATAATTTTGATGTAGAACTAGAACATTCTTAGACTTGGAATTAGATTTTAAATCTTGTGAATTTTGAGAATACTAATTCTAGTCACTGTTCTATGTCAGTATTTTTTATTCTTGGAATTTCTACTCAGTTTTTTGGTCTGCTGTTTGTGCTTTTGACAGTTTTATATTACATTGATCAAGTTAATTTTGTCACCAATCCACCAAAAGGGGAGATTGTAGATACAAGACATTCATCAAGTTGGCTTTGTTACCAATCCGCCAATGAGGAAGATTGTAGATGTAAAAGTTTGGTTAGGACTAGGTAACTAAGTTGATAAGTTTAGATAGGATTAGGTGACTAAAATGATATAGTTCATCCTATCATTAAATTGGTAATTTGGATGAACGTAAATTATTTATTAACTTTATCTATAATAATATTAAGTTTATCTAGGAGGTATCAAAGGTTGTTTAGATAAGTCATAAGTGTGAAAATCGAATCTCAATGAATCTGCACTTATCCGGAGAAGAGGTTGAACTGAAATCTGTTAGTGCAAAGAAGATTTATCTCAGAATGTCAGGAGACGTTTTCGGGACAGACTTGCCTTGTCAGTAGAGTCCTACTGAAACTAAAATTGCTTTCAAATTGTTTATTCAAAAGATCATACTGGATAGGATCTATAAAGATTCAGATCTAGATATTTTCTAAAACACTTTTTAATGTATATTTTGGTGAGAAATTTTTTTAGAGATTTTTCATATTTTTTCTCTCAAAGAGTGTGATCGTGCTCCATGTTGGAGAATTGATTGGTTGAGTTTCAAACATTAGAGTTTTGGCTGCTATTGTGGTAGAAGACAAATTAGTCATTTGTCTGATCAAGTAAGAGTGTCAATTGACAAAGGTTTTGTAATTGAGTTTTACTTGTAATTGATTTTCAAATAATAAAATTGACTTTTTTGGGTTTGGCTGTCTCGTATGGTTTTACCTTTAAAATTTTTTTTAAAGGGTTTCCATTCGATACCAATCTTGGTCTTGTGCAATTTATTTACTTTATGTTATTGCTTAATTATTATATAATTGCATGATTAACGACTAACCAATTTGTTGAGCTAATTGGTAGATATTTTCGCTGCGTTACAATACAAGGATACCTGGGTAATTTCAGGATCAAAACGAGAGAGAGAGAGAGAGGACTACATGCAAGCATTTTTTTTAAGAAGAGAACGGTACTCCAATTTTATTGATAGTTCTCACTTGTGGTGGAGGAAAATCATGTTTACAACTCGATGACGCCTGAGGGATACAGATAAATAAGGAAAACCAAAATGCAGGCCTCAAAAACTTAAAAACATCCAACCAAATTACAAGAGATTACTGGAATAGCACTAGACAAACAGATAAAACCTGTAGGGAAAGAGCACAATCAAATTAGGATAAAGCAATTAAACCAAACACATCATACCTGAAATAGCACTACGAAATGTGCAGATAAGGGAGACCAACTCTATCCATAAGAAGAATACCCCTTAACTTGCTGGCAACATATCACGATCACCTGACCAATCCGAATTAGAACCTCTAGCTCCCTATTTGGCAAGAAAATCAACCACAACATTACCTTCTCAAAAAATGTGTCTCACCGCGTACTCCATGCAAGAAAGATTGACATGTAATTCGTCCCAAAAATCCTCTAAATACCAAATATTACAATTTCCTTTAGTAAGCCAATTGACAATAAGTTGAGAATTCATCTTAATCTCAATTTGATAAAACCCAAGCTGATAACATCGACGAACGCCGTCCACCAAACTTCTCATTTCATCAAAATTATTGGAACCCTAACCCAAAAACACAGAATAAGCTGCATGTAATTTAGCACCGTCATCCCTAATATCACCCCTCGCTTCTGTCGGCTCAGGATTATCCAAACTGCTACCATTAGTATTAAGTTTCGCCCAACCAAGTTGAGGTCGAGTCCACCTCACCACACGAACCTTTTTAGGAATAGTAGGTAAAACTGTGATATCCAGACGATTTAAAATATCCACATTTTTGTTGGAGATCCTGGAAACTTTCATGAACAAATGCATAATTTTATGAATCCTATTTGGCAAGACTACATGCAAGCATTAGAAACACCGAAACGAGGTTTGAAGAAACCCAAGAGCTTTTCTTTTTTGTAGGAAAATAACTTCATTGCAAATAGGCACAAAGGGCCTTAAGAATGCTTACAAGAAAGAGCATCAATGTAAACAACATTATCAATAAAATAAGGAACTTCATGCCACCACAATTGCATATTAGAAATGGACCAAGCATGCCTTGCTAGATGGTGAGCTGCAGCATTAGCCATACGGAAGCCATGTTGGATCTTACATTGCATATATCTGAGCATAATCTTCTAATTTCAGCAATCACAGTTCTCATAGTTGAATAAGGCTCGGGAACATTGTTTATCTCCTCCACTAAATGAAAGCAATCACTTTCAATAAGTAGATTATGAATACTAGTCTGAAGACAGAATTGCAGACCTCTCAAAACTGCCATAGCCTCCACATTTTATGGTTCTAAGAACTTTTCTACTTTGCTAAGAGTCATGATCACATCACCACAAGTATTACAAAGTATAACTCCAATTCTAGTTTTATTGCAGTCAAAGAATAGTGCCCCATCTACATTTAGCTTAAACTAGCCTGGTGGAGGTGGACTCCACCTATTGTTCAGAATCTTGATAGTAGCTTGCTGTTGAAGACCTGTAGGTAGAATACCCTTCAAGGAGAGAGCATAACTTATAACTTGTTGAGGAGACAGATTAATACTTTCATGCACCATCTTATTCGTTCTATACCAGAACTCCCATGCCATGAGGATGAAATCTGTTAACTTTTAGTAGACTCTGTAGAATTAATTTCCATAGCAGTTAGCATAAAAAATCTGAAGGATCCTACTTTCTGTAAGCAACAAATTTGTTCACCCAAATTTGATGTATAGCTGGACAAAAAAAAAAAAAAAAGATCATAGGCTAAATCTTTCATCGTTTGATCACAAAAACAACAAGAGCCATCCACCATTACCCTTTTATGAGAAGGTTAGACTTTGTGGGAAGAATCTCTTTATAGGCACTCCATGCAAAAATTCTGACTTTGTGGGGAATTTTCAGTTTTCATAAAGCCTTCCAAAAATTCTTATTAGATGCCCTAGATGATGTCTCTCTTGTGTTTATGGTAACTAACGCCTTGAAAAACCTGTATGCACTTCGAACATTGAAAACACCACTCCTTTCATGCTCCCAGATCCACTTGTTTGGTTCATTAGAAAAACTGGGATGAATCCTCAACACTGCCTCAACAATTTTTGGATTGAAGAGACCTAATCTTAGACATATTCCACCAATGTGTATTGCAGTCAATTAAAGAAGAAACTTGATCATCCAATTCAGTTAGAGCGTTACTGTACTGGTTGCAATTAACAAATGCTTCCTTGCTTAGTTCTCGAAAGCCACAAATCCAAGAGTCCTTTAGGATATGGATACTTCTACCATTACCCACACTCCATCTTCCTCCTTGGAGTAACAGATTCTTAGCCTCCCATATCCCTTTCCATGCAAACGAGGGTGAACTACCAAAAGGGGCCTTAAATAAAGTAGAATTAGAGAAGTATCTGGCACTGTAAATCTTGTAGAATAAGCCATCTTTGTACTGCAGTAGCCTCCAACTTTGTTTAGCTAGCATAGCCATATTGAAGGTTTCCAAGTCTTTAAACCCTAAACCTCCAACAGCTTTAGGTTTACACATGCTATGCCAGCTAACCCAATGGACCTTTCTTTCCTCTGTCCCCACCAATAGCTTGCCATCATTCCTTCAAGGTCAACACATAACTTATGAGGGAGTTTGAAACAACTCATGGCATAAGATGGAATAGTTAAAGCCATTGCTTTTAGCAACACCTCCTTTCCCCATTGAGAAAATATATTGCCTTTCCAACCTTGTAGTTTCAACCATAATTTGTGCCTAATCTTAACAAATGCAGTCATCTTTGATTTACCAATCACTGGTGGTAAGCCTAGGTACTTGTCATAGTGTTTTACTTGCGAATTACCTCACAATTCCGTAATATCTCTCTTGTTAGCAACCTCAGTATTCTGTCTAAACATCATGGTAGTTTTGTCTTGGTTAATCAACTGACCTAAAGCATCCCCATATGTTTCAATAGTTCAAGTAATATGTGATTAGTCTCAACATTCAGTATAGAAATGAGCCTATTATCTGCAAATAGCAGATGGTTAAGCATTGGGGCCCCTCGACAAACTTTTATACTAGGGATTGAGTTTGAAACAACTGCTCTCCTAAGCAAACCAATTAAACCTTCTGTGCACATTAGAAATAGATAAGGAGAGATGGGATCTCCTTGTCTCAAGCCTTTAAAAGGAATTATATGTTCAGAAGGAGCTCCATTAATAAGACCTGAAAATGAGGCACTTTGAACACATTTCATAACAAGTTTGATTAACTTTTCATGGAAACCAAGCTTAAACATTACTGCTTCAAGAAAGGGTCATTCCACCCTATCATAAGCTTTACTCATGTCCAGCTTTAGAGACATATAACCCTTCTTACCCCTCATTTTCCTTTTTAAAAAATGAAGAAACTCATAGGCTACAATGACATTATCCTAGATCAATCTACCAGGTAAGAAGGCAATTAGGATTCTGAAATAACAACAGGTAAGACATATTTGATCCTATTAGCAATGACTTTAGATATCAACTTGTATAATACATTACAGAGGCTAATAGGTCTATAGTCATTGACTTAGATTCTTTTTCTTGGGAACCATGATAATGTAAGTATGGTTGACAACTTGTGAGAATTCACCAGAGTTTAGAGCATGAAGGACAACAGTAGATATAGAATTACCAATTTGAGGCCAATACTGTTGAAAGAATAAATGGGGCATTCCATTAGGTCCTGGGGCCTTCGATGGGTGCATCTCTTTTAAAGCTCTATTGACTTCATCCACAGAATATGGTTTAATAAGGTCTTCATTCATCTCCACTGTGATTTTGTTGTCTATCAATCACATGAGGTACATTTCAAGTACCTGCAAAGGAAAACAAAGAAGTAAATGGTTAATGATAAGGTTATCACAATGCTCTCCTTCATGCCAATTTCCTCCTTCATCCATGAGTTTAATGATCTTGTTCTTCTTTTGTCTTTGAGTTGCTTTAGCATGGAAGAACTTTGTGTTTTGGTCACCCTCAGCTAACCACAATGCTCAATATCTCTGCTTCCATATCACTTCTTCACTACTTAACCATTTATGAACTTCTTCAGATGATGCATTAACTTCCTCAGAGTTTAGTTCAAGGGGTCCTTTTGTTGCACCAGCTTAAGATTCTGTCTGGCTTTCTACAGATTAGATTGAACTCCACCAAATTGAACTTTATTCCATTGTTGCAATTTAGCAGCACAACAAGAGATGCTTGACATAACATCCTCTAAGCATGATTGATTACTAAGCAGGTTCCAAGAATTATTCACGATCTGATTACACCCCTTTTCCCCTAACCACATAGCCTCAAAGCTAAATGGTTTTGGCTTTTTTCTTCTTGGTTGGACACCCATAATATATCTACCCATAGCGGGAAAAACCATAGAATACAGCAGCCCATTTCAAACATGTTGCACCAGGATAGATTCCCCAAAAATCTATCCAACCTTTCAAATACCAGAGCTGAGTCCTCCCTTTTATTACACCTTGTGTATCTAGGAACACTAAACCCTAGATCATTCAGGTTACAATCAGATAATAATTCACAAAAATCTAACATTTGTTGTACAGGTCTATCCCTCCTTCCCCATTTTTCTCCTTGGGTAAGGATCTCATTAAAATCACCAAATACAAGCCAAGGGTTTGAATTACCTCTAGGCAGCCCTCTTATAAGATTCCAAGTTTCTATTCTTCGAGAAGCCTTAGGTTGGCCATAAATAGCAGTTAAAAACCATTGGTTTGAATCTTCCTCCACCCGTGCATCAATATGAGAATAAGAGTAATTGATTACTTCTAACTTAACTTCTTTTTTTCCATAAAAGTGACAATCCACCACTATGACTTGAGGCATCAGCTGTTAAACAATTTGCATTCTTTACTCTGCATAGTTCCATTGATTCGGGATCTTCTCTTCTGATTAAATCAGTAAGAGTTTGAATACCACGAGGGTTCCCAAGCCTTTGAGTATTCCAGCTTAGGATCCTCATGGGGCTCGGTGGGGCTAAACATTAGCCACCACCGAATCAATTTGAATAATACCATCTACTATCTCACCCAATTTTTCCTTATTTTTCAATCTTTTAGACACTCGAGGGACCTCCACTCCGGGGATTGAAGTAGGGGCCCTTTTAGCACCAATTTGAGAATCAATTTTTAAGTTTGTCATGCATACGAGGATGCTTGAGCCGTTTCCATTTACGTGAACCAGTGACCTATTGTTGGATTTCATCCAAAGAATCTTCTGTCCCACCAACTTGTGTCTCAAAACCAGCTTCTCCAGTAGTTACTGAAATACCCCCATTAGAAACAAAAACCTCAGAGACCCCCAACAAACAGGTAAATTTTGAAACTCCCTTTTTATCACCAGTTATCCTACAGAGATCAGAACTTGAATTTTTTGCCTCATGATAAACTGAAAATAGTTGCTTGTGAGATCTTACTTGATTTGGATTGGCCCCATGGTGTAACTGCTCTGAAACATACTTAGAATTTGAATGATCCACTGAAACTTCCATACAACGGTTACTCTCAAATTCACCGGAGGCCTATCCCTCAAAATGTACCGGTGGACTTTGCTGATCGAGTTGTTGGTGGAAACGACTCAGACTAGGAGCTCGGAGCCAAGGACCATAGGGAAATTCAGAGACTTTTAATGAGTTCATAGACTCCTCCCAAATATCACAATCACGATGACTATGTCCAATCAAACCACAGAGATAACACAGATTAGGAAGACGTTCTTAAGTGAAATTCACCTAGACGGGCTAAGATGAGCCTACACAGACCTTCTTCCCTCGTAAAAGAGGTTTTGACACACCATACAAACCCTAATACGCATAAACTCACCACAGGCCATTTCATCAGGTTCTAAATCTATTTCCACCACCTTCCCGATAGCCCTACCAACAAGGTTTCCTATCGTATCATTCTAAGCCGTAACAGGTAGGTCATGTATGCAGATCCAAAACAGATCCTCAGTAAGATGAATTTGGTGATTTTGTTTCAATCCATCCACATCACTAGTTAGAATGAGTTGCTTATCAAAGCTCCAAGGTCCATCACCTTTAACCCGCTCTTTATCTTTCATATCTTCAAACTCAACAATGAACAACGCGAGGTGTAGGTCACGAAAGGTTAAAGCATGGACAGGACGCTAAACCTTCTTCATAGTAGACAACTTGAACAACAAACACCTTTCACCCCTAACAAAAGCAGCCCCCAAAGAATGCTCCTCAACCACCAGGACCTCTTCCTCCTTCTCAATTAACGACGAGTGAGTACATAAGGATTCAAGACTTGGATCCATACTAAAACCAACATGCACTGGGAGAAATACAAAAGCGTAGAAGCAAGATGATGATAGGACCCTTCACACGACAGGATAAGAACCTCTACACTAGGAACCCCCAAGAGAGGAAAAAAAATCCGCTAAACCCAAGAGTTAATTCTTTTAAAGATGAAGAAGATCCATCCCAATATGTCCATTTTCTCATCCTATTATTGCGTTGGGATGAGGAAATGGGCAAAACTGTAATATGGAGGTGTATCTCAAACCGTCAATACAAAGGAATCCAAACCGTCCACAAAAAAATTAAGGGTAGTGATAGAC
Source organism: Cyclocarya paliurus (assembly GCA_029856935.1). Taxonomy (NCBI): domain Eukaryota; kingdom Viridiplantae; phylum Streptophyta; class Magnoliopsida; order Fagales; family Juglandaceae; genus Cyclocarya; species Cyclocarya paliurus. The sequence goes on along the minus strand of CM056957.1, from coordinate 25,166,962 downwards.
TTACAACTCTTTTACCACCACTTTACTGCTTTTAGTGTATTTGTTTTTTTTTTCTTTTAAGTATTTTTTTAATATCTTTAATCATTAAGAAAAAAATTAAAAATCTATAATTTCACTAATAGTCATTTTCTTAACCATTAAGTAAAAAATTAAAAATTAAAAAAAATAGTAAAAGAAAATGATAGGATCACCGTTGGTTCTTATCGCTCCTTCTTACCAATGGAATTCTTTACTATGGACGTAGCACTGTCCATAGTAAAAAGGTAATAACAAGGCTATCATTATTTAAAATAGACAATGCTAGAGCTACCGTTTGGGGCTCTCGTTGGAAGCTCCCACTAGCTCTAGTATGTATTTTTTCATACGTTTTTTTTAAGTTATTTTTTATATAGCTTTTTTTAATACTTTTAAATATTTTTAAAAATTAAAATAAATTTATAACATTATTAAAAAATATTTCCTTAATCATAAAATAAAAAAATATTAAAAAATACTTCCTTAATCACGAAGTAAACTAAAAAAAAAAATTATGATTTTTTATTTTACTTAAAATATTTTTTAATAATGTTGTGAATATTTTTTATTTTTTCAAAATATTGAAAATTGTTAAAAAGAATCTTTAAAAAAAAAAACACACACACACATAAAAAAAAAAAAAAATAGATGTTAGAGCCAAGCGGAAACCCAGCTGTGGCTTTATTCTTCAAAAATTAAACATTTCAGAAGAACAAGACGACAAAATGGTCCTAAAATGGTATGTGTCTGCCGTCTCTCTGTGTGTGTCCATATAATTCAGTTCCTGAACGTCTTCAACCTTGGATGCTAATAATCACCATTCTGCAGTAAACAAAATGTCCAAAACGAAACCCTAATTTATTATATTCCGGGTGGGTTCTCAATCTCTCGTTTTACTGAGATATCTGTGCTCAAGACTGTGAGAAACATGAGCAATCTGAGAACAATCTGTCGGCCCCACACTGTCGTCTTCTCCTTCTTCTTAAGTTGCAGACAGCGAGCCCGAGCTAGGGCCTCGTTTCGAAATCCTAATCACAAGCCTCGATTCTCGTCTCCGCTGTCGTTCTCTCCTTGGTTCGAGTCCTTGGGTTCAAATGGGACTGAGCCCTGGTTTCGTCTTAGCCAGAGGAGGACCCTGGTCAGGGCTTCGAATTGGACCGATCAGAACTCTCCGTACGAAACTCTCGGTAATTAATTATCTTTTTTTTTTGCTTACCCTATTAAAAAGAAAATCTTTAAAAAAAAAAATTGTATACAGATTTTGTTGATGAAATTATACAGACAACGGCGCTTTATTTATATACTCAGTGAGCTTCGTTGGATATCAGATAACAATAATAATTAATACCCATATATTTAAATAACAGATATATACGTATTTGATACTGATTTGAATGCATGTTTATGAATATCTACACACAGCCCCACCCTATCAAGATGGCGGGTTCTTTTCAAAGATGTGATAAGGTTTTTACCTGAAAGAGGACAAGAAAAATGAAATCTTAATGCACTGATTGTGATTCCTTCCGTTCATTATAGAGAAATGGAGTTTGAAGGAATAGTCTGTTACTCTGTTATAATTTTCCTGATCGTGATCATAGGTGATGACATCTTTTATGGATTTGATATATATATATATATATATAGATGCATGTATCAGTCGCTGAAATTCGGATGTCTTATTATATCATTAGATTTTGAATAATTGATGACAAGGATGGATAACATTATTGCAAAAACTCAACAAAACTAAGTTCCATACGTTTAAGAAGTATAGCTGTATAAGTTCAACATATGATGAAAACTTTGTGAATGTGCTCTTTATATGAGTTCACCTGCTGTTAGGTAATATTTACACTTTTTGGCTTGTCTATTCCATTATTATGTTTATGAGTGGTTGACAAATTCTACCTGAATTTTATTTTATAAAACAGAGTTAGAAAGAGATGCTGATGACGAACAGATAAAGTTCGCTTACAGGCGCTTGGCCAAATTTTATCATCCAGATGGTTTGTCCTTTATCATGATTTCACTTATTCGGAAGTTCCATATGCATTATATCTGGGTTTCTTTTGTCATTGTATTATGGATGTAGCATGATTGTTCTTTGAAGCTTAGTTCCTGTTAGCTGTTGTGTATTGGTGTTTGCTTAAAAGTTGGTCCCCAGTCTTGGGCACTGTATTGATCCAGTTATCTTCCTGTTTCAAGTCTATGACGGTAGAGGGACTCTTGAGGAGGGGGAAACGGCTGAGGCTAGATTTATTAAGATTCAAGCTGCTTATGAGTTGCTCATAGATGATGAGAAGCGGAGGAAATATGATATGGATAACCGAGTCAATCCAATGAAGGTAAGATCTGCAATTTCTATTTTTGTCAGTGTCAGATCATAGTTTACTTCAGACTTCAAAAAGTTAAAATTTTCAGTATTATAGGAATAATATGTGTAATAGTGTGTGTATACATATATATATATATATATTTGTCATTGCTCAGCTTGCTTTTTCAAGATATTTTTTATAAATACTTGTCATAATTTTTAAACTGTTATATTGAGTTTAATTATTTTATGTACTCGGTGATTGTCTTTCTTATGAATCTTATGTTGCTACTTCCATCCCTTGCAAAAATGCTATCTTATAATTAGTTTAGCATAATACTACTTCCCAGCTTGTATGGAATATAGTAACTGCACACACTCGCAACTATTGTATCAATTACAATAAAGAAAGAAATGGTACAGGAGGATCTGTCAGTCTCCACAATAACTTTTGTGAAAGAAACAGTACTAGAGGAGTTATGCCCCATTACTTAACCATGAGAATGGGTCAAACCAATGACTTTGAATTATATATTTTCTAGTTTCACGGTAAAGCCAGCTGGAGCATGCATATATATCCAATAGAGCTGTTGTATCATGAGTCCCTCGTTTTGGTACTGTTAACTAATATGACTCGTACATTTTACTTCTCTTTTGAAAACAAATATCCACATGCTGCTCTTTTGTTTTTATTTTTGTTTTTTTTGGTAAGAATGATCAGTACATTAGTAAACTCTTTGATTATTATTATTTTGCAGTTTTGTCACACATGATACAGAATTAGTCTAAATTATTCGGCCTTTGCTTTGGTTTCGAAAAATTTCATTAAGATTCTTTTAAGCTTTTGTTTGCATTCTGTGCTTGAAGTATTAGGAAACAGGTGAGTTCAAAGGTATTTAGTTTCTTAACAGTACATACATGCATATATTTATAACTTTTCCCTTTTATGCTTCAGAAAATTCTTGTAAGGCATTATTAAGGATTTTAAGCTCTCGATTGAAATATTGACTTAGATGATTTGGAATATTTGTCCTATAAACCATGTAAATACATTATCGAATTTCTCTTTTTGGTGCTAAAACATAACGAGTTTAAGTTTAACTTGAACTGTTCTTGTTCAATGCTATGCTTCAATTCAGTGCACCACTAAGCTTGCAAGATATTGTGAATTTCCAGTCTTCAAATGGACTTTGTCTTTTATTCAAACAAACAAAAAAAAATTGATTATTCAGTATTTGTCATTTAATTCAGCTGCTTTAGTAATGGTATTTCATTTCACACTTATATCAGGCATCTCAAGCATGGATGGAGTGGCTTATGAAAAAGAGAAGAGCTTTTGATCAGCGGGGTGATATGGCTATTCAAGCTTGGGCTGAGCAGCAGCAGCGTGAGTTGAATCTTCGTGTTCGCCGTCTTTCTTGTTCAAAGGTATTGAATTGAACTATATGTCCAGAAAGTGTTTAAATCGAGGCTTCATATTTATCTTCTCACAGCTCATTCGCCTAGGTCTTTGTTCTTGTTCTCTCTCTCTGTGGATAAATTTGTGGCAATTCAACATAACGAAATTTATCCACAAGTGGATAGAAACTAGAATTCAGACGAATTTTTTTAATAAATCTTGTTACATGGTGCAACATTAAAATTTTTGGTGGATGATGAAAATATAGTTATAGGCATCATATGGCACCATATTAGTTTGGCAACATCCCAAAATAATAACCATTAGTGATTCTCGGTTGAAATAGTAGCTTTAATGAATCTACCTTTTCGCTAATTGAACCCTTTGTTTCCTGGCCACATTTTTACTGCATTTATACCATAACTACCATAACTACAGGTTGATCCTGAAGAAGAGAGGAGAATCCTGGCTAAGGAAAAAAAGGCATCCGAGGAGTATTTATCCAACACCCTTAGGCGCCATACACTTGTCTTGAAGAAAAGGGATTTGATGCGAAAGAAAGCAGAGGAAGAGAAGAAGAAGGCTTTCAGTCGGCTATTAGCTGCAGAAGGTCTTGAGCTCGACACAGATGATAATGAGGCACCATAGACAATTTCTTCCCTCACTGTCAGATATCCCACATCTTACTACAGCATACGTTCTGGAATATATGTTGGCTATACATATATTTATCGTGCAAAAAGAAAGAAAGAAGAAAGTTGTATATATTTTTCCTTTCATTGTTGAAAAGAAATGAATGAGATTGCCATTTACAAATGGACGTGCTCTCCCTCACTCTGGCCTTGTAGTTATTATAGGTAACAAAATTATGGCATTTTACAACTCTTTATACAATTATGTTTTAAGTGGGGCATTTTATAAAATAACTTATAAAAGTAAAATCAATTTACATAAATACCCCCATTCTAAGATATAATTTATAAGAAGTTACTGATAAAAAAAAATTTATAAGTTGTAAAAATGATTGTGCGTGTATCATTGCTCAGTATGTAAACAAGGTGCCTTGGCCACAAATTAGTCTAACAGAAACATTTCTTTTTATGATTAGTCCTGCTTATAATATTCCTTTTTGGAGTTAACTTCGAACAGAAACAAAAGACAATCGCAAGGAAAACAAATGGCAATAATTGTGCATCTTTATTCTAAGGTCGTGTGTTTAAAATCTCTAAAAGGGAGGCATCGATATTTCCTGATTACTGTGCTCAGTCCAAAAACATAGTCCAGATTTTAGGCATGTCGTGTCGTGAAATGCTAAGACACAATTAAGTTGAATGGAAAACAAAGGGATGCAAAACTAAATGGCATTTACATGCCAATTCAGCCATCTAAGAACCTGGATTTTAAAAGACAGCAGAGTCGTCTCTAGCCTATATCACACCATGAACAACCATCGTATTCGAACCTTTCCATTTACAGCATCTACATGCCGGATATCACATACATGTGCACAACATGGTGACCATAAGATAACTACTTATGATGTTCCATTGAAACTGCATCAATGGATCAAAATATTTTTATTTCATGAAATCACGTCTTTGACACAATCTAATAAAGTGGATTAACACCATCATCTAGAACCATTGAAAGTTTATTCATTGTTTCCATACAATGAGCAGACTACAATTTTTGCCTCGATCTCTCCCCATAACAGGTTTATCCAAAATTCTTTTATTTGAAGAGCAAAATAAGCTTTGCTCGTCTTGCTCAAAGAAAAAAGGAAAAAAAAAACAAAAAAAACATGTATACCAGATAGACCAAACAATAATGTTAGAACCTACACTAATGCAAAGAAAGGAAAGCTTAGCTGACATGGAGAAGATCCACCATAATACAGAACAAGCTTAGCCAGTAGTAACCCAAGTCTTGTCCTGGTGAACTGATATATATCATCTCTCTAATGCTGTTAACACTTAGAGATCATAGGTTAGGATTCTCAAGATAAGCTGAATGTCTCTCCACAATAAGTCTTATCAGGGGATCCTCCACATCATTGCCAACCTGAGTCTTGTCTCGGTGAACTGATAGCTTGTCATTAGTTGTAACAACTACAACCTCCTCTTTGCGGCTCAAAAGCTCATTCGCCACAACCATATGCATCTTGTACTTTTTAAGAGCAATATCAGCCTTCTCTAAAAGAATTTTTGTATCTGTCTCTAGCTGTAAAGTCAGGCAGGAAAACTTTTCAGTCCCATATACTAAAACCTGATTTATTGACTAGCACTTCTTAATTGGGCATGACAAATAATTAAGTAACATTATAAAAGGACGGGATCTGGAATTGTATGCTTCATGCAATCATCATCTGTTGGGAGAAAAGAGATAGGAGGGCCTCCACTGGGCCTCCACTTTCTTCGAGATAATGAAAGACCACACTATCCAGTCTCTATTCGATACCATTTCCCATTCCTTTTTTGAATCATTAAAGATTTCCCATTCTTAGATTTAAATAACCAATAAAAGTTAGGAAGATGGGAAAATGGAGATAAGATTTCTGCCCAGGGAAAGTCATGAACAGACCGATGCAAGACCCTCATAGATGACCCAGCCACAATCTTTATGTTAAAAAAAATGATATTTTACTTGCAAATCCTTTATATACGGGGAAGATGGAAACATGGAATAAGATTTTGGCCCAAGGAAAGCCCTGGACGATGTAAGACCCCAATAGATAGTTGATGTTAAAAAAAAAAAATTCCCTCCCTCCCTCTGGGAGTCATCATTGTAGAGGCTGCTATACTCATTGGAAAATGCTTTGTGGTATGGCCAAATATATTAATAGTATTCTAAGTACAAATAACCTGTGGTAGCAAGATATATCTAACCTTGAAAGATATGCAGAAGGCCATGGGGGCCCAGTCCTTCCTCAGTACTGAGAGCATCTTTGGCACTTGAACTAGTCTCATGTCCAAAGGGCCAGATGCTGACTGTATCTTGTGCTCTGCCTGCATAATTAAACCATGCCTTGGGTAAAGAAAAGTAGGCATAAATATGATGTAATATAGGAACATCTTAATATTTCCATGAAGAGCAGTCTAAACTTGTCGGGGCATTTATCATTCCTTAGAATAGGAAACCTCTAATCAAGCAAATGAAACAGGACCCACAGGGCTAAGTTAAATAAATATGAGTTAAGTTCCTTGGCTACAGTTGAGAATTCAAAAGCAACTTTCTTGTGTTCTTATATATATATATATATATATATATATATATTGATAGGTCGTATTCTTATATTTACATCATTAGTGCTGTAAACAAGATGCTAATTTGGGAGGAATCTGTATTATACAGAGCCCATTTTCAAACATGTAGCTTACCATCAAAAGCTGGTCAATTTACTCCAAGTCAGACCAACATATAATGCATAAGAAAGGACTGATTTTCAATCTACTTATTCATGATAGCAATGGGAGAATCCCAGAAACAATCCAACGCTCTGCCTTAGCCAATATAAAATAGATAACTTGAACAAGAAGTCCAACAACTAATCATTCTTCAATGTTTTTTTATTCCAGTTTTTTTGTTTTCAAAAGAAAATCTGGGACATAGAGAAGGAGAATAACCATATGGGATAAAAGATATGATAACTTTGCTCTACACATGAACAAAAATTGTTTTGAAGGGCTTACAAAATCTATTTTTGAATAAATACAAAACGCAGCCAGGAGGACAGAAAACATTACCATGCTCCTCCAAGGAACATAGAAGTCAGAAACTGCAGCAGCAAGATAAAACATTGCACGTGCTCCAAGACTCCTCATTGAAATGGCTATCATTTGCAGCATCTGTTCATAATACAAAAACAGTAGTCAAATCCATACGAGAACAACTATTCTGTCCAAAACCAGCATACACATTTGTAGCATGAAATACAGCAGAAACAAGTTTATAGGGTGCAGAATTATCCTGAATCAAGAAATATAAACTAGATATATCTTGTAGGTGCTTTGACAAAAAATTTAAAAAATTTACACCCAAGTGAAACTGTAAAGTTACACAAGGGAAAGAGTAACCATTTACAAGGACCTGTTAGCATCCTGAGGAATATGATCACCAAATGCAATGCAGGGCAAAAAAAAAATTAAAAATATGTAAAGAAATAAACCCTCAACTGTTCATATGGGGCTTTGTCCCCTAGATCAAGTAGCAGTTATAATTGAACACCAACCAACCTATCAAAATAATTGAACACCAACCAATGGAAAGCAACTCGTGCAAACATAAAAATTCCTGAATATTTAAATAAAACCTATTCTACACTTGGGCAACTTATAGCATTTACTGTATTGCATCTTGGATGCAAAGATTTTTTACTTGACCTGCAGAAGCAAATATGACTCTCCCAAAAGGCAACTTATGAGGTAACTGCTGTGTGTGGAGGTAGGGAGAGGGGGGATGGAGCTGATTTCCATGATGAACACAAAGCATAATCCCATGTATTGAAACAAAATAAAAAAGCATGAAAAATATACATATCGATGAATATAAAAAATGATCAGCTGAGACTAACCTGAAGATACTCAAATATGGTGGTGAAGGGAAGTTTTAACAGAAGGCCTTCTGCTACTGCCTGCAACAATGAAACAAAGTGGTCCCCTGTTATGTTGGGCCAATCTTCTGCCTTTGCATTATAACCAAAAAAGCCACGAAAATCAAAAATTTCAGAGACAAGAGGAGAGAACATGCACAGATAAATATCAATAGTCCATACTGCATGATGCTCAGTGATGGCCCTCTTCACAGCTTCAGAATCTGACTGGCGCACTGAAATATAAAACGAAATTCATTCACCTTAGCAGGAACCATCAGTACTTCATATAACATTGATCGTGAGAATTTGAAAATTTTAACGTTCTCAAAACGCTGGATATACAATTAGCCCTACAAAGTAGTTTACAAAAATCCAGTTTTTTTAACCAGTTGTGTGAAACCTATTATCATAGGCTGTAAAAATGATGTGGCTAAAGTGAGGGTGGAGGAAAGTTGATATCTCAATATATCTTTCTCACTTAATAATGAGGCCTAAAGAAACTACAAACCTCGAATATTTGGCTCGTCAGTGACTTCAAAACATTCAAGTAACGGATCCTCAGGAAGAGATCTGCAGTGTGGCTGGCAGGTTCCCCTGCATAATGGATACAAGATCCACCATATTTAAAATAATATTAAAATTGTTCTCTTTCTACAAGATAATCATGTTAGGACGAGCATTCACCTGCGATGTAAAAAGATAACTGCATATCCGGCCTTAATAAAATACCTGCAAGATAATCAGCACGTTAATATTGTTAACATTGCATTAAAGAAATAAACTAAAGAAAAAGAGTTCATGTTTGATAAGGTGGAAAGTGACTAACTCCGTGGATGCTGCTCCTCTGTGGCCCGAGCTGAAGTTATCAATGTAGCGAACACACCGTCGCTCCAAAGGAACCGTGGTACCTCCAGATGTCACGCACACAACCCTCCTAGCACTTCCGTTTCCTGATTTCATAGCAACGCACATCAAATTTACCCCGTTCAATATTTGAGGCACCATTTCGAAAGTGGGCAGCAAAAATTGCTGATTAGATAAAGTGAATCTTGCCTGAGGGTAACGAATTCCTCCCGAGAAATTCCTTCAGCTTTTCACTAATGTAGTCGCCGTTTTTAAGTGAAGGAGCGGATTCGAAGAATGACTTGATTTCTGCATCCAGAGTTTCTTGGGGAACTTCCAGTCCATCTGTTACATCCATTGCAAAATGCCTACAGGAATTTTCAGGTCAAACCAGAAGAAAAACAAGCAATAAAAAAATAAAAACCCGCATCCGATTTCACTTGCAGTCTCGCACAAACACATGGGGTCATAAACGATGTACGAGAAACATGATAATTTCAGCGTCATATAAAAGCTATCCTCGGAATCAAAACTCCAAAGAAACTTCAAAAACACTGAAGAATGGAAGAAATTGAAAACCAATTTCAATTAGGCACTAAAATTATTGACCCAGAACAAGGAGAGCTAAAATTTTGAATAAAACCCATTAATATCAGGAAAAACTTTAACCCCACAAAAGCATAAGCAAGCAGATATCATGATTTAAATTACAAAAAGAGGCAAAGAAAAAACCCTAGCCTTTCCAGACCACCATGTTCACAGAGGAAGTCGGAGGTATTACCTTCAAACAAATAATAGAAAAGGCTTAATCAAATCAAAGAAAGGTATTGCAACGTCCGATTGTTGGTGTGGTACACGAAGATCTGAGCTTGTTTATATAGACAAAGCCCAATGGCTGTCCCTGTTAATATTACGGGTTAGATAATGCATAAACTAAAAAGCAAGCGACTTTAATAGCCGTCAACGCCCGCCACTCTCAACCAGGACGACAGCTCGGAGATATATCATGCGAGTCGATCCCACTCGTGTATTAAATCACGAAACATTGTGGAAGTCTGTACCGAGAAAACGAGGGAAACCCGGTTTTGTCGGCGGGAACTGTGCTCCCTCGAGTGCGCGATCGATAACACTGTGCAAATGAGCATGCCGAGCTTTTATGCATGGTGATAGCATTTACTATAGAGGGGAGAGTCTCGTCTCGTTTAATTTTAATTAATAATTTTATTATTATTCTAAATCATCTTAATTCATCTAATATCAATATCCTATCAACATCCAACGACACTTAATACAATGCAAGAACATCAACTAATCGGTCCGAGATGATTAGTTGGTCGTCTTTCATAACGATAGTCGGTGCAATCCAAACAACGTATTGTTTCACTTGGTATTGTGGTTCAATAATTCTTAGATTACTTTAAGTGGGGATTCAATTATTTTTAAGTGGTCTGGTAAATACACTAAGTACGTTTTAAATCGAATCTAAATATGAATACATATTGAACGGACACTTAAAGATTCATTAAATTCTACGGTGAGAGCTGGGATTTCGTCTAGTTCATTTTTTTATTACATTTCATCTAATCATTACAATATGTTTAAATTTTTATATAAATAAAAAATAAAAAAATTTTATTTTTTAAATTTTAAAATAAAAATAATATTAAAAATATATATTTTAATAATATTTTATTTAAATTTTTAACTTTTATTTTAACTAATCTCATATTGTATTTAAAAAAAAACCATACTTTTAAGTTATAGCCCAAACGAAGCATCTATGGCTTCCTACCTACGCCCCTATTCTCCCGTTCTCAATGCTTAATAGAGTTATAGATTTGATAACTAATTTCAATCACAAAATTTTCATCTCATTTCATCTCATTATTATAATTTTTTTAAATTTTAATTTAATTTTTTTAAATTTTAAAATAATAATAATATTAAAATATAATATTTTAAACTTTCATCTAAAATCAAAAATTCTTATCTCACTCTTCAAACCTAACTTTAGAGTCTAAACTATGAGGAGTCTCTCCGACTTTCTACTGTCTAAGCCCCTATTGTTTAGTTCCTAGTGAGCATGATGCTACTATTATTACGTATAGGAAAACCACCCGGATTACTCTCTTGAAAGCAACATATTGCTTTAAATCATCCCACATTTGATGCATTTCTGGATATGGTAGTTAGCGGAAATAATGTAATATTTCGTATTTTAGTGTATTTTAATTAAAAGATTATTTTAATTAATTTAAATATTAGTTCTTTTATTTTAAAATTATGGAGATTTTGATATATTATTTTATAATATTTTTAAGTGGTAAAAATTATTTTTAATATACTTTCTTAATATTAATTACTGTTTTGCATTTAAATTGATCTTTAATTTAAATTAGTTTGTTTATGAGTTTTAAAATTATTATTGGTTCATTTAAACTTTTCACGCGTTTGAATTATTTTATTTAGCTTACAGTTTTAAAAATCATTTTTGTTGGATCATTTTTGTGACCCAAATTATGAGGATTGGACCTCATTTCTTTTCCTCATTTCTTTTTCTCTTATTTTTCTTTTCTTTCTTTTTCTTTTCTCCTTATTTCTCCTTCGGTCCTTCTCCTTCCCGCGCGACAACTTCTCTCACTCTCTCCTTCGTCCATTCATTCACCTCCATCCAGCGCCGTCGTGCGCCGCCCTCTTCCAACACCGCCCACCCCAGCTCCTTCCCCAGCCACCGGCGACCCCACCCATCCAACCTCAACCCCTCCCGCGCCACCGTCGACCCGCATGCATGGCTTGAAGCCGCGCAGCCTTGTGTGCTCCAGGGCCGCCACCACACCGCCGCTGGCCACCATTTTTTCACCACTTCCTCATTGACCTCCCAGATACCTAATGGACCCAACCCCAGCTCCGATCCGTCACCGGTGAAACCCCATTGTCTTCATCTCCAATTTGACCATTTTGGCCTTAAACCGCCACCACGGCCAACCACCACTTCCATTAGCTTCACCGACATCCCTAGGCCATACCTTAGCAATCTCGAGTCTTAGTTTGTTCCCGTTCAAAAGTGAGTTTTTGAGACCCACGGCCACAGTGCATTTTGCACTACTCTGTTGCTGTTTTGCTGCTTCTAACTCATCCGTGATCCTCCAAAAATTATAATATAGCACTGTAAGTATTTTTCCAAATAACTTTTGAGATTTAAATATATTTTTGTACTAATTCATTTTACTGTATTCTGGTTGGTTGTGCCGGACTGAGTCCGAGGAGTACGGGGGTCGGATGGTTTGGAGAATTGAGTTATTTGTGTGATTGATTGATATTGGGATTGATTGGTTGTTGGATATTGAGGTTGTGTCTGATACATTGCATGTGCACGCATGTTCATGTTTGTAAATGAAAAATGGGTTTTCGGGTAATTGCATTCATGTTCATGTGGATATTTGAAAACTGAGTTTTCATGTGGAAATGATTTTAGGTGCGTGTATATCACAACCCCAAGCCGAGATGAGGCATTATCTCGGTGGAGCTCCTCTAGTCACTCGGGAGTGGAATATACTGAGTGACGTCCCATGAGTTGTCGCCGGGCGACAACAGGATCGGACAGGATGGTAAAACTCTCGTGCCGACTTCGTGGCCCCTCTGTTGGCGGGGGCTAGAGGATACTTGGCCACGAACGCACTGGGTGCGGAATTGGGCATCGCTCGTTATGAAGCCAAGATGTGCGGATGATCCCTAGTGGAGATCATGGTGCATACGGATAATGGATAATGGGCTATTTTCTGGGAAAATGGCTTGTGTTGGATAATGATTTTGTGTTAGTCATTTTCTGGAAAAATGATGAATTAATTTTTTTGGTCATTTTCAAGGAAAATAGTGAAAAATATTTTGATGGACATGTTTTGGGCCAAAATGGAATTTTGGCATGTGTTGAAAAAATATTCATTTTTGGAAAAAATGATATTTTTGGATTTCATGCATGTTATATCATATGCATGCATGGTTGGTTGCATTAATGTATTTTTATCTCGGGGTTGGTTGGATTATAACTTGCATGCGGTACCATTTAATGGTATCGCAGATTTTGATATTGATGATGCAGATGCTAAGCCTGAGGATTTGGCTCCGCCGGAGGAGTGATCTGGGATCACTTGTATTTGTATTTTCAGCTCTTGTATTATTTTTGGGACATTGGTTTTTGATTTAAAATGTTTTGTATTTGGATATTTGTATTAAACAAATTCTGGTACTTAGTAACTTATTTATATTATCCGCTGCTTATTTTTATTGCACACCGTTGCTTGTACACACACTTGACACTTATTGTTGGGATACGTGACCCGTGTTGTCATCATCCCGACGTCACGATTATCGCATTGCCGTACGTGGGAGTCGGGGCGTCACAGGTGGTATCAGAGCAGTTCGGCTCTGGGTAAAACCACATGTCCTGTAGGTGCAGTACCAGAAAGTTTTAAAATTGTGATTTGAATTATTTATTTTGAAGTATGTTATTCTTAATGGTTTTAATTTATTGTATGTTATTATATTTTGTTGGTTTTATCCTATTTTATTTTATGTTATATTATTTTATTTTATTATATTTAATTTGGATGTTGTTTTTAGTTGAATTTGATTTTTTTCTGGAGACTTAAGTGGGGTTGAAGGTTACGCTTTAGCAGGAAAATGGTTAGACCAAGAAGGCAAACTGATGTGCCCGAGCATGAGTTGCTACGGGGTGACGAGAACTTTGCCATAGCCCGAGCATTGAACAGAATGACGAAGTTCCTCCAGCAAAATTTCCAGCCGCCTTAAGGAGATTTGAATAGAGCGGTTTAAGCTGGGTGCACCTATGAGCGCTTTCTAGTGCATAGGACACCTGCTTTTACTGGTGAAGAAGATCCACTTCGAGCTAGAGGGTGGATAGAGGACTTGGAAAGAAAGTTTAAGGTTTGTGGTCGTACTGAAGCTCAACAAGTCTTGTATGCAATTTATATGCTGCAAAGTGACGCAGCTAATTGGTGGCGGACCAAGCGTGAGTTGTTGGTGATGGAGTTGGAGTTGGGATCCTTTACTGCTGTGTCTTGGCAACGGTTTAGAAAAGAATTTGATGATCGTTTCTTTCCCATTTCTGTAAGGCGGCAAAAGGCATGGGAATTTAGTAATTTGGAGCAAGGGAATATGTCTGTGGAAGAGTATGCTCGAAAATTTATGGAGCTTGGGCGATTTGCTACCCACTTGATTGCCACTGAGGAGATGCGAGTTGAGCGTTTGCAGGAGGGTTTGCGACATGAGATACGCAGACAAGTGGCTTGCCATCAGATTCTAAATTTTCAGAAGTTGGTTGATATGGCCACCATCGCAGAGTATGAGAATAGTTTTGTAGTGGGCTCCCCTCCAGGTCAGAAGAGGCGGAGTTTTGCTGGTGAAGGCAGCAGTTCTGGGTCGCCACAAAAGTTTGTGCAAAGGATTGGGGCCTGATCACAGGCAGCCTCTGGGGTGCGTATTGGGGGCCGAGCCCCAGTTTGCAGCAGATGTAATAGAGCTCACGAGGGTGAGTGTCGTCAGAGTGGGACCACCCATTGTTATAGATGTGGCCAGTCTGGACACTTTGCTCGCGAATGTCCTAATCAATCTCAAGTAAGTCACAGAGGTCGTGGTGGTGGAAGGAGTAATCAGAAGCACGTAGTACAAGCTCGGGTGTATGCTGTGACTCCAGGGGACATCGACTACGAGACTCCAGAGACCCAAGATGCCGGGGTGATTACTGGTATGTGTCTAATGTACTCTTTGGATTTGATGTTTGGTGTGGGTTGTTGTTTCTTTTGGATTTCATTGGTGTATGTGTTTGCCTCAGGTAGAGTTCGTCTATATGATTTTTATGCGTGTACCTTGTTTAACTCTGGAGCATCTCAGTCTTTTGTATCTGCCACTTTTGCACGAATGTGCAACTTAGTCATAGAGCCTTATCGCAATCTTTGGTAGTGACTCTTCCCAATGGCGAGATGGTGTGGTGTTCTAAAGTCACGATGGACTGTCCTTCGGATTTTGGTGGAATGACACTTGAGGCGAATCTAATTGTATTCAAGTTACTTGAGTTCGACATTATTCTTGAGATGGACTGGTTGTACCGGTATTCTGCATGTATTAATTGTAGAAGTCGGGTAATTGGTTTCCAGCTTTCAGAAGGAGATTATTTGGAATATGTGGGAAGCAAGTACAATCCAAGCGAAGAGAGATGTAACTTGTGGAGCTGATGCATTTTTAGTTCAAGTGGTGTCTATGCCATCCGAGAAGAAGTCTCTAGTGGATATTCCAGTTGTATAAGAATTTTCAGATGTTTGTAGATTATTTGCCCTGTTACCACCAATTCGCGAGTTAAAATTTGTTATTGATTTGGAGCCTGGAGCGGCTCCTGTGCACAAAGCTCCCTACCGTATGGCACCGGCTGAGTTGAAAGAGTTAAAAATTCAGTTACAAGAATTGGTTGATAAGAGATTTATTCAGTCTAGTACTTCGCCTTAGGGAGCGCCTGTTTTGTTTGTTAAGAAGAAGGATGCTACTCTTAGAATATGTATCGACTATCGGGAACTTAATAAAGTGACCATTAAGAATAAGTACCATCTTCCTTGAATAAACGATTTATTTGATCAGCTTCAAGGAGTAGCTATCTTCTCAAAGATTGACTTGAGATCGGAATACTATCAGTTGAAGATAAGAGATAAAGATATTTCCAAGACTGCTTTTAGGTCGCGATATGGGCATTATGAGTTTAAAGTGAAGCCTTTTGGGTTGGCTAATGCTCCTGCAGCCTTTATGGATTTGATGAACCGGGTATTCTGACCTTATCTGGATTCTTTTGTGATGGTATTTATTGATGATATTTTGATTTATTCTCGAGATGTAGAAGAGCATGCTTATCACCTTCGTTTGGTGCTTGGAAAATTAAGGAAACATCAATTGTATGTGAAGCTAAGTAAATGTGAATTTTGGTTGGAAGAATTAAAGTTTCTTGGACACGTGATTTCCCAAGATGGAGTGGTTGAAGATCCTAGCAAGGTGGAAGCTGTTTTGTTATGGCCTCGTCCTTCAACAGTGCGTGAGATTCAAAATTTCTTGGGACTTGCCGGGTATTATCAGAGATTTGTGGAAGAATTTTTTCGATTATCTAACCTCTCACTGCTTTGACTAGGAAGAATACTGAATTTGTTTGGTCAGATAGATACGAGATGAGTTTCCAAGAGTTGAAGAAGAGACTAACAACAACGCCTGTTTTGGCACTTCCGGAGCCACACAAGCCATTTGTAGTGTTTAGTGATGCATCCAAGTTTGGGTTAGGATATGTTCTTATGCAGGAGACACGAGTTGTTGCGTATGCATCTTGTCAGTTGAAAGTTCATGAGAAGAATTATCCTACGCATGATTTGGAGTTGGCAGCTGTAGTGTTTGCTCTTAAGATCTGGCGACATTATTTGTATGGAGAAGTCTGTGAAGTCTGCACTGACCATAAGAGCTTGAAATATTTGTTTTATCAGAAGAATCTCAATATGAGACAAAGGCAATGGTTAAAGTTGATTAGCGACTACCAATGTGAGATCAAGTATCATCCAGGGAAGGCGAATATAGTCGTTGATGCATTGAGTAGGAAATCTCAATTGGTGGATGAGACAAAGTCATCAGGTTTGTACTCTCTCTTTTGTGGGATGAGGAGACTTCTTATTGAGAGGTCGCAGCAGGAAGAATTGCTCTATTTAGTTTTGGATGTTCGAGTAGTTGATTTTGAAGAGTTGAAGACTCTCCAAATAAGGGATTCAACGTTGTTAGATATCAGGAAGATAATCAGGAAATGTAGAGGACCCATGCACTACAGCTTGGATAAAGATGGTATTCTTCGGTTTCGGGATCGAAGAGTGATTTCCAGACATTCAGAATTTAAATAGTAAATTTTGACAGAAGCTCATATAGCTTCTTATTCAGTTCATCCTGGAAGCACTAAGATGTATAGAGATTTAAAAAGAAATTTTTGGTGGGAAGGCATGAAGATGGATATCATAATGTTTATTGAGAGATGTGACATGTGCCGTCAAGTCATGGCTGAACATTAGAGACCTACTAGTAAACTTCAACCTCTCCCTATTCCTGAGTGGAAGTGGGATGACATTTTTATAGATTTTGTAGTGGGTCTTCCAAGGACTCCTAGTGGAAAGAACTCAGTTTAAGTGATTGTTGATCGGTTGACCAAGAGTGCCCATTTCTTGCCTGTCAATAATACCGACTCTTTGGTTGTATGTTAAGGAGATAGTACGTTTGCATGGAGTACCCAAGAGTATTGTATCGGATCGAGACCCGCAATTCACGTCTCATTTTTGAAAGAGTTTGCAGGCAGTTTTAGGCACTAAGTTGAAGTTCAGTACTGCTTATCACCCTCAAACTGATAATCAATCAGAGCGTACTATTCAGACTCTAAAGGATATTTTGCCGTTAGTTGGAAAAATCAGTTGCCGTTAATAAAGTTTGCTTATAATAACAGTTTTCATGCCTCCATTCAGATGGCCCCAGATAAAGCTTTGTATGGAAGGAAGTACAGATCACCTTTGTGTTGGGATGAAGTGGCTGAGAGTAAATTAATTGGGTCTGAGTTAATTCAAGAAATGAAAGATCAAGTTTGGGTTATAAGGAATAAAATGGCAGAAGCGCAAAGTCGTCAGAAGAGTTATGCAGATACGAAAAGAAGAGACTTATCCTTTGAGGAAGGTGATTGGGTTTATCTTAAAGTCTCTCCTATGAAAGGTGTTAAACATTTTGGTAAGAAGGGAAAGTTTAGCCCGAGGTATGTTGGCCCTTTTCAGATTGTGGAGAAGGTTGGGCTTGTTGCTTATAGAGTTGCATTACCGGATTATTTTGGAAATGTTCATGATGTGTTCCATGTGTCATCGTTGAAAAAGAGTTTTGGACAACAAGAACCTCGATTTGTTGATCCGGGACGCATTCAATTTCAGCCTAACCTTACCTCTGAAGTTGTTACGACGCAGATTGTGGATTGGAAAGAGCAAAGATTTAAGGTCCAAGACAATACCTTTGGTGAATGTGTCATGGAGTGATTCCTTGGCTCAAGATTTCTCTTGGAAGAGAGAAGCCGACATGAGGGAGCAATATCCGTATTTGTTTGGTTGACCCTGTCGGTAGGTTTCTTAAGTCTGCTCTTAGTCGAATCTTATTCATGTCTTAGCTTTATTGTTTGACCTTGCCAATTTCGAGGATGAAATTTTATTTAAAGGGGGGAGGATGTAACACCCCGTATTTTAGTGTATTTTAATTGAATGATTATTTTAATTAATTTAAATATTGGCTCTCTTGCTTTAAAATTATGGAGATTTTGATATATTATTTTATAATATTTTTAAGTTATGAAAATTATTTTTAATGTGCTTTCTTAATATTAATTACTGTTTTGCATTTAAATTGATCTTTAATTTAAATTAGTTTGTTTAGGGGTTTTAAAATTATTATTGGTTTATTTAAGCTTTTCACTGCGTTTGAATTATTTTATTTAACTTACAATTTTAAAAATTATTTTCGTTGGATCATTTTTGTGACCCAAGTTATGAGAATTGGATCTCATTTCTTTTCCTCATTTCTTTTTCTCTTCTTTTTTCTTTTCTCCTTATTTCTCCTTCGGTCCTTCTCCTTCCTGCGCGACAACTTCTCTCCTCCGTCCTTTCGTTCACCTCCACCCATCGCCGTCGTGCACCGCCCTCTTTCGACACCGCCCACCCCAGCTCCTTCCCCAGCCGCCGGCGACCCCACCCCTCCAACCTCAGCCTCTCCTGCGCCACCATCGACCTGCATGCAAGGCTTGAAGCCGCCATCGCTCCACCTCCGGCCACCATTTCTTCACCACTTCCTCCTCGACCTCCCAACTACCTAATGGACCTAACCCCAGCTCTGATCCGTCACCGGTGAAGCCCCATTGTCTTCATCTCTGATTTGACCCTTTTGGCCTTAAACCGCCACCTATGCCACCACCCACGGCCAACCACCACTTCCATTAGTTTCACTGACATCCCTAGGTCCTACCCTAGCAATCTCAAGTCTTAGTTTGTTCCTATTCAAAAGTGGATTTTTGAGACCCACGACCACAGTGCATTTTGCACTACTCTGTTGTTGTTTTGCTGCTTCTAGCTCATCCGTGATCCTTCAAAAATTATAATATAGTGCTGTAAGTATTTTCTCAAATAACTTTTGAGATTTAAATATATTTTTGCACTAACTCATTTTACTGTGTTTTGGTTGGTTGTGCCAGACTGAGTCCGAGGAGTACGGGGGTCGGATGGTTTGGAGGATGAAGTTATTTGTGTGATTGATTTATATTGGGATTAGTTGGTTGTTGGATATTGAGGTTGTGTCTGGTACATTACATGTGCACGTATGTTCATGTTTGTAAATGAAAACTGGATTTTCGGGTAATTGCATTCATGTTCATATGGATATTTGAAAATTAGGTTTTCATGTGGAAAGGATTTTGGGTGTGTGTGTATCACGACCCTAAACCGAGATTGGGCATTATCTCGGTGGAGCTCCTCTGGTCACTCGGGAGCGAAATATACTGAGTGACATCCATTGGGTTGTCGCCGGGCGACAACGGGATCGGACGGGATGGTAAAACTCTCGTGCTGACTTCGTGGCCCCTCTGCTGGCGGGGGCTAGAGGATGCTTGGCCACGAACACACTGGGTGCAGAACTGGACATCGCTCGTTATGAAACCAAGATGTGCGGATGGTCTCTAGGGGAGATCATGGTGCATACGGATAAATGGATAATGGGCTATTTTCTGGAAAAATGGCTTGTGTTGGATAATGGATTTTGTGTTAGTCATTTTCTGGAAAAATGATGGATTAATGTTTTGGGCCATTTTCAGGGAAAATGGTGGAAAATATTTTGATGGAAATGTTTTGGGCCAAAATGGGATTTTTGCGTGTGTTGGAAAAATATTCATTTTCGAAAAAAATGATATTTTTAGATTTCATGCATATTACATCATATGCATGAATGGTTATTTGTATTAATGTGTTTTTATCTCGGGGTTGATTGGATTATAACTTACATGCGGTACTATTTAATGGTATCGCAGATTTTGACGTTGATAATGCAGATGCTGAGCTTGAGGATTTGGCTCCGCCGGAGGAGTGATCTGGGATCACTTGTATTTGTATTTTTAGCTCTTGTATTATTGTTGGGACATTGGTTTTTTATTTAAAATGATTTGTATTTGGATATTTGTATTAAACAAATTCTAGTACTTAATGACTTATTTATATTATCCGATACTTATTTTTATTGTACACCATTGCTTGTACATACACTTGACACTTATCGTTGGGATGCGTGACCCGTGTTGTCATCATCTCGACGTCACGATTCTCGTGTTGCCGTACATGAGAGTCGGGGCATCACAAATAAACTAACTTCCAATAAAATAAAGCACATGCGTGCTCTCAAAACTAAAGGAAAAGCAAGGCATGTTGAAGATCTTAATAGATCTAGCTTCCAAGTATCTAAAAGAGGATAAAATAAGAAGGAACAAAAGACAACTTAAACCTAATGCATTGGATACTTGGGGAAGCATATGTTGTGGGTGAATTTTCATATAGGGACATGTGGTGATCATTTACTCTATCTCGTTAATGTCACAAGCGCTCGTGGGTAAGGGTGGTAGGTGGTTCGTAAAGAATAAATGGAGTTTTGCTTTATTGAAAATGATGTTTCCTTAATTAAAGTGAGTATATGAGAAAAGATATATATACAAGTTTGTGAATGATAAAAAAGGAAAAACTATAACATTCAAAAAAAGATATTACAAAGTTGCTATCTCGGGGAAGGTTTGCTGAGTATTTATCAGAAGATTTGCAGTAGCTTGACTTTGTAGGAGATCCTTTTCTTCTTGACTGTTGGTGATGTTTTTAGTACCGTAATTGCCATCATCTGGTTCTTTTAAACTTGTATTGTCAATATACCACCTCAAACTAAGCCAAGGAGTGAGGTTTGGTACGTAATCTTTCAAAATGAGAATGAGGAGTAGGTTTAGGAGACGTTTGAATTGAGAAATGAGTTAAAATGGTTCGTGAATAGTAAAATAAAATATGTTTAGAATATTATTTTTTAATATTATTATTATTTTAAGATTTGAAAAAGTTGAATTATTTATTATATTTTGTGTAGAAATTTGAAAAAGTTGTTATGAGATTTGAAAAAGTTGAATTGTTTATTATATTTTGATGTGAGAATTTGGGAAAGTTGTTTTGGAATTTGAAAAAAAAAATTATTATATTTTGTATAAGAATTTGAGAAGTTGTAATGATGAAGATGAGATGAGTTGAAATGGATTGAGGAGAGTTGTGAATACAAACAGCCCCTTAGTGAAAATATCAGCAAGTTGAGAAGACGATTGAACATATTGTGTTTGAAAAAGTCCAAGTGCTACACTTTCTCTAACAAAGTAATAGTCAATCTCTATGTGCTTGCTGTGAGAATGAAATACATGATTAATTGTCATGTAGAGTGCATTGATGTTGTCACAAAATATGATGGGTGGAGATGTAAGCGGAATGTGCAAATCACGATGAATGGAGGAAATCCAAGATATTTCTGCTGCAGTATGGGTCAAGGAACGATATTCAGCTTCCCTGCTAGAGTGAACACGGTATTCTATTTTTTTCAGACCATGAAATGCAATTGTTGACTAAGAAAGTGCAGAAGCTAGTTGTTAAGCATCGAGTTTCAAGACAACCAGCCCAATCAGTATCAAGAAAAGTATATAGATTCAATCCAATATTAGAGTGGAGATGAATGCCAGTTTCAACCGTGCCTTGAAGATAACGTAAAATGCGCTTTACCATTTTGTAATGACCCTCATATGGCCTATGCATAAATTAAGAGACATAGTTGACAGAAAAAGCAAGATCTGGCCTTAAAAGAGTGAGGTATTGAAGCGCCCCAACGATACTACGGTAGTGGGATGGGTCATGACATAGAGTTTCTAATAGTGACTCCTTAGTCTTGACAGTCATTGGAGTGGCAATGGGCTTGCAGCTTTTCATGTTAGCGCATTCAAGAATGTCTATAGCATATTTAGACTGGGATAAGACTAAACCATTAGTAATTAAATGTACTTGTATACCAAGAAAATAATGTAAATGACCAGGATCTTTCATAACAAACTCACGATTAAGTGCATGCATAAATGTATTAACCAAAGAAGCACTTAAGCTAGTGAGAATTATGTCATCAACATAAAGCAATGCAATCAAAGTACCAGTTGACAAGAAGCAAGTAAAAAGAGAAGGATCAGACACGTTAGAAGTAAATCCATATGAAATAATAAAGCTACTAAATTGATCAAACCAGGTTTTTGGAGCTTGTTTAAGACCATACAAGGCTTTATACAATTTACATACATGGTGGGGAAAATTTGAGTTTACAAATCCGGGTGGTTGGTCTATAAAAATGGTTTCATTCAAGAATCCATGTAAAAAGACATTTTTTACATCCAATTGGCGAATGTCTCATTTGTTAACTAAGGCTACAGTGAGGACAATACGAATGGTTCCAGGTTTTATAATCAAAGAAAATGTTTCATTGTAATCAATTCCATCGACTTGATGGTACCCTTTAGCAACTAAACGAGCTTTTAAATGATTGAGAGAACCAATAGTGTTCGTGTTTGGTGGATGAGGTACAAGGGTTCATGTTTTATGTTTGTGGAGAGCATGAAGCTTTTCATTCATGGCTTGAGTCCATCCCTCATGTTTAAGACTGATCGTATAGATTTAGGCTCTTGAGGAGTGGGAACAATGGTATGAAGGTTGGCATATTTGAGATTTGTGTATGCCAGCTTTAGCATATGTGAGCATTGGATGTGAGGATGAGGGAGGAGGGTTGTGAGTAGGTGAAAGCATAAGAGGAGGATTGTTTGGTATGTGAGAAGTCGTGTTTGATGGAGGAGTGAGAGGGGAAAGAGATATGGAATTAGTGATATTGGGGTATGTATTGTCAAGAGTGACCTTGGTGAGGTTGAGATAGTACTAGCAGATTCGATAGGAAGTAGGAAAGTGGTTGGATCATGAACTACAAGGAGCATAGGTGGAAAAGATGAGGTATTAGTGGGTAATGTAGTACAAGTTGGAGAATTTCTAGTCTCTAAGGGTGAGGTTTCTATCCATTCGGGGTAGGTTGACATTGGACCGTTTGATGGTTCTTGAGAGTGTAAACTAGCTGGATTTTTGTAAGGAAATTTGTTCTTATAAAAAACCACGTGACGTGAAATATAGGTGTGTTGTTTGGGAGAAAAATAACACTTGCTGCCTTTGTGTTGATTGCTATAACCCATGAAAATACATGGGAGAGACTTGGGACCAAATTTGGTGCTAGTAATATTCCATACATAGAGAAAGCACTTAGAGCCGAAAATGCTTAAGTATAATCGGGATGGCCACCATATAATTTGAAAAAGGGAGAAGTGTTTTCAAGAGATGGAGATGGGAGACTATTAATGAGAAAAATGGAAGTGGAGAGGGCTTCCACCCATAAGTGTTTAGGCACTCCATTATAAAACATCATAGTGAGGCCTAATTCACAAATATGACGATGACGACATTCATGTGTTTGTGGAGAAGAAATTTGATGAACAATTCCTTGTTCATTCAAGTAGTGTTTGAAGGTGGTATTGACATATTCCCTGCCATCATCCAATTGAAAAATTTTTATTTTTTTTAAATTGGCGAACAATGTAGTTTACAAAAAAATGAAAGTGCGTAAAAAATTCAGACTTAAGTTTTAAAGGAACGAACCATATAAAATGACTAAATTCATCAACAAAACATGCATAGTATGTAGGGCTGAGTAAAAATTCAAAAATTCGACTTCGACTCCGACTCCGTCCTGATTCCACTCTGGCTTCGATAAGTCAGAGTCGGAGTCGGAGTTGGAGTTAGAGTTTTTTTCACCAAAAAATTCGGAGTAGGAGTCGGAGGTAGCGATGTACCGACTCCAACTCCACTACGACTAAGACTACAACTCTGACTTCAACTCTGATTGTCCAACTCCGACTCCGATATTGTACATATTTTATAAAAGTATATATATTTTTTTATATATTGATCATATATATTTTATATAACTATAACTTATATAGTTAGTTAAATTCAATAATATATTAGTATAAGGAAATTATTATAAAATAATATACTTATAATATAATATAAATTGACTAGTAATAGTTTAGTATATGTAAACATCATACTATTAACTATTACTACCATGTAACACTAATGTATAAACATTAATGTATAATAACATGTAATACTAATATATAAACATTAATATATATAATAACATATAATAATAATGTATAATAACATTAATTTGTACAATGATTTATTTTTTCAATTTGGTTATTTTTTAATAAAATTGAAATTTGAAAAAATATTAAAAAAAAATCTGGAAGCCCAATTCTATTAGTGAGAGCCCAAAATTTTCAGATTAAAATTTTAAATGGGCTAAAAGAAAGCTCAAATCCGACTTTGCTCGATAAGTCGAAATTGAAGTCGAAATCAAATTGGAGGCTATGCAAATCGGAGTCAGAAGTTGGATTCGACCTCCAACATAGTCAGACTCCGACATTGTCGGTACTCAACCCTAATAGTATGAAAACTTATTGACAGAATTAATTAGGGCTGACCCCAAAATATCACAATGTATTTTTTCTGATAAACCATAATGTTTTCTAGAAGTGCAAGAAAAAAGCAATTTATTGAATTTTTCAAGTCGACAACTTTCTCAAATTGGAAAATCCCTTTGTTTGCCAATAATACTAATGAATCCTTTAGAGGCTAGAGCTTGGACAACAACAGCATGCGGATGCCCCAATCTTTGGTGACATACCTCTTTATTTGCAGCTTGAAACCGAACAAAAAAATGTGCTTGAGGTGTGGTAAGAAGAGTATAGAGATTACCCTTCTTGGTTCCTTTCAATAGGATGTTGTTTGTTGCCCTGTCCTTTATTGTAATACCAAGAAAAAAAAACTCAAAATTTAGAGAATGATTAAAGGTCAATTGTTTGACAAATAATAAGTTTTTTTCCAGTTCAGCTACTAACAAAATATTATCAAGCGTAAAAGGCTTAGAGTTACTCCTAAGTGTAGTTTCACCAATGTGTTATAGCTAAAAGTGTGTCATCACCAAGCATATCTTGAGTAGGACCATGGAAAGGGTGTAAGTTGTTAAGCATACCTAGAGTGGAGGTCATGTGGGCTACATGGGCTAATGCTCCAGTATCAGTAGTCCATTCAGTATTTGTGGCATCAATTTCAACTGTGAAGGCAGTAAGACCTTGAGATACATTATCTAGTTGGTAGCTGTGGTAGAACCTGTGCCAACACTTGAGAGCATCATGGCCCTATTTGCCACAAATCTAACAAGTGAGATCTCTATTATTTGGTTTGCTGGAGGGTGATGCAAAAGTGGAATTGACTGGAACTTGGCGATTATGTTGGGTGGTTGGGTGAAATCCTTTACCTTTAAAGGAGAATGGATTATTGTGGGGACAACCTCGTCTATGAGGTTGAGGAGAATTGGTGGTTTTAAGGGATGTTTTGTCAGAAAAAAGGCTGAAAAACCATTGCTGTCTGAGGAGTGAAAGTTGACACAGGTCTTATAACTTTATAATAAGGAAATTATTTCACCATAGGATGGCATAAGGGGTTTTAACATGGTAGTGGTAAATGGTTCGTACTTAGATCTGAGATTATTGAAAAGAGAAAAGACCTTAGTTTTGTCATGTATTGGACATCTAATAGCTGCAAGGTTATCATAGATACTTTTGAACTATCTGAGATAGTCGGTCAGTGGGGTGGTAGGGTCTTTGCAGAGATATGTTAATTGTTGTTTAAGCTGAAACTCATGCTCCTGTGAAACTTGAGTGTAAGCATCCTTGAGTGTTGTCCAGACCTGAGTAGAGGTCTCAAGTCCAATAACCAAGCCAAGAGCTTTTTCTGTAAGGGTGCCGATCATCCAATCTCATAGTAGACAGCCAACCATTTTCCATTGCCCATATTTTGGGTTCAATATAAGTTGTCCATCATTAGATCCTTCATGATTAAAGATATATTCATTTGGCACTAGAGTTATACCCATAAGAAGTCCAACGAGTTCTTGGCTCTTGGCCAAGCCTAGGACCTGTTCACACCACAATGGATCGTTATCATACTTTAGTTGAAGCATGACAAAATTGCCTACATTAATTGTAGCAGATGCTATCAAAAAGCTGAGATTCTAAGAGTAAACATTGGCTGCATTAAAGAAATGTTATGCGTGATAATGGGTTTACCAAGGAAGCACACACTGAATGGGTGGGCAAATGAAATTGACAAGTGGGTATGTGTTGCTAGTCGTGGTTTTGCATTGCTTTATGTTGTACATGCAAAAAAATGGTCAAAGGAGTAACACCGAATGATGGGTTAGAAAAGAAAATATTGTTGGCAAGATGTTTGACAACTTGCTCAAGAGAGAATGCGTTAGCGATTTCTCTGATACCATAAAAACTAAATAGAATTTTGCTTTATTGAAAATGATGCTTCCTTAATTACAGTGAGTATATGAGAAGAGAGAGAGAGAGAGAGATATATATATATATATACAAGTTTGTGAATGATAAAAAGGGAAAAACTATAACGTTCAAAAAGAGATATTACAGAGTCGCTATGTTGGGAAGATTTGCTGAGTATTTATTGAAGGATTTGTAGTAGCTTGACTTTGTAGTAGATCTTTTTTCTTCTTGACCATTAGTGATGCTTTTAATGTTGTAATTTCCATCATCTGGTTCTTTTGAACTTGTATTGTCAATAGTGTATCTATTGCTGGCATCGTACAACAAAAGTGTATCAGTGGCTACTTGCTTGCTTTACTTCTCTTCATTTCTTTTGTCTTGTTGTTCTACAACCCTTTCTCTGAGTTCTTACTTTGTTTCAATACTTGACTTCAAAAGACCCAGAACCTTGTAAGACCCGTTTGCTAGGAGTGCATGAGGGCAATTAGGTATAGGGTGAGATGAGAGTACCTAGGCATTGAAGTGTGAAGAAACTGGTTTGTTTAATAACAAAATGAATAAAATGTTTAGATCTAATTCAACAATTAGTTCCAGGTCGTCTTTACCACCTGATATCATTAATGAAGAAGATTGTTCTTTTGATGATACTCCCAGTAATTTTAAAAACTGGAATATCCCAAAAATTGCTTCAAATGATATTTACAAAACCTCTTGGGTCCAGAATGCTTTTAAAATTGCTTTTAATGTTAGAACGGTTGAACAAACCTATGCTATTTCAAAATCTCAAGAAAAATGCTATCTTTTTACCAAGAAATTAATCCAAGATTTCTTGGCAAAAGGATACAAATTTTTACATATTGGTTCTGTTCAAATTGCTGTCAAACCCTTAACAAGGTTAGGCATCAATGCTTCTGTTCTACTGTGTTTACGCGATGCTCGTTTTAATAATTTCGAAACCAGTGTTCTTGGTATAATTCAATCCTCCTTATTTGGAGGACCAGTTCATTTTAATTGTTTTCCTGATATTACAATTGCTTTAGATGATCCTCATATCATTAAGGCTTTGACTCTGAATATTTCCAGTGCTGGCTATGACATGCTAGCAGGAAGCAAACTTCTTGCTCTTGTTTATCGCATTTATTATCGTCTTTTAAAAATGAATTTAAATGCAAAAGTTATTCATAAACCAACATCGGGTAAAACTCTTTTACTCCAGAGTTCTACTCCTGATGCAAATATTCAAGTTCCCTCGTTGATTTTATGGAAAGATGTTATTTTACCCAACGAATGGATTTTACAAAATGAAGTTCCTCCTTCCAGAAATATTCCCACTGATTGTAATCTTGATTACATTCAGCAATATTTGGATGGAACTGTTAAAATCAGTTTTGATCAAACTAGTACTCCAAGCATAAGAAGAAATTCTTTTGCGGGATCTAGATCTTCTTTTGCTGGCTCTGCATCTGAAATTTCAATAAGGAGAGACCAAAAACTCCAACAATTTCTGGAAGATTCAGCCAAAACAGCCCAGCCAAATCTTGATTTACCCATCAATCCTGATTTAAAACTGAAAGGACTCACAACGTCCTCTCAGATTACCTCTGCTTATTACTCTACTAAGGATGCTCAAACATCCAAGGATAAGTCCGTAAGGGAAGAAGCTGAAGATAATTCATCTTTGTCCCCTACAGCTTCGGATATGGCTCCTTCCATTCCTCCAATTCATCATAGTCTTACTGTTTTAAATAAACATTTTTCCTATGATTTAATTGCTCTTGTTGATGACTATAAATCAAAAGAAAACCATGATAAGAGAAAAACTTATCATGCGACTTTTTCTGATGCAGAAAAACTTCGTGTTAAAAGAAAATGGAAATAAAAGATGAATGAACTTCAAAAGCACATTCTTTTCTTTGATTTTATTGATAATTATTACGCTTCAAAAAATAGTTTAAACGTTGTTAAAACTGATTTTGTCACAAAAGATGGAAAGACTGTCATTAAATCCAGTCATCCACCTCTTGACAGTGTAATTTTTACTCATAAAGGAGCTGAAGTTACTGCTTCTCCTTTCAAGCTTCCTGAAACAGGGTCCAATAACGAAACAAAAAAGATTATTTTACAAAATAATTTTGTAAACCTTGCTTTACATACTATTGGACAACAGCTTGATAGAATTGAAGAGAAAGCATAGCAGAAAGCAGCAAGACAAATGTGATAGCAATGAGAAAGACCGGACAGATAACTGGAGGACCAGATAACTGGAATCAGAAACGGAATAATAATCAGGAATAAGACCAGATAACTGGTGGACCAGATAACTGGAAATATCAGAGATATAAGTAGAGTATGCACAGTTAATAAGGCGGCATGGCCGACCAATGCATGATTATGCAAAAATAGATAGGATAATAATAAAACACTTGTATTCAAAATAAGATAATTAAGATACAAGTTACAAGTTACAATAATGATCACAAGTGTGGGGGTAAGGGACGAAAGAAGAAGAGAAAGAAGGTGAAGGGAGGATACCTTGGGAGAGAGAGAGAGAGAGAGAGAGAGAGAGTGAGATGATTGGTGAGAAAGCAAGTGATGCTCCAGACTGAGGCCAGGCTTCCCTTTTATAAGTGAAGGGAGCACTGTTACAACAATATTACATGAATAGTTAAATGAAACAGTAATGTCAAAAGCCGGTCACGAACAGTAAAAGTGAACAGTACTTTTGAACAGTAAAAGTGAACAGTACTTTTTACTATTCAACACAGTAGGGATCAATGTCTTCTTCCGATTCAGCGTTGATCGCTGGGGGAGTCAGACATAGTGTGCTGTTCTTCATCCGATTTGGCGTAGATCGCGGGGGGATGTTGAATCAGCATGTATCATTGGAATCATTCATCATCAGACAATTTTGGAGTATCATACTCTTTGTCATGTCCGAAAATATTGGAGTAAGGATCATTGTCAAATGAAGCTTCGGAAGATGCTTCTGATTTGTTATCATCAGAATCATCTTGATTAATGGACTTCATGACCAGTATAAGTAAATCCTTATTATCAAGTCCAGGAATAATGTTCTTCTTCTTGGTCTTGGAGGATTTGTCAGATTTTGCAGAAGAAGCAGTTGAAGCAATTGCCTTCCCTTTGTTTGAAGCAGAGGAGGAGACAGGGCCTGGAGCTGGGGATGTCCAGTTGATGCAGATGTATTAAGGGATCCAAGAGGGATTTCGGGAAACTTCTCTCTATCCCGGAGATCAGGAGCAGTTTGTGGAAAATCCCGTATGACATAATTATTGATTTTTGTGGTATATTTGTATTTATCCCACCATTTGGTGAAACAGTGTCGTACCATAATATCACCATTCCTTTCATAACTCCATCTCATTATCCATGGTAGTTTATACCGATGGCAAAAATGGAGAACATAAGGAAACTTTTGCTGGTGCTTGTCCAGTTTGGAAGTGACAGCATTTGTAAAGCATTTGAATGTAGTAATCAGTTCATCAGGAAAATTTTCTGGAATTAATCCAAATTGGTCCCACCATTGATTGAACCAATAAGGAAAAGTTCCATGGAATTTTTTGTCAAAATTAAAGAACCAAGAATGGCTCATATCAGAAACTTGGTGAAGCATGAAGCGAAACCAAACTTTAACATAATCATGGTAATTGAATAAAATATCAGATTCTCCTAATCTTTTTTAGGAGAAGGGGTTGGTGCCCCATTCTTCTTCTGTGATCAAGTTGATGATATAAACACTGTGGTAAATCAATTTGTTTTGATCAATCTTATCAAAAATTGGTTTTATGCAAAGAGAATTGGTTTGGATCAAAATATTGGTGTAGAATTGCAAGTTTTTTGTAGGATTGTCTGGAATCCAATGGAAACCAGGGGGAAAATAAGAGGTTGCAATTTTGTATGGATCATTATGTTTGGACCTATTTGGTTCAATGTAAAATAGGTTGACAGGGAAGCATTTTCTAATGTATGAGGATTTGGATTTTTGGAAGATGTATGATGTTTGAGCAGGTGCTAGAGCAATAGCTTTAGCATATGGATCATAATCAGTGGCAACAGTTGAAGCATATGAAGCAGGCTGAGTAATTTTGCCTAAGGTTGTGAACCTATTGGCAATTTCAATGGGGGAAGCAGGTTCATTCTTGATAAGTTTCTTATCAGGAATGGGGGGTAAAGCAGGTAATGTAGAGGTAAGAGTGGAGTATTTATTTCGAGGTCCTTTTTTCCTTTCCATAGTTGGGGGTCTGCAAAAATTCACGAGTAAGAAAATCAGAAATGGAATTTTGGGAACCTTTGATAAACTCAATATCAAAATCAAATACACTTAAAATAGCTTGCCAACGTGCAAAAATATGTTTTGATGCAATGTTTTCAACATCTTGTTCTAATACATATTTAGCACTTTTGCAATCAATCCTTAATAGGAATTTCTTATTAAGAAGATCACTTTGAAATTTAGAGATACAGAGTACAATAGATAGTATTTCTTTTTTAATAGTACTATAATTACTCTGTGCAGGATTCCAGACTCCAGAATGGAAACGAACAATTTGTTCAGAAGAGCCTGGTAAAATAGAGTTTTGTTTCAGAATGCCACCGTAACCAATTTCAGAGGCATCGGTTTCAACAATTTTAAAAGAATCAGAGGTAGGAATACCAAGGCATGGTAGAGTTTTAACATGGGTCTTGATTTTGCAAACCAGAGCAGTATGAATGCCTGACCAAGGTGGAGGATTTTGTTGAAGTCGTTTGAAAAGTGGACGACATTGTTTCCTCATATCTTGGTAGAATTCAGTAACATAGTTAAGAGATCCAAGAAATCTCTGTAACTGTTTTTTATCAGTAATAACATCAGGAAATTTGTCACCAAATTCAATAGCCCGATTAATAGGCCTGATTTTGCCTTCAGAAATATCATAACCAAGGAATCGAATCTTAGTTTGGAATAATTTTATTTTTTGAGCCGAAACAACAAGACCATTGAATCTAATGATATCCAGGAACGAATTCAAATGTTTCCAATGTTCATCAATAGATTTGAAAAATATGAGCACATCATCAATATAAACAATGGTGAATTTGGAAAATGAATTGAAAATATCATTCATGATATTTTGGAATTCACTTGGAGCATTTTTAAGACCAAAGGGCATTACATTCCATTCGAAATGCCCAAAAGGGGTAGTAAAAGCAGTTTTGTATTTGTCTGACTCACTAATCTGGATTTGCCAAAATCCTGACTTGAGGTCAAACTTAGAGAATACAACAGCATCACTCAGCCTATGAATCAAGTCATTTTTGTTGGGAATAGGGTACCTGATCCACTCTAGGACTTTATTCAAAGGTTTATAATTAATGACAGGACGAGGGGTTCCTCTTTCAATTTCAGCATTTTTCTGGACAGAAAAAGCAGCACAAGACCAGGGAGACTTACTATGCCTGATAATGTCTTTACGAAGAAGATCTTCAATTTCATTTTTACAAAATTCTAAAGTCTCGCTATTCATTTGAATAGGACGAGCTTTAGTTGGAATATCTTTTTCATTAAAACCTTTAATATAAGGTAATGAAACAACATGTTCTTTCCTATGCCAGAAGGCATTGGGAAGATCAGAACAAATCTCGGAAATCAATTTTTTGTTGAAATTCTCGATTTTTGATTGAAGTAGTGTACTAGACAATTGTTCAGAAATCTTTTTGTATCTGATTTCTTGTTGAAGAAAACACATATGTTTATTTTTTGCAGATAATAAAGATTTCAGACTTTTGTCAGTATCGATTTCAAATCTTGAAGCAAATTTAAATTTGACTTTTTGTCCAAAAGGATCAGTAGTAATACCATCTTTTTCA
The DNA here is from genome assembly GCA_029856935.1 of Cyclocarya paliurus. Classification (NCBI taxonomy): domain Eukaryota; kingdom Viridiplantae; phylum Streptophyta; class Magnoliopsida; order Fagales; family Juglandaceae; genus Cyclocarya; species Cyclocarya paliurus. The sequence goes on along the minus strand of CM056957.1, from coordinate 25,134,336 downwards.
GACAAAAAAAGATATAAAGAGGAAATAAAAGGAATTCCTAATATGACTTTATCGGACATATTTCGGACTAAAACAGAGGGGATTTTAAAACAAACATTGTTTTGGCAAACATGAGCTGTATTTAGCTCGTAATTGATTTGCATTCGAGAACCATTTGCAGAAAGTAATCTTTCAGTAGATTTTTCAAAGTATCTACTCGGGATTAAACTTTCTTGAATACAATTTAAATCAGAACCAGAATCAATCATAGCAACAACAGAGAAAGAAAATTCATGGCAAACAACGATAGTAACACGTGAAAACCATTTAAGGGGAATAGTATGATGGATCAAACAGATTTGGTTATCAGAAGATTTCTCTTCCTTTTGACCGTTATCTGAATCATTCGATTGCTCATTATCAGAAGGAATGTCTTGATCAAGTTGTTTTTCAACTTTTAAAATTAAAACTTCTTGTTTTAAAACATCATTATCAGTTTTGAGATTATTGATTTCAGATTTGAGTTCAGTTATTTCTTTTTTAATAAAATTGATTTCATGTTGTAAATCACTGATTGAAATATCTTTGGGTTTTTTCTTTTGAAAACGTTCCAAAGTTTCTTGAAAATTAATCCTTTGTTTAGAAGTTTCTAGTTCTTGACGAATCATAGTCTTCTTAAGCTTGAGAAGATATTCTTCTTTAAGCTCAGGATTGGTAATTTGAGAAATCAAATTTAATAAAAGATTTTCTTGCTCTTCGGATTTGGTTAAAACATTGATTGTTTTAGTTAAAGACTTGCAACATGAATCATTGCAGTTACAACCAAGCTTTATATCAGGAGAATCAATAGATTTAACTTCTGAGTGATATTCTGAATCACTAGAGCTAAAATCATTATTGTCAGATGATGATGAAGTCTGTGTTTCTAGGAGTCGAAACAGTGCTTCTTGATCATTGTCATTGATTTTCAACTGATTAAGCTTCTTTTTAAAATTATTGGATTTTTAGGACATTTATTTGCAAAATGTCCGGCTTTGCCACAATTAAAACAAGTTCCTTTTTCAAATTTCTTTTTTGTCGGAAACCTTTTAGAAAAGGAATTAGAAGGTTTTTTGGAGCGAGATTTCGAATAAGGTTTTTTATAAAAATCATCATGGGGTTTTCTCCTTGATTCCCCACGAGATTTATAATGTTTAATAAGTTGTTTATGCTTTCGTCTTGATGGAGGAATAGACTGAAGGCCGAATTGTTCACAAAAATTTTCCATTTCATATTTGGCCTATTTGCTATTCTTCAATTGTTCACGAAGCATTCTTTGATCATTACACATACTAATACCAAGTTTCTTAATTATACTGAAAATATCACCATAGGTGTAATTTTCATAATTAATAAAACCCGAGATATCAGTAAGTTGTTCCTTAACTTTAAGAGCAAATAAACGGAGTAATCCATCAATAAATTTTTCTTTCCAGTAAGGCTTATGACTGTCATCACGAAGCATTACTCGAGAAATAAAAACATCTTGATACCATCTATAATCAGACATTTGACGGCATCTCAAATTGTTCAAATAATCAGAAATTCGATTTGTAATGTTGGAAGGAGTTCCAACAAAATGTTTAACAATAGTATAGATCAAAGTATTAATGCCATCAGGGTAAGCCCTTCCTATGGCTTCATCAAAAATAGGTAAACCTTCATCATTACACTTAACAGCATTCTGAATGGTTTGCCTAGTGTCTTCAGTGAGATGTTTATCCCACCAACTTCGTAAAACACCGAAAAAACCATTGGTTAAAATCATAACAATATCAGGTTGCTGAATATTGTTATTAATATAGGCATTTGCAATTAAAGACATTTTACTCATGGTATTGATGATTTCTTGTTCAGATAATCCATCAATATTCCATTCGTAAACTTTATCAGCAGAATAAGAAGATTGAGTTTGAAAAACTTTTTCTTCAAATTGTAAATCAGGAGGAGTGGGCCTAGAAAACCAGTTCTTCACACTTCAGTGCCTAGGTACTCTCATCTCACCCTATACCTAATTGCCCTCATGCACTCCTAGCAAACGGGTCTTACAAGGTTCTGGGTCTTTTGAAGTCAAGTATCTATATATATATATATATATATATATATATAAGGATAATATGCTCCATGAGTTTATCCCTCATTTTGACTGTTCATTTTTTTTTTTTGCTTAATGATTAAGAAAATGAATTTTAGTGTATTGGGGTACACTAGCATCACTATATATATTGATGGAAAGACGTGAATTAAATAGGACAGAATTATCAATTATGGGGCATGAAATATTGCTCGTAACCATACTATGCAAATTCATTTCCTTAAACCTATCACAGCTCAAAATACATTTCATTGGATCTGTAATATCTATATAACTTTTTTGAGACAGTCCCAACAGTCTTTGTTTCGATCCCGAAGGATTTCAATTCCAATCATAAATGATGCATCACCCATATCTTTCATTTCAAGTCCTTAAAGAGAAAACTCTTGGTTTCATAAAGTAAGCCAAGATCACTGCTAGCTAACAAGATATCATCAACATAAAGGATCAAAATTATGAACTTACTCCCACTGAATTTTAGGTATATACATCGATCAACGATATTTTCTTTACATCCAAATGCAGTAATGGTATCATTAAATTTTAAGTACCATTGTCGGAAAAATTGCTTAAGCTCGTATATCGATTTCTTAAACCTACATACTAGGTGATCTTTGCCCTTTTCTGAGTAACCTTTTGGCTACTCCATGTAGACATCTTCATCCAAACTTCTATTTAAAAATTTCGTTTTCACATCCATCTGGTGTAATTTTAAATCATAATGAGCCATCAATGCCATAATGATCCTAAAAGAGTCCTTTTTAGATATCGGAGAAAATGTCTCTTTGTAATCAATGCTTTCTTTCTGAGTGAAACCCTTAGCAACAAGTTTGGCCTTATATCGTTCAACATTGCCTTTTGAGTTACATTTGGTCTTAAAGACCCATTTACACCCGAATTTTTTACTCCCTTTTGGCAATTCAACAAGATCCCAGATTTGATTCTTATCCATGGATTTCAATTCTTCTTTCATGGCATCGATCCATTTACTAGAACCACTTCTCTCTATGACTTGTGAAAATGTTAGTAGATCTTTATTTGTCCCAATGTCAAATTCAGATTCCCTGGAGATACACCACAGTCTGTTGAAATAGTAGGTCTCCAATCTCTCTAAGATTTGCGTAAGACTACCTATTCTGGTGACTCTGAACTTGGTTCATCAGTGGTATTATCATTTTGAGATGGGTGATCATTTATTTATTCCAATGTATCATTGTGATGATCAATTAAAGGAACCATTATCTTTTCTGAAGATGTAGGTATAGGGACATCTACCCGTACTTCCTTAATGATCACATCTCTAGATTCAATTCTCCCAATGATCTCGCCAAGTTCAATGAATTTGGCATTATTTCATGTTTCCATCATTCTCAGATTGTGATTAGGACAATAAAATCTATACCCTTCGAATCTCTCTGGATACCCAATAAAGTACCCGCTTATTGTTCTAGGATCCAATTTCCTTTCATATAGATTGTAAAGTCTTGCTTTGGCTGGGCAACCCCAAACATGCATGTGCCTTAAACTTCGTGTCCTACCATTCCATAGCTCGAACGAAGTTTTTGGAACAGACTCATTAGGAACTCGGTTTAAGATATACATTGACGTCTTAATAGCTTCACTCCAAAATAATTTAGGTAAGGTAAAATTGCTTACTATACTTCTGACCATATCCAATAAGGTCAGATTACGCCTTTTAGGCGTCTCAGACATCGTGTACAGTGCAACAATACCATATTTTTCAAGAAGTTTGGTGAATGGGCCAAGGTTACAGCCCGATTTGTCATACTTTCCATAACATTCTCCACCTCAATTCAACCTGATGATTTTCATCTTTCTATCTAACTGCCTTTCCACCTCCATGAGAAATACCTCAAGTACTTAAATAACTTGAGATTTCTCATGTAGTAGATAGATATATCCAAATCGTGAAAAATATCTATAAAGATGATAAAATACTTTTCTCCACCAAAACATTCAGTGGAGAATGGTTCACATATATCTTTATGAATTATTTCAAGAAGTTCCTTACTTCCTGCGGTGCCTTTCTTAGTATGTTTAGTTTGTTTTCCTTTAATGCAATCCACACACACTTCAAGATTACTAAAATCAAAATGCGGAAGAATCTTTTCTTTTACTAATCTCTGTAACCTTTCTTTGAAGATGTGCCCCAATCTTTTCTGCCACGAGTTATAAGAATTTTCATTCATCATGTTTCTTTTAGTTCCAATACATGTTTCATGGTGCTAGGTATAGGTATTTTCGATAAATGTATTATCGAGACAAAGTCGATAAAAGCCATCAGAAAGAAACCCAAAACTAATAGATAAATTATTTCTAAACAAATTGAAACTACCATTATGGAACGAAAAAAAATAACCATCAATATCTAGTCTGGATATGGAAATCAAATTACACCTCACAGAATGCACATATATTGTGTTATGAAGGTCTAAATAATGACCAATACTCAAAGTTAAACAAAAATTTCCTATGGCTAAAACTTCAGCCTTATTCTCATTTCCTATAAAGATAAATCGTTCACTGGAGTTTGGTGTTTGGCTTGTAAGGTATCCCTGCATGGTTATGAAAACATGAACATTAGCACCCGAATCTAGCCACCAAGAGCTAATGGGAACATTTACAAGATTTGATTCAAAACATACAAAGGTAAGTGGCTTACCCTTCTTTTCAAATCAAGCCTTATGTTTTGGACACTCGGCGTTCATGTGTCCATGCTTCCCACAAAAGTAGTATTTGCTACTGTTATACTCAACTTGATTAACTTTTCTAGGTTGTTTTCCTTTCGGTGGTCTAGTTCATTTCATTTTGCCATAATGATGCTTTTTCTTTCCAGCTTCTTTAGTCATAAAATTAGTAGAGTAATGTCCTTGTTGTTTTAATCTCACTTCCTCTTGAACTACCATACTTGCCAACTCATTCACATTCTATTTATCTTTAATAGAATTATAATGCATCTGGAATGAACCATACTGAGGTGACAATGAGTTCAGAATAAACTGAACAATGAAGGGTCCTCTACTTTCATTCCCAGGGTTTGTAATCTGGCAGCGATATTTGTCATTTCAATGATATGCTCTTGCATTCCTTTAGTTCCATCATATTTCATGGTGGTAAACTTAGCCATCAGTGTTCTTGCTAAAAATTTATCTGCAAACCGAAACCTCTCCTCAATATTTTTCAAAATAAATTGGGCATCCTCAGTACTAGGGAGTGAATTTTTTATATTTTCAGCTATGGTCATTTTCATAAACATTAAACTCAACCTGTTGGATCTCTCCCACTATTTAAATGACTCTCTCTCATCTTTTTTACTACTCTTAGTGACGAGTGGTGGTTTTGGATTCATAAGGGATGAGTCCAGATCAAGGACTCCTATGGTGAATCTAACTATTCAACCCATTCAGAAAAATTAGAGTCATTCAAAATAGGAATAGATGAAATCTATGAGTGTAGTGTTGTAGGTATGCTTACTACAAGAAAATTTTGTCACATAATGCTTTGAGTTAGACACTTGTAAATAATAACCAAAATTTAAACAATTATAGATGAATTAGTAGTATCATCAAAACCCTCTTTTAGGAGTAAATCTTGATACACAGTGTTCTCACCAATATTAAATTCTGTGAATAAACTAATTATATCATCAGAATTCTCATTTGGGAGTAAATTCTGACATACAAAGTGTTGCTCCAACCTTACTTTTGATGGATGAACTAGTAATGTTATCAAGGCCCTCATTTGGAAGTAGATATTGACACACAAAGTGTTCACTCTATCATATACACCTTACTTTGGGGTGTAATGATTTGTCACCAAAATTAAGAAAATTTTGTACCTTTGGGCAACCAATCTTTTCTTAAATTTTAATATAAATCATTTACCTTATATTGGACAAACAAATATACATGACATAATAATAAGAGTCAAAACAAACAATTCATACATGTATTTAATAATAATAACATGGACATAAAATTTTAATGTGTATATACCAATAATAATATGTATAGAAAATTTAGTAAAATTTAATAAATGTATTTAACAATAATAACATGCATAAAATTTAATTTAATACATGTATATACCAATAATAACATGTATAGAAAATTTAATAAAATTTAATACATGTGTTTAACAATAATAACATGCATATAAAAGAAAAATAAAATTTCAGATTTTTTTAAAATTCTCTTCGGGCTAGGCCGCAACAGTGGCTCGTTACCTTTCTCTCGGGCTAGGCCAAGGCCCAGGCCTAGACCTTTAGTCTTTTAGAAGGAAACCTTAGAGGTGTTCTTTTCTTCTTCCCTCAACACACAGCGCTGCACCTTATGTAAAACCTCCTTCAATTTGACGCAACGGTGGACGTAACTAGCGAGGAAAAGACAGCATAACATTCCCAGCCTCCTCCCACCGCCGATGTCCACCTCCACTCATGGTTTCTCACTTTTTTTTGTCATCTAAGAACCACCGCAGCAGTGGGCTTTAGAGCCCTCTGTCACCATCACAAAGACGCCGGGAAAGAGTTCCACTCCTCCTCCCAGCGCCGACCTCACTAAAACATCTGATGAGAACTATAATTAGGTAGGGGTTTTGGGTACGACAGCACCGTGTTTTCTGTGATTGGGCTCCTTAGCCCCTTTACGCCGGCGTCGTGTTGAGCCACCGTGTTAGACCCCCACGTAAAACCGCCTCCAAAGGAGCCGCCCATGTCCTAGCCATGTCCGGGACATGCCCCTTGATCATGCCTCGAGCATGCCTTGGCCCGTGTCTTGTCACACACGGGGCGCCCAGCATGCTCTTGGACCGACCACATGCATGCCTTGGCCCGTGCCTTGACAAGCACGGGGCGCCCAGCATGCAAGCCGTGCGCGCGCGGCACCTCGACCCCAGCGAGGTTAGTGGCCATGCGCAGCCCAGCGCATGGCCAGGCATGCGCACGCCCATGCGCATGCCCATGCACCACGCGGCCCTGCGCATGCACGCAGGCCGCAGGGCTCAGCGCGCGCGCGCAGCCCACCCGGCCCTGCGCATGCACGCAGGCCGCATGGCCTTGCGCCTGCACGCAGGCCGCGTGGCCCTGCGCATGCGGGTCAGCCGCATGGCCCCGCACGCCCACGCAGGCCGCACGGCCCCGCACGCCCACGCAGGCCGCACGGCCCCGCACGCCCACGCAGGCCGCATGGCCCCGCTCACCCACGCAGGCCACACAGCCCTGCGCGCCCAGCCAGACCGCATGGCCGTGCGCACGCCCATGCGCACACCCGAGCACCTGCAGCGGACCATGCCCCCAGCCGCATGGCTTTCCTGCCGCACCCCAGCGAGGTTAGTGGCATGCCTTCCAGGCATGCCATCCAGCGCACGGGCCCAGCCCGTGCCATGCAGAGCAGGCCAGTGGCATGCCCACCAGGCATGCCATCCAGCGCACGGCTCCAGCCCGTGCCATGCAGAGCAGGTCAGTGGCATGCCCACCAGGCATGCCATCCAGCGCATGGCTCCAGCCCATGCCTTGCAGCAGGCTCACGTGGCTAGCCACCTTCAGCAGGCCGAACATGGCACCATGCCATGCCCACCAGCCGGCCCATGCATGGCACCAAGCCATGCACCCTAGCCAGCCATGCCGAGCCACTTAGCCATGGACCAGACCGAGGACCACCATGCACCACCCTAGCCGACCCTTGGCTCATGCATGCCACGGCCTAGTGGTCCATGCCACTATCTTCATTTTTGTCATTTAATTATTTATTTCATTTTGAATTCCTTTTATTTCAAAGGGGCCTTTTGGGGGTTTCCAATTTGTAACCTTATAAATAGGACCCTTAGCCATTTCTTTCACATCTTTTGACAATAGCCTTTGTGGACTAAGTTGTTCTTGAGATCACCTTCGGTGCATAGCACTTGGGCTCTTTGGGGTGCAATTCGTGAATCCCTAAGGAGAGGATCACACTTTGCAATTCGTGAATAAGTGTGATCCATTCTATCTATCTTATGAGTATTTTTCCTTTCACTCTCTTGTTCTCCATTTAATACTTATTGATCTTGAAATTTATGTGCATTGTTCATACTTTGTTCATAAGTGTTCTTGAGTGATTCGGCCAACAAGTGAGTGCCATAGCCCATTTGATCTTCTCCCCACCTACATACTCGACCAACACTTGTTTGCCCTACTTACCATATTCGGCCATCACTACCCAAAACACCCCTCATCCAATCCATTCCATCCCTAGCCGAGATACACTTTCCATACAAGGTTCAAATTCAAATTTTGGCTCCTTGCCTCATTTGAATTGACCTAGCCGCCCACTCCACTTTCCAAACTAGAGTTTCCATATTGGAAACCCTAGTTGACCCTCTTGGAACCTCTTGGCGGGCCATCATCCTAATCCAAAACACATCCCTAGTTTTTAGGAAACTTTCCTAAAAACACTCACCTACCCCATTCGGCCAAGCCTTGGCCGCCCACCTCATTTGCCCTAGCTCCAAACCCTAATCATCCCATCATCCAAACCCTAGCCGTCTATCATCACACCACCAAACCCTAAACCTCCATGCAAGTGGCGCCAACCCTAGCTCACCCTAGGCCGTGCACCACTCACTCTTGTGATCTCACACTTAGCCATTTTTCTCACTTTCCATACACTTCCAATTAGTCTAAACACTAACCTCACCCTACCCAAAGTGCCACCATAGACCGTTTTGAGCGTGAACCAAGCAAGTGAAGGACTTGGAGTCGGTCAACCAAGGGAGCCTATTGCCGAAGAGGACTTAGTGTTTAGGGACTTGACCGGGGTCCCTAACACACCGGCCACCACACTCGGGGCTCTGCCCCACACCCAACAACTACATCATATATAGCGGCTCATAGGTTCCTCAACTTCCTTCCCATTGCAACACATACAACACATCAGTTTCTCAACACACAATCAATATAAACAATACATAGTGGAAAGCATGAAATAAAACCAAAAGTAAAAGTTGATGCACAGTATGAAAAAGAGAGAGATAGATACACTAGAAACCGAATACATTAATGAATGTGTATCGCTGCACGGATTTTTGAAAAAACAAAACAATAAAAGAGGGTATATCGTAATTTCCCTTTTAGATAAACAAGGCAATATTTTATTCTTTCATAGCATGATAAAATCACAGATGTAAAAGTACATATAAAACCAAATATTTATTCAGTTTATATTTTATCGAGATTATAAAAAATTTACAACCTAAAACTCTTATGCCACATATTAAATATTTTAATATGAATATTAATAATCGGATATTTGATTTTCTACGATCTATAATAATAAAATAATGATAATTAAACACATACATTTCTCCATCTTTTGATAAAGAAATTAATCTGACCATAAGAGAATGATCACCTTAGCAACTTAGTCTCACAAGTGTCTCCCGATAGCTGGAGGTGCAATAATGTTGTAGGTAAGAACCCTTAACCTCTCAGTACTATTTATAAACTTCTGGCCATCAATAAATCTAAGACTTTATGTTTAACTGTGATTAGAGATATAGCATTAATCTTATCTCTTAAGAGTTTTTTTATCTCATTATAATTCATCTATTAACAGATAAATTTTAAGCTATTTCTAACTCTATCAAATAGTAAATTTATATAATTAATTTTATATAATTTTCATTACTACAGTACTTCTCCAACTTTTATAACCTTCTTAATCGATCGTGAGTCTCGTAGGCAAGGGGCAAGAAGCTTTTAGCTGCATAAGTCGATGCTCTCACAATAATGGTTAAGTACTTTGTTTTCCTGGTCTACTTTTGTCCCAAAAAAATATGTACATACATCATACATGTACTGGAACATGATCAAGAGCTAGTTTTGTCCTGGTAATCTCTGAAAGTAAGCTAGTTTTGCAGTACTTTTGTTGAGAGTGCCGGTAAATAACACAAAAGCTAGACCTAGTGTTCTGGAAACTACAGGTACCTAGAGAGAGGATTTAACCTTCCATCGCGTAGGCATGCATGCATGCAAGGGGCCGGCAAGAAGCTTTTAGCTTAATTAGCTGCTCGTAACCTTTAATGGCCTCTCGTGGGCATGCATGCGGCTAGAAGCTTTTAGCTTAGCTGCTCTCTCTCTCTCTCTCTCTCTCTCTCTCTCTCTATATATATATATATATTCAATATAATGATAGACACACATGTATGTATGGACATCAAAAGCAAAAGGTCTGTCATTGGTTGAAACGTGAAAGCAGAGAGCGCCACCAACGCAAGCCTGTGAAAGCAAAAAAAATTACGCAGAGGGTGGGTGGGGATTGAACCCGACGTGAATCGAACACGCAACCTTCTGATCTGGAGTCAGACGCGCTACCATTGCGCCACGGATCCCTCTCTGTAGGACTAGTATATAATTTTGTAACTAACTGTTTCTGCATGACCTTCAATAAACCCTGCGTGGCCAGAGAATGAAAGAAAAATTAATTATATTATGAAGTTTATATTAGTAATATTAAAGTCTAATGCACTTCAGATGATCAGTACTGGTGACACTGTTGTGCAGGTCCTCCTCTGTTCTGCTTTTATTATATTTTGGAAAATGCTAATTGAAGTATAAAAGTGATTAATTGAATTTTTATTTATTTATTTATTTTACTTAATGATTAAGGTAGTGAATATTAGTGGATTGATATTTTTTTATTTATTAAAAATATTTAAAACTGTATAAAAAATAATTAAAAGAAAAGTGCATTTGCACTCATCAGTACATTTTTTAGTTAAATATCGATCCCACTAGCACTGTCTATATATTTTTCAGCGTCTGAGGCACAAAACATTATAATGACATCTTTTGAAGTCGGGCATTACTCATAAATTTCCTTTTTTTTTTTTTTTTTAATTGGAGTATTTGGGTAAAAAAGTCTGACTAATCTACATGCCTGTGCCAAGTAATTTCTCGCAAGTACACAAGAAGTAATTCGAGAGAATTTATTTTCATGCATTGGGGGATTATATACCTGTGCATGATGAGGGTTTATGGAACCTTGTCCCAACTAATTACTAGACACATATAGTAATAGCCCCCTTATCTCATACACATTAAACAATGGAAAATGATACACATATAAGCCTTTTCACAACTCTTTACACAATTCTGCTTTAAAATTATGAGTATTTTTATAAAGTAACTTATAAAAATAATATCATTTTTTTAAAATGGGTCTTACATGTATCATTACTCATAAATAATTAGCTATTAACATTAGTTTATTTATTTATTTATTTTGAGCATTAAGCTGTGAGTTTGTTGTGAAATTGTGATTCGTTCGAGAACAAAAGCCCACTTTCCTATATTTTACGATAGGGCCCATATATAGCCCCAATAGCTTGAACGGGCAGGCAATCTGAGATGGGCTCGAATACCATTCAATCAATGCTGGGCCCTGGCTTGGGTCGACAAAAACGTTTCGGCTCCATTTCGGGAGAGACACGAAAAATGTATCAAGTTGATCATCATAATACTTTATGTTGTCTTAGTTTAAATAGTTTGTTTTTCCTTTCAGATTAATTTTCTCAAAAACAAAATATCTTGATTTTTTCTATGGGAATTTTACTAAAAAATATCAACTTTTTTCAGGAAAATCAAGAATATTTTTTCCCTAAAAGTCAAGTCCATATTTAGAACTTTACGAAATTAAATCATTAAAAAAAAAAAGACTGTAGGTATATACAATGCACAGGGTGCTTGTAAATATAAAAAAGAAAAAAGAAAAAAAAAACTTACATGATAACGCAAAATGACATGATGAAAGAGGGAAATGCATGCATATATGCATGCGTACCATGCACTTGCAATTAGCTCTTCATGTATGCCTAGAAACTTATGCAAGTTTCCTTTATAAAATCATTGCACATACATATAAATATATATATATATATATATATATATATATATAAATACATATAATATTATTCACATGATGATTACCTTTAAAGGATCAATCTTGACCTACAAAATGAGTTGAAAGAGAAAAGGTTAGTTGGAGATGTTTGAGTAGTAGTGTGAGTTGGGCAAGGCTCATGGTCAGGATCAAATAACTTGTCATTTCTCAAAATGTCATACAATATTGGTAGCAATAGCTAGGCATCTCATGATCTGCAGATTCTCCACAAGCCTAATGCACCATATATATATATATATATATATATATATATATATGACCAGATAGCAATTAAGCAAACCCAATATATATATTTTGTTGAGATATGGCATAATATTGTAAGTCCCACTAACGAAACATGCATATATGGGTGAGGTAATAAAGCCCTAACCCGAATATATACACACAAAAGTTTTAGATCAAACTCATAATCATGAAAAAGGACTTCTAGCAAAGGATTCCCTTTATATATCACATCCATCGGCATCTAATGCCCACCTACAAGCACTAGCACTACTGTTTATATATATTAACGTGGGGTAATATTATATATAGTTTTGGAGTGTGCAATTTTCATGTACTTTCTTTAGAAAAAAAAAGTGAGAGTCACCATTAAAAAAATAACATTTTCATGTGAGTCCCAATTTATCAATTTTTAAAAAAAAAAAAAAAAGTAGTAGAGCTATAAATATCATTTCTCATTAACTTGGGATGAAATCCGGGTGTTGCTAGCTACCTTGTTGAACCAAAAGGCAAAAAGCAAAACAATCCATCTTCTTGGCTTTCACCATCAATATTTTTAGTCAAAGAGGCCAAGTTAATGGGGTTATAGCTAGAGCTTGCATAGACCCCATATATGTGGACTCAAAAAGATATGCTCATTGGTCTTCAAACAAGGATATGATAATTGGTTGACCCTTTTTCACTCTCTTTATCGCTTTTTCTCTCGAGCACTTGTGATTTGGTAGATTATGAGGAAGGCACGCATGCATAGTCTTTTTACAACTCTTTTTATAAGTCTGTTTTAAATAGATGGTATTCATGTAAAATTTAAATGAAAAACTTTAATATTTTTTTTATGAAGTGACACTATCACATTGGTTGACTGTAAAATTAGTTTAAAAAATAATTGTATGAATATCATTATTCATTAAAGAAAAAAATAACGTGGAAAATAATTTGTAGTGGAAGGATTAATATGGGATCGATATATATTCTTCAATCAGTGGGTGATTGGTGTGAAATTAATCTTTCTATTAATAATTTAGAGGTATGATTAATCAAAATAATGCATTTTTAATGAGTTGATTATGTGATAAACTATGAATCTTACCACCCATTTAAATTTAACACAAAGATTATGAGTACTAAAGAAGTTCATCAATATTTTCTTATCTACTATTCATCACATAAATTATAAATTTTACCCTTCATAATTCAATGGGCCAAGTGATCAATTCTTCTTCTTTTTTATTTGAAAAAAGTGATCAATTCTAGCACTTCCATTAATGGGAATTAAGTACATATATATCTTAGAAATGAACTAAATAAAAACTTTATGCTTCGCAAATCCATGAAAGAAGAGGGAATATTTAAAAGATGGGGATATATGTGTTACATATACGCTTGACATATGGCCTTAAATATTTAATATATCATGAAAACTTAAGAAAACGAGTTTATGTGATGTTTTTCCTTCATCCCATCTAATGGTAATAGACTAAAGTTGATCAATAATATCACGTCAGCATAATGTGATAATAAGGATATGAATGTAGCATGTAACATAACTTTATCTATTTTAAACCACCAAGGTGGTAACCCAGTTGGTACGAGCTGGTATTTCATGACTTCGAGGTCAGAAGTTCGAGTTAGGACATAAGTTGAAACCATTTGTTGTAATAAAGCTTGACCTTTAGGTCATGAGATAGGTTTTGGACCAGTTAGATACTTTGGGGGTGCTGTGGTGATGAGCTCGCCCTTAGCGTAATAGTTATGGTTCAAACCGGACATTATGGTAGTATTAGAATTGATCACTTTTTCTTCAATGGTCACACCCAGGGAGGCCAGGTTGCTATGCCGGTTACTCTCGCCTAACCTTTTCTCGAAGAAAAAAAAAACTTTATCTATTTTGATCATTTATGGCCTATCTTTATAGGATATTTTTCAACTCCTAAGTCCAATTCAGTTTTAAAAGAAGAAGAAAAAATTATAGTTTTTCATCCCCAACTTCTTCAAATGAAAGAGAATCCTAGTCATTTATACTAATTATTTGGTATCCAAATAATTCTGCAGACCAATATTTTAACCTATTATACATAATATATAATATCAAGGAGAATTTATATACGAGCAATAATAGATACAAATTCTAAATAGACAAATATCGCACAGACTCTTTATTAAAAAGTGAATCCTATTAAAAAAGAAAATAATTTTTAACACTTTTTCATGGTGAAATCTACTTTTTTACAAAGATGTGCAAGATTTATCGATTTGAGACTTGTATAAATTATACTCTTGATCTAGTATATATATCAATACTATCGAGGGATTCCATTGGCTTCCCGTAGTTAAAAAATTTTATAATAATAAAAAAATACGAATGATTGCTTGAATCATATATGTTGATGTTCAACGATCTGTGCGAGGAAACTTTATGTAAAATTATCATGTCATAACTCATAAGCAACAGTATATGACCCTCCACAAACTTTAGACCAGCCTACCATATCATTGAAATGAAGTTTTTCCATGATGAGAAAATATACACATATGCACACTAGTGTGTGTATGTGTATATATATATATATATATATAGAGTAATGGTAGATATAGTCGTGGAATGCATAAGAGACGTTCAATCATTTTAAAAAAAAAATGAGATTTACTATTAAAAAATTAATTTTTTATATGAATTTCGTATTTATTTATTTTTTAAAAAAAGTATTGCTCAATACTTACACACTGTACAACTACAAATATAATTTCTCACATGTTTGAGAATATTTGCATTGAGATTTTCTTCTATTTTTAAACCAAAGTGGATGGTTCAATGCTAAGAGATAAATACAGTATTCAATCATGTTTATGTGAGGTTCATATCGTACGAGAAGAAAATTAGAAAAAAAAGACCTACTTTAGAAGGTTGAGAATATGATTATCATCCAGTTGTTTAGTTTTATATATGCTCGCCACCTGTCATATAATGCATATATAGGTACGCGACACTTTTAACGAACTTTAATTTTCTTTCTTTTTTCTTTTCTCCAAACAGAAGTACGTACAGTGGTTTAATTGCTCCCTTGTCACCTAATTCCTACGAGAAAGAAGTACAATAATACCAGTTTTTGCAACTATTTAATTTTCAACTAAAATGGATTTTATTTACTAATTGTTAGTGTGGTCTTCAGCATTGTGATCAGTCGCCATGCATGAATATTTCTTGGTTTAAATAAGCTAGCTGGGAATTTCGTACGTTTGGTACGCCAAATCATTACCATTTTTATTTATTTATATTCTATATCAAAATTAATTATTAATATTTACATCTCAAATTGCCACTTTTTTTTCTTTTTCTTTTTTTTTTACAATTTATAACATTCATTAAATCTAAATGTTAATGTTGATCGAAAATGGGACATTTCACATAATTATCTTAATTCTCAAATCCGATCACCAAAGATGCAAGTTCCTAAAACTTGATATTTTAATATACTAATTATCGGTTTTATTAGAGTATGAAATGAGACCACGATATAGAGAAAAAAAAAATTCTCAAAAAACCAAAAATTTATGCAACTATGAAATCTCTACTATAAGAAAAAATTTTATTTGTGTCTAGTTTTTTCTATGAAAATGATCATTTTCTATTAAATTGAGTAGAATCTTGACACAAATAATCATCGTTCTCTTTATAAATAACTCGTCATAAATGTTCTTTTTTGTGATGAGCAATATGTTTACAACTCTAAGAGCATTGGTAGTGAAGTCGCTAATTGTGGCTAAAATTTTATTAGAGAATTCATTTATCCTACTTTAGCTAGCTACTCTTCATGGATATCAAATAACAAACTCTCTATGGGTGTTTCATTGGATACGGATTTTGTCGAAGACAAGGATTCTCCATGGGTTCCTGTTTGGATTGCTTTGTCGAGTTTGCCTCTTAATTATTTTCAGGAATCGATGTTAGGGAGTATGAGGAATGGTATCGGTCGCTACTTGAAGAGGGACAATGCTACGACATGTGTAACTCGTCTGGAGGCTGCGAGAATTTGTGTTGAAGTTGATGTTTTGCAACCTCTGCGGAAATCTTTTTGGTTGGGTCCCCAGAGCCTTGCGACAAGTCATTTTCAGGAGGTCGTATTCAAATCCACCCTAGCATATTATGCTATTTGCATAAGGCAAGGTCATCTTGTGGCTCATTGCTCTAAAAGTGAACGTCCTGCAGAGGGGAAAAAATTGTCCCTAACTAGTTGGCGTAGGAGGACGGGGAAAAAAAAAGGGAAACTATTAACGTTTGAAAGGCAGTGGGTAATTGAAATGGTGAAAAGGCCAATTCTGGGTCGGAACAAGTGGTAGGCAAACCTTCGAAATCGAGAAGAGAAGCCATTCTAGAGTCCATCCAGGGGAGAAGGGAAGGGCTTCACGGAGGGATCTTTGGGGTTTGGTATGTATCGTGTGATGGGATCATGTTTAAGGAATTGGCACTGGTTAGTGATGACTCGTCAAAGGAGTTACAACTGGAGACCAGAGTGGCTCAGGCTAGTGATGAACCTTTGCTTGAAGAGGTTGCAGAAGAGCCTGATATAGTGAAGGAAGCGATGATTTAGCAGCAGGAGAATTGGTTTGAGATGGCCAAAGTAGAGTGTGCAGAGGAAGTCTAGGAAATTCTGCCGAATTTCGAGCCAAGAAGTACGTTACAACTTGTTGACGAAGCATTGGAGTTTGAGTTAGGTGGGCTGGGAGACAGATCCACGACCGATTCTAAGGGTGAATTTGAGGATGAATTGAATGAGTTAGCAGCAAAACCTTTCGATTCTGACCCAAACATGCATGTTCTGCTGAAAAAAGTAAAATGGAGGCAAAAAGAAAAATCGATTGCGGTCGTGGAGCGCCGTACTCGTTCCAAAAAATTTATTTAGTTTTGATGCAGATTCTTACATAGAATATTAGGAGAATTCTTTCGTCGAAGAGTATATTTCGACTTATTTTGAATAAAAGTCGCCCTTCTATGGTGGTCATTTTAGAACCATTTTTGAATTCTAATAAGTGCTGTAGATGAGCGTGTTGGATGAAGTTTCCATTTTGTTTGAATAATGCCGAGGTTGGGGTGGGGGAAATCTGGATTTTTTGGGCTGCTGATTTGGAGTTTGAATTGATTTCTTTATCGGATCAAGCTATTAGTGGCTGGTTTGTTCATGGAAGTTGTCGGGTACTTGCAACCTTTGTTTATGCTAGTTGTTTTCAGGCTAAAAGATTGGAATTATGGGAGTTCCTTAAGTCTCTTAATCCTTGTGGGCTTCCATGGTTCATTGGGGGGGACTTTAATATTATTCGGGATGATAGCGAAAATGTGGGTGGTCTCTTGTAGGCCCCTCAAGCGAAGAGGGAGTTTAATGATTGTATTCATGAGTGTGCGCTTGTGGACCTACCTTGTGAAGGTAATCGTTTCTCATTGTGCAATGGTAGAAGAGGGGGCAGAAGAATTTGGATTCGCTTGGATCGTATTCTGGTGAATTTGCCTTTCTCGAATTACTTTAGAGATGTAACGGTTTCGTATCTACCCATAACTTCTTCAGATCATGCACTATTGTTGGTGAAGCTCATAAGAGAAAGGGTGGTTGTTTTTCGACCTTTCAAGTTCCTTTGTATGTGGGGCTCTCATGAGAGCTTCCTTCCATTAGTTTGAGAGGTGTGGTCCGAGAACGTAGAAGGATGTGCCATGGTCCGTATAAGTAAGAAATTAAAAAAGTTGAAGCGTGTATTACGGATTTGGAATAGGGAGGTATTCGGTCGGGTAGAGGAAGAATTAAAAAAAGTGGAAGACCATATTTCTGAGCTAGATACTAGATTGGCCTAGTCCTACTCGACACAGTTGGAGAACGAATGGTTCAATTGCCAACAAGACCACTCCCAGTGGGTACATAGAGAGGAAATGATGGCATGTCAAAAATCCCGAACGAAATGGCTGGCTAAAGGGGATGATAACACAAGCTTTTTTCATGCTTCCATATGGCTCAAGAAACAGAGTAAGAGGATTGTTAAAATGAGGCTCGATGATGGACGAACATTGGATATAGGAGAGGCGGTTCATGAAGAGGCAGTTGTATTCTTCCAACGTTTACTCTCGGTATCGCCGATTGCAAGAAACCTGGATGAGATGGAACTGGTTCAGCCGGTGGTGTCCATGGAGGAAAATGAAGCATTGTGTACTGCACTAACTCTGGAGGAAATCAAACGGTCCCTTTGGTCTATCCAAGCAAATAGTAACCTGGGCCTGGACGGTTTTTCGACATGTTTTTTCATGATGGCTTGGGACATTGTTAAAGAAGATTTGTTGGAAATGGCTGAGGATTTCTTTGCACGACAACCATTTTCTACCTTCTTTGGGCTACCAATTTAGTCCTCATTCCGAAGGTTATGTGCCTTTAGGCTTTGGTCAGTTTCGCCCGATTAGCCTTTGCTCGGTTGTTTATAAAATTATATAAAAGATTATGATCTTTTCGACTTGCGCCGTTACTGGAAAAAATTATCTCGCCTGAGCAAACAACATTTATTCCAAGTAGAAGCATTTTTGAAAATATTTCACTGGCTCAGAAATTGGTTCAAGGAATTAATAGGAAGGTAAGGGGGCAATGTATTGCTAAAGATTGACATGGTCAAAGCTTATAACATAGTGAATTGGAGCTTTCTTCTAGAGATCATTCGCCGGCTTGGTTTTTCTAAAAAATGGCGTAGTATTATTTTTAATGCTGTGTCCTCCCCTTTTTATTCGGTTATGCTCAATGGATGCTCCAAGGGTTTTTTTAAGCCGTCGTGTGGGCTATAACAAGGTGATCCTCTTTCTCCTTATCTATTTATTTTATCGGATGAAATCCTTTCTAGAATGCTTCATAAAGAATTTAGCATGGATCGGATTAAGTCTTTCCATCCGGGTGGAGGCACTTTGATTTCTCATTTACTATACGCGGATGACATTCTTATTTTTGCGAATGGGGGCAAGTCCTCTATTCGGAATCTTATGGGAGTTCTGCAAAGATATGAGTTGATGCCTGGCCAATTGATTAATCCGAGCAAGTCATCTATGTATTTCTCATCCTCTATATTGGTTGGCCGGAAGAATGAGTTAAAGAATATTTTGGGTTTTGATGAAGGGAGTTGGTTGTGTACATATTTGGGCGTTCCTTTAATTGTGGGGCGAATGACCATCTGAGTGTTTGATTTATTGTTGTCAAAAATTCAAAAAATTGGCGGGATGGAAGAGCAAGCTTCTTTTGTTTGGAGGTAAAATTGTTCTTCTCAAACATGTCTTGAATAGTATGCCTATACACATGTTATCAGTCTTGAATTTACCAAAAGGTGTGCTCTCGAGGATAGAGAGGATTTTCTCAAATTTTTATGGGTTTCCTTAGAGGAATACAAAAAAAGAAAATGAATTTCTTGGAGTAAAATTTGTATGCCGATGGAAAAGGGGGGCTGGGTATTTGAGATTTGCGTGAGGTTCAAGTTTCATTACTTATGAAATTTGCTTGGAAGTTAATCAACGATAAATTGATGTGGTCAAATTTTTTCTTGCACAAATATGTTGGAAATTCTCATCCTTATTCAGTTATGTATCTTAATAAAAGGTCTCGTTTCTAGAAAGGGATCATGGTACTCATGCTACAGGTGCGAGATAATTCTCTGTGGATCATTCGGGAAGGTCATATTAAATTCTGGATAGGGGAGAGGCCGCTTATTACTTACCTTCCTGTTATTGGCAATTTAAATTTACAGGTGGCAGACGTCCTTACGCATACATGACCGAATTTACATGCCTTGTGGGAACGAGTTCCAACAGATGTCGTTAAGCTGATTTCGAATGCAGGAATGAAGTTACATCCAATTATGGACCAATGCGTATGGAAGCCAACCATTAGTGTAGCTTTCACCACTAAGTCCGCTTGGAATATGATTCAGCAAAATGGAGTTATTTGCCTTTGGAAAAAATGGTTATGGAAGAATTAGTTGCCAAAGAAGTGGCATTTTTTTGTTTGGTGAGCTAAGAGGAAGGCAATTCCAATAGATAGTTAGGCATTGCTATGGTCTCTAAATGTGAGTGCTGTGTTCAACCACAAATGGAGACTTTGAATCACATTTTATGTAGGGGTGGAAGAGCTCAAAAAGTGTAGAATTTTTTTGCGGATGTATGCTAAATGAAAGTCCCACAGATTTGGAATTGGGACGGGATGTTTTGTTTCTAGTGGCATCGTGCTTCTATGTCTACACAGATGGGCTGGATTCGGGGGGTGCTTCTGATTGCTATTTCATGGGCATTATGGCAAGCTTGTTGTGCAACAAGAATGGAAGGTATGGTTTTTAATCTTGACAATATTATTCGATTTGTTAAAAGTTTGATTAGAGATGTATCGAGCAAGATAAAAAAAAATTCGGTCCATCAGCTCCAATGACCGATCAATCCTAGAGACTTTAATATGTCCAATTACTCTAGTTGTACCTATGACTCTTAAATTTATTGCTTGGTGTCCTACAACGAGAGGTAGAGTCAAATTGAATGTGGATGGTGGTTCTTGCTGTAATCCGGGAGAATCAGGTGGAGATCCTGTTATTCAAAATTCTAATGGTGATATAGTAGCGGGTTTTGCGCATTCATATGGGTAGGCTACTAACACCATCGCTGAATGTAGAGCTCTTCTTGATGGGTTTCGGTTGTGTAAGCGATTGGGTTTGAGAGATATTTTGGTAGAGTCGGACTCCAAGGTCGTGGTTGGATGGTTGGCATCAGGAGTATATAAATATTGGTTCCTTTGAAATTTTTGGGAGGAGATTTAGCTACTGTTGGGGAGCTAAATATTCATTTCCGTCACACTTTTAGAGAAGCTAATATGGTTGCTAGTTTTTTAGCCAAGCAGGGGTCACAAGGAATTAATGTACAATTTGGAAAGGACTCTTCCATTCAAGGTCCTATCCGGAAAATTATTCGTATGGACAAGCTTGGCGTGCCTTATATTAGACGTGGTTAATGTTTTGGCCTTAGGGGTCTTTTGTTGGTTTTCTTGGGGTTGGTTTAATTGTGGGATTCATGTTCTCAGAGATTTGTTTCTGGTATTCCTCTGTCATAAGTGAGAACTTCTTTAATAAAATTGGAAATGAGTCACTCTTGTACATGTGACATCGGCTCT
Organism: Cyclocarya paliurus; assembly: GCA_029856935.1. Lineage (NCBI taxonomy): Eukaryota > Viridiplantae > Streptophyta > Magnoliopsida > Fagales > Juglandaceae > Cyclocarya > Cyclocarya paliurus. The sequence continues at coordinate 25,112,887 of CM056957.1, read as the reverse complement.
TTAAAAAAAAATAATAACAAACTCTTTAAATCTATCTTCATTTCATTAAAATCTATCTAAATCTATCTTCATTTATACTTTTTAATTCTCATGGTAATTGGAATATTTGCGAAGTAGGCATACATCTTGATGAGTTATTAAATCCATTCCTATTAGAGATGTGAAGTAGGCCGCAAGCTATAAGAAAAATCTATATTCAACATCTTTTAGTCATATACACAAATAGTTGGTAGGTAGATGGACATCAAACAAAACCTATATAGATATACTAGTTACTTTTACCCTTAACTACAACAATTATAATGGACATCTAACCAAGAAAAGTCTAGATCAATAAGTTAACCAAAATTGCAAAAGAAATGAGTCTTCTTGGTGCTGCTTTACCATCTATGTATATTCTATTTGAAAGCAAAAGAATAGAAAAGAAAATTATTAATAAGATCGTGTGTCCCTTTATAAGCTCTTTTCTAAATTCATAGCCATCAATCTAAGCCACAATCATATATCACTTTTTTTTTTTGAATCAATAAGACTTCGCCTTTCATATATCAGAATAACAGTCATTACAACACTTGTCTTGTAAAAAAACCGAAAAAAACCCCTCAGGGCCATCTTCAATCCAAACTAGCTCCTCACTAGAGTTTACATCAACTTGTGCAAGAAAATGAGCTACTCTATTCCCTTTTCTATATGTGTGTTTTAGAATCCAATTTGGATGTGTACAAAGAATCTTTTTAATATCTTCTTGTCCATGCCATTCCAAGCATTCTTCTCTGTTATTTACAACTTTAATCACCTCCAAATATAACTTTCTGTATATTAAGTTCTGCACATAAGCACAGAGCCCTCCATAAAGCAGCAGCTTCAACAACCGCTGTAGATTAAACATAATCTTTTGGCAAACACAAAGACACATGTACATTCCCCTCTTCATCTTTAATGACCACCCCAGCTCCCATTCTTCTTTGGTTTGCTTTGAAAGCAGCATCCCAGTTAACTTTTACAAAGCCATCACCTGGAGCTTCCCACTTAATCAACCTTTTTCCTGCTGCAACAGTTCCAACTCTCTCTACCTGCTTCTGTTGTGCTTGTTGAAATTCATTGAGACTTGATTTTGCTTGCTGGAAAATCATCCTAGGACTACAAAAATTGCCTTAAAAAATCCACCTATTCCTTCTAAGCCATATCGGTCGCATAACAGATACCACCAACTCCACACTTTCCATAGGCAATTCAGCCAATAGTTTCTTCCATACTGCAACCAAATCCATCTCAAATGACTTCCACTTCTGCATTGGGCTTTCATTCTCAGCCCAAACATCCATAGCTGCAGAGTAGCTCCACAAGGCATGACAAATGGTTTCATCCTCCCTCAGGCAGATAGGGCATATTGGCTTCTCCACCACTTTTCTTCTGTATAGATTCTTCTTGGTGGAAAGGCAATTAGAGAAAGCCTTCCAAGCAAAATTTTTAACCACTCTCGAGGTGTTGAGCTGCCACAATTCTTTCCACCCCTCTTTAACTTTCCTTACATCAGAAAGCTCCCCTTTACAGTTCTTCTTTCTGCTTAAATCAAGGTGATAGGCACTTCTAACACTAAAACAACCATTCTTAGAGTAGGCCTAAATTCTTTTATCCTCCAAACCAGTATAGCTTAGAGGAATATTACAAATTATCTCAGCTTCCTCTTCAGTAAAAGTAGCCTTAACTATCTCAACATCCCACCTCCCACCATGCCCAATCAACTCTACCACCTTGGTTTCAGCATTCAGATGCTTAACAGGAGACTGCATTCAATGAGAAGGCTTACTAGGCAACCATTTATCATCCCATACTTCAATGTTCAATCCATTGCCTACTCTCTCATAAAAGACCTTCCTTCAGTAGTTTGAGAGAACCCCATATGCTCCTCCAAATCATAGATGGTCCATACCCCAGTTTAGAACTTAGCACATCAGAATTCTTATAATACTTTGCCTTCAGAACCATAGCAGCAATAGAATCTGGCTTAGTAACAAGTCTCCAACACTGCTTAGCTAAAAGAGCAGTATTGAAGCTTTTTGACTCTCTAAAGCCAAGTCCCCCAACCATCTTTGCACAACCCAACTTCTCCCAACTGGCCCATTGAATTTTTTTTTCTCATTATTTTTATAACCCCACCAGAATCTAGCCATAATACTAGATATCTCCTTACATAGCCTCTTAGGCAACCTGAATACACTCATATGGTAAGTAGGTACGACTGAGTCACAGCTTTGAGAAGCACTTCTTTGCCAGCAGGGGAAAGGAATTGAATTTTTGAAATGTTAACCTTATGAGAAACCCTATCCTTAATCCCTCTGAAAGTATCATAACAAGCTCTTCCAATCATAGTAGACAACCCCAAATATTTTTCACAGCTGCTCTATACCCTTGCCCCAAGATCATTCACAATCATTTCCCTTTCTCCTTGTCTAACTCGAGAGCTAAATATCATAGTGGTTTTTTGTAAATTCATACACTGGCTAGATGCTTCTTCATATACCCGTAGAATCTCCTTCACCTTCATCCACTCAATCCACTTGGCTCTTGCAAAAATAATACAATCATCAGCAAATAAGAGATGAGACCCTTATACTTCCTCTTGCAACAGCCATGCCTCTTATCTCACCTTTAGCCTCAGCTGCATTAATGAGACTACTTAACCCCTCATCACACAACAAAAACAGATAGGGGGGAATTGGATCCCCTTGCCTAATGCCTCTTGAAGGGTATATAACATTACCAGGTCTTCCATTCACCAACACTGCATATGATACATAAGTTATACGCTCCATAATCAGCCCAATCCATCTCTCCCTAAACCCCATTCACTGCATGACAGCCTTCAAGAAATTCCATTCAACCTTATCATATGCCTTTGAGATGTCCATTTTCAGTGCCATGCTTCCTTCTTTACCCTTAGATCTGGTCTTCATAGAGTGCAAAGTTTCATAAGCTACAATAACATTATCCAAGATCAACCTACCCAAAATGAATGCACTCTGATTTTTAGCAATAATCTTATCCAGCACCAACTTAAGTCTATTTGCTAGGGTCTTCGAAATTAGCTTGTACAACACATTGCACAAACTAATGGGTTTGTAATCACCCACCTTCTTAGGCTCAAACACTTTTGGAACAAGGGCCACATAAGTAAAATTGATGGATTTATCAAGCACACCCCCATTCAGGAAACTCAGCACTGCATTACACACCTTATCCCTTACTGTATGCCAATAGGGCTGTCACAACTTCATCCCTTGTAAAAAGCATTTCCAAATCCTCATTCATCTATTCATCAACTCGAACCCCAATTGATTGTACCCCTCTTAACACCTGATCATGAGAAAGAGCTGTTATTTTATAGACCTCAATGTAATACTGCCTAAATGCCTCCACAACCTCCTCATTCCCTTCTTTCAAGTTTGAGGCTGAATCAACAAATGAAGAGATTTGGTTCTTTTTCCTTCTCTGCTTAACACAAGCATGAAAATACTTAGTGTCTTTATCCCCTAAAGAATACCAATTCCTTTTTGCCCTCTATCTCCACCTAATATCTTCCTTCTCTAGCAACAAACCCACCTCCTTTTGCAAGCTATGAAGTTCTGCAGAATTATGAGGCCCCTCTCAGTCTTTTAGCTCCTTAATTCTACTATTTAGCTATTCAATATCCATACATCTCTCACTATCCCTTTTTTTAAAAGTACTACTCAGTTTACCACCACACTTTCTCAACATATTCTGCACACACACAAGAGGTTTCCTGCCAGCCTGATGAGTGTCATCCCAAACTGTTCTAATTAACTCTTCACATTCCTCCTCCTTTATCCAACTGGCTTCAAACTTAAATGAAGATTGCCTTTGAGAGAAACACCTCCTATCCTTCCTGACAGATAACATGATTGGGTGATGATCTGAGGTACTTGATGTGAGCCCTTCCGCCTTAACCTTCCCAAACAAGTTAATCCATTCATTGTTCACCACATATCTATCCAACCTTTCCTTAGTAAATGTGTGGTCTGAATGTCTGTTACTCCAAGTGAAAAAATTACCACTCATTCCCACATCCACCAACCACTCATTCCCACATCCACCAACCACTCATTCCCACATCCACCAGTTTATTTATTTCTAAAGCTTCTCTAAAACCCGAGATCAACTTTTCCTCTCTTCTATTGCCTCCCCATTTCTCATCTTGTGATAGCAGCTCATTGAAGTCTCTAGCTACACACCATGCCCCTCCTTCAGGTGGAGATAGTTGCTTGAGAAGCTCCCACGACTGCCACCTCTTGCTTGCATCAAGATGTCCATAGAACCTAGTAAAAAGCCAACTTCCATTACCCCCACCTCTAACAGAGGCATTAATATGCCACTGTGAATAATTTTTTATTACCACATCATCCTCCATCTCCCAAAACAAAGCCAAACCACCCCTTCTTCCCAAACGATTAATAGCCAAACATCCTTCCATCCCCAATCTCTTTTTTTAACTTTTCAACAGCAACAACTTTTATTAATGTTTCAAAAATAAACACAATTTTGGGCTTCTTATTCTTTACCAACAGGTCAAGCTCTTGAACTGTCAGAGGGTTCCCAAGCCCTCGACAATTCTAATATATAGTATTCATAATGCTAGGTGGTGCTACTTAGCAACCACCACCCCTAGTCCGTTATCACAGACCATAACAACGCTGCTTCTCAATTTCTTCCCTTCCACACACACATCACTTTCATCCCCCACACACTCATTACCTCTTTTAACTCCAGAATTTGAGCTAATAGACTTACATGTCTCAGGCCTAGTTCTAGCCCTTTTCTTCCATCTTGAGGTTCTTGTATACTCTTGGTTCTGCTCAGCTTCATTGGACCTAAATTTCTCAATCAACAGATTATTCTTCTACACAGCAATCTGTACATCAGACATACTTATAGTCGAGTCAACCTTTGTTCCACTCACCTCTTGAACATTAATCTCCTCACATATTGGTGATTGAATCACCTGTTCTTGAGGTTTCAAACCAGTTCCTACTCTTCACTTAGTTCAACACACACTTCATTCACCCCCTTCCCCTCCATAATGACCTCCTCCTCCCTTCCTTCCTCCTGAAACTCATCTCTTAGATCTCCATCTCCAAGATTAGTATCAGACCAATCACCGCTCTCCTCCCTTCCACCTTTCCCTTTCTACTCTCCAACCTTCCCAGATTTTTTTCTATTTTGAGGTAATGCTCGAAGCCACACACCATACTAACCTACACTTCTTTCACTCTTCTTACACCCCTCCTTTCCATGGACATTCTTCCACAATTAAAACATAACCTAGGCAACTTTTCATACTAAAAAGGTACCCAGCTCTTCCTTCCATCCACAACAACGGTCCTAACTCAAGCTACAGGTCTTCTCAAATCACATTCTACCTTCACCCTTAGGCATCTCCCCCAAGCTAAGCCATCTTCCTGTACATCAACCTCCATAACCTTCTCTATCGAACTCCCAATTAGTTCCCCCATCTGTTTATTCATATAACTCAGAGGCAGATATAACATTTGCACCCACATGTATGCATGATCAAAATCAAACAGACTAGGTTGCATTCCACCATCAAAATCAAGCAGCACAAACAAGTAGCTATCGAATAACCATGGACAGCCATTGAGAACCTTCATCTTATCACTTCGATTAACAAAAGTAATCACAAAGCAACTACCTCCAATTTCTTGAAATTCGAGAGGCTTACCAACCTTCCATACTTTTTCCATCATCGATCTAGCAACTTCCCTCCCAATCCTGCGTTCAGAAATTATCTTCCCTACCAGACTTCTTCTCCCTTTCAGATCTATCGAGCCATGTACACCTTTTCCAACCTCAATCGGACAATCCTCTTCATCATTTAGCTTTAATTTTCTCCATACTTCCTCCATTTCCTCCATCGCACTGCAATGCTTGCACACGCAAGCAGGAAAAAACTTCTTTCCTCAGTCAAGGACGAAGAGTTACCACTTCACCTCAGAGGTTTTCCAAAGCAGGAAAAACCGTTGAGAGAAGAGTCTTTATAATTAAAATCATAAATCACTTAGGTATAACTCTTCAACAAGATTACATATAGGGCCTTTTTTGTGTGAAGCAATTGAGCTAAACAGGACAAGAACATAATTCTAACATCTATATTTTTCAGCCCATTTCCCACATTCTCTCCACAACCAAACACCTTCCAAAAAAAAAAAAAATACAAACTCTCCTTCTCCACCTAAACTTTTATCAGCCCAATAAATAGAAGAAGACTAAACAATTTTTCCAGTTACCAAATCAATTTCATATTACCCAACCTCATTGAACGGGAAGGAATTGAACTATATTAAGCAAGCAAGTAAAGAAATGAAAAATAATAAAATAAATTCACTTGAAGCGCAAAGAAAGATGAAAAGTGAACATGAAGAAGTCGGAAATGACGAAAGTCTGTTTTTCAGCTCATAAATGGCACTTGAACAGACCACAACGATCACTAGGAACAATGAAAATAAGTGTCAGTACTGGTCCCCTGGCCTGGAAACCCCAATTTAATTCGAAATTAATACGATAACCAACTTGTGAAGATTAGGCATAATATAAACAATCCCAAACTCCCAATTCCAAACTGATTGGATGTGTTCCTTTTCTTTCTTAATTTTTTTTTCTCAATATAAACAATAGTTCTTTCATATCATTTTCATGTGTTTGGAGGATCTGGATCGAGCATCCATGCATGCATGCATGCATGCAGTTGTATACATGATCTGTGACCATTAAGGAGAAAATGAAACATTCTCCTACAAAGACTGTATAGGGTCATGACATCATGATGGATGAAAGTGATGTTGATGTTGTCAACCATATCTAGCCGTCCATTTCTTTTACTGATCACGTACCAACATTAATTGGACCCACATGAGGGCAGCCAGCCATTTTTGTGTACACTCTATTTTCAGTTTTTGTAACCCTTTTGAGTGGGTCGTCATGTTTCTATACAATTTGAGCCAAAGCCCTTTGTTTCTTTGAATAGTATTTACCATAGATAAGCAAACAATGTGTATATAAACACACACATATATCCAGAGTTACCTCAGTTTTGCAGGCAAACTTTAGATCCGAAGAAGTTAATTTGAGATCAGGTTTAAAGAATGCCTGAGTTTGGGGCCGTGAGTTGGTATAAGATTGTCATTCCATTCAGATTTGATCGAGTTGCAATGGTGATGTTTGATGGGTATATAATTCAATTGCAACAAACAAACAAACATAATAATTCAAAAAAAAAAAAAAGAGGCATAAAGAAGACAGCTTCCTTTCAAACTCAACTACTATATATGTGTCAATATTGGAAAACAATGGGCAGGAGATCACATGTTATTCTAACTATTATACGTCTGGTAATGACATGCCATTGTATCTATTATCTCACCAATCAGCTTAGGATATTTATACAAGTTACATCTCTTGCTATTACATGAAATAATTTAAATCTTACAAATCAATAACATTTGAATCTTACGAATCAAATTATGTTATGTGGATAATGTGTGGTGTAGAGGTCTTAAATTAGCAATACTCAGAAAACAAAAAATGGCAGGATATTGGGATGGAGACTTTGTATAAAGGCCAAGTCAATGAACATTTAAATTAATCATCATCCAAAGCCATTCACAAGTCAAATCTTAGGTAAATCAGAGAACATTTTGATTTCTAGTACCTAAAGAGTGGTTAAGGTTTGATTTCTAACCCCCTATCTCATATCAAATTCTAAAATGATCCTGCAGAAATTTTCAGACGATGGAGTTTTGAACTCTTATCACTTGTATGTCAGCAATATTGAATAATTACATGAATGCGCAGTGAAAATGCAGAAAGTTGTGTAAATCTGCAGTCATGCTTGTTTGTCAAACATAACAGGAAATCACTGAACAGTGAAACTCACCGGAATCTTGAAAGAAATCTTTTAACTTATCATCTCTATAGATTATCTTAAATGGAGTACGCAAGACTTGTTACAATGTTATGCATGCAGGGGACCATTTCATCCATCAAGGAATGCAACACTTGGTAGAGATCATATGACCTACCATACTAATTTTCTTTCGAGTGCTAATACACCCACAAAAGGATTACACAAAAGTATTCATACAAACTGACGTGACTTTATGTAATCTATTAGATTTACTTTAAAATAAAATTAACTTTACGATTTGACGAACCACATCAAAACACATCAGTGTATGAGATTATTTTTGTATAATATTTCTGTTGTGGCTAGAGTATTTTCCTTTTCTTAATACAAGATGCAATGCGTCTTCAATGTACTGTGTAAAATCCATGTTTCAGCTTACAACTTGAGCTCTCTAATTTTATGTCCGAAAATTGAATCATCTAATTATAAAAATAAGAAATACAACATTAATTAAATGCACGTGTGGATTGACCTCACACATATAATAGTAAATGTTGAATAATTTCTATGATACGCCTATTTATCTTCAAATTAAATTATCTAATTGAAGTTTCGGAATTGAGAGAAAAGCAAGGTTAATTTTTAATTTCTATTTTAATAGAAGCATGGGCATAACGTTGGACAATGGGCAATTATAATAAGAAGGTAAGGTGCTGTGGAAAAATCAATGAGGCGCCCGGATCAATGCCCTAAAATAATGCTATGCTTTTGTTCTATGTTCGATTCACTTCCCAACCAAATCTTAAAAGACCAACATACTCTTTCGATGTCCCATTCTCCAAAATCCCACGAGCAACTCAACTAAAGTTTAAAACAACGTTACTAAAATGTTGCATTAGCAATAACCCATTGTTATTTTAAATTACAAAGATTATTATACATTTTGGTGCTGAATGGTATAGACCATTTTTGTTCACGGTCCTAACAAGTAGGGTCTTATCGTGTTAATATTCAAAGAAAATTTATTTTTCATCAGTCACTACTCACCACTCTACACCTTATGAAAAATCTATAAGTGTGAGGTGTGAAAGTAAATAGTAGTTGATGTATAACATTCTTCATATTCAAATAGATAGCATCGAAATCTCATGACTTATACGCATCTATTTTAGTTAGAAACTTATTTACAAGTTGATGTAGAGAGCACACTCTTTACATGTCTTTCATGTCGAGTTTTATAAAATTAAAATTGGATACAACTACTTGGTGGTTAAGTCTTATTCAATATACAGTGCCAAAGATGAGGAAGAACTTATTCATTTAGACCTAGAAAGAAGGGATAAAATAAAGAACAAAATGTGGCCTAAAAAGACTTATTAAGCATAGTAGAAGGTTACATAACACATACATGCAAGGAATCTCATGATTCCAAGTCCTTCCCTTATTGAAAAAATCAACAAAGCAAGAAATATCATCTAGGAAGAACAAAACCCACAAATTTCAATAGAAAGTAGGGGGAGTTAAAAGAGCAAAGTCAGTTGCTCGAGGAAGAAAGAGAGTGAAGAAGAAGCCAAAGATCAGCACTCACATCAAGAGCATGAGTGGTAAATCTAAATGGGAAGAATTACAAGCAGCAGAGCAGAAGCAGAACCCCCCCCCCCCCCAGTCAACCCAGTCAAACCTTCTATAGCCACATAAGAAAGGAAGAAATTGGAAGAGAGCTCATCGTCTTGGTCTTGTTTTTTCTTACTTTGGTCTCTTTCTTTGAACTAAGAATTTTTTATTCTTTTTTTTATTTAATAGGGCTTTATTTACATGAATTGTTTTGGACTGGGTGCCCTGATGATGCCATGGTTAGTAATCCACTTAGGGATAGTGTCTTTATTTTTATTTTATTTTATTTTGTCCAAGTTTAATTGCTTAGAGTGCCAATAAGTCAAATACAATAACTCACTCTAACATGGAACTCTAGAGCTTTTGTCCTTTGGTATGACAATATCGGTGCCACTTATTTATTAGCAATCCTATCTTCAAAGCTTGCACTAAACATATTGCAATTGATAATCATTTTGTTTCCGTTGCTTCAAACAAGTTTATGTTCATTTCTTATCTCATATGGATAAAACTTCATACACTTTTTTAACTAAATTTTTAAGGCTCATTTAGATAGTGAGATGAAATCAAATAATTTTAAATTAGTTGAATAAAATATTATTAGAATATTATTTTTTTAATATTATTATTTTTTTGAAATTTGAAAAAAGTTAAATTATTTATTATATTTTATGTGAAAATTTAAAAAAATTGATTAGATGAAATGAGATAGTTTCTGTATCTAAATGAGCCATTAGTGTAGAATTGGTTCTAACTTTTTATGCGATAAACTTATCGCTCGTTCTCCTTGAGTTTGAGGGAGTGGAGTCTGTTAAAGAATTTAGCAACCATAATTCTACTATATTAGGAAGTCTTTATCGGTTGATAAGCCAAGCTTCCATTCGAGATAAGTCTATATCTGTTGAGACACTTCTTGAAGACTATACAGTAAACAGAGTATATTTTTTAGTAGTGTTGTTTTTCAATCAAGACACTTGTATTCTCATTTACTACTCTAATCACACTATGTTATAATAATGAACAGAGATCTCAAAACATAAAAGTATCAAGTAAGGAGGAAGGATTATTTTTACAAAAGAATGCACTGTTTATATGACACCATTAAACAATGAAAATGGCATATTACCAATCATCCTTTCCCCTGTGTAGGAAACAGCCATCATTGCTCCCAACAATCCTTTTCAACCTTAGAAATCTGAGCTGAGCTGAGCTGCTGCTTCTTCTAAGATATTCCCTCCTTCCTTTCCAGTTCTTTCTCCTCCTCATGCTTCCTTTTTCACAATTTATATACCTCTCTCTTTGTAACCTTTTTTCTTCTCTCCCCACTTCTTCTAATATCCTTCCTTTCCCCTTTTCTTTCATCCCTTGAAACTCTCTCTTTCCCCACCATAAATGGATCCTTCCTCTACCAACTCTGTCAATGGATTCTACTCCTTTCTTACGCGAGGAATAGATGATCTCGAGCGCGTCTACCTCTCCAACAACTTCATGTCAATCCAATTCCTCCAACGGGTACTTTCACTTCTCCGATCCTTCCACACCCAGCTCACCCTTCTCGTCCAGAAGCTCCATCTGCCTGTGGGTGAGAAGTGGCTCGATGAGTACATGGACGAGAGCTCCAAGCTCTGGGATGTCTGCCATGTCCTCAAGTCTGGCATATCTGGCATGGAAAACTACTACTCTGCAGGCCTCAACATAACTTCTTCCCTCGACAATCATCGTCATTTAAGCTCGCAACTCTCTCGCCAGGTCCATCGCAAAATCGCCAATCTTTTTTGGATTTATTTTAGTTTGGTTTTGTTTCGTTTTGAAGATGAACGAAATTCTCATTTTCTTATTCGATTGAGTTCTTGGAACAGGTCATTCGCACAATCTCCGGGTGTCGCCGAGAAGCTCTGGGATTGGAGGAGGAGAACAGAGCCTTACTGGAAACAAGAATCCAGCCGCTGTCGCTGCGGTTCGACGAGAAGGTGTCCATCGAGTCGAAGCTGAACGGGTTCAACGGCTTCAGGGGAGTTCTGTACGCAATGAGGAACGTGAGCTCGCTGCTGCTAATGATCTTGCTGTGCGGATTGGTGTACTGCTGGCCGGAGTCGAATTCTCTGCTAGGAGGGTACGAGGGATGCTTGTTCTTCGGGTCGGGACTGATGATATCGACGGGGAGGCTGCAGCAGAGGGTGGCGGCAGAAATAAACCAGATGGGAGGGAGGCCGGGGATTCTGCTGTACGAGTTCAGGAGATCGAAGGTGGCGATGGAGGAGCTGAGAGGGGAATTGGAGAGGAGGGGAGGTTCGTCGTCGAGGTCGCAGGTGGTGGAGTGGGAAACAGAGGTCGGGATAAGGGAGAGAGTGGAGAACTTGAGAGGGTGTTTTGGGGTGTTGAGATCTGGTGCTGACAACATTGTTGGGCAGCTTGATGATTTCTTTGATGAAATTGTTGAAGGCAGGAAGAAGCTTTTGGACTTTTGCAGTCATAGGTAGAGAGAGAGAGAGAGAGAGAGAGAGTTACTGTAGAAGAAGCAATATGGAATCTCGTGGACTTATGGTCCTAGACTCCTATGGATGGATGGATGGAAAACCCAAAAATTAAACGGAAAAGAAGAAAGAAGAGGAAGATGATGATGATCATCATCATGAATATTAGAAGCAAGGGAATCAGATTTTTTTTTTTTTTCTTTTTGGAGGGAGGGTGGGGGAGAGTGGTTGTTGTACCTTGAAGCCTTTTCTCTCCTCTCCGGCCTCTTTTGTTCTATTTTTTCTTTATTATATTTTGTTTTTCTCATTTTGGGTTCTTCTCCTCTTGGGGGTTTTGCTCTTCCTAGTTCCTAGAGGTACTACAGCTTTGAAAGTTGAAGCTTTGGGGATGGCTTCTTCTTCTTCTTCTTTTCAGCAATCCACCCAAAGAGAGGAAAAGCTTCTTGAATTCGAATGCATAAATTTCCAAGTCTCAGAAGAGAAGACGACTTTAAAATGAGAATCCAAGAAGTGAAAATCAAACACATAATAATAATAATAATAAAAGGTCTGGTTTTCATGGCGGGACCCAGTTTCTTTACTTCCTCAAAACACCAACACCTGGCCTCCTCATCTATCTCCTATATAAAATTGGGTTAAAAGAAAGAATAGAAGCTTCTTATTATTTTTTATGTTTGCCCTCCCTCCTTTTTGCATTGTTATTTTATGTTGGGTGAACTTCCTCTTGTTTTGTTTTCATATGTAGTACTGGTCTCTATAGTTGTTATAGTAAATGAGTAATGATTCTGGGTGTTGAGAGAGTGATGAAAAGGGTGGGTTAAGGACTGATCGTAGGGGCGACTGTGAGATTCCTTGGCTGCTTTAATTTCAAAAGCAGCGGCTTCTTTTGCTCTCGGGAAGCTTTTGTCTGATTCGGTTCTCTTTTGAAAGCAATGGAGTCGATGATGAAAGCTTCCTCTTCCTGACATGTCTCTTCTAAAAACAAAATCAGGGTCCCTCTCTTTTTCTCTACTTTGAGAAAAGTTTTATTCTGCAGCCAGTTTTTTCTACCCTTTTTTTCTGGGGTTTTGAGGGTCTATAACATAAAATAATATTGAACAGGAAATTTCACTGGTCACTTTCTCGGTTCAAATCGTATCTCATGCTTTTTGTACCTTGCCGGAAATTCATGCCTTGCCTCCCCCAAGGGGTTCCATTTGAGTGTATCTTGGGTAAACAACAAAAGAATAATCTAATGGTGACAGGCACAAGGATAAAGACAAAAACAAATGAGTAAACTTAAAACTGAAAAGAGAACAAAGGACAACACAACATGCCGGATGCCAGAAATTCAGGTAGCAGAGCTCTGTACCAAAAAACCAATGGGGTAGCCACTACCCTTAAAACAGCATAGCATGTTTTTACAACTATCACCAGAGGCCATGATTTTGATACTCTTTAAAAGAACAAAAGAAAGATAGACCACTGCAAAAGAATTATAGAGTCTTCAGCCTTTGCTTTTTTTTACCAAGGTTCTCAATTGAATTGACAAAACTCAACAAGCATAAGATACAAACCATAGCTGCAGATGGTTTCAAGGTGAGTAGCAAAATCAACCAGGGTGAAATGGTTTAGAGTTTCTACATCATGACCTATTACAGCTATCGGTACTGGAAGTAAAACAGCTTCAGTGGACACATATAACCAAAACAATCTGAATTGCAGACACAATCAAGAGTAATATCAAATGCAACTATTCACAAGCATAACTCGTTTGGAACATGTTGGCTGCAGTGGTCTATCTTTCTTTTACAATTCAATATCTATTACATATGTATACGATAAACCAGTGTTGGCTGCAGACCGCCACAACTTGGAGACATCTATGATGTCTTCACAAATAAATCAGAAAATAAAAGGACGACTATTCTGGTGTAAATTTTACAAATCATAAAAAATATGTCAGTCGTGGACTTTCTGAGCGATGCTCATAAACTTTTTGGGCAACATAATCTTAATGGTGACTTTGTTTTGGGCGTAAGTTACAGGAGGGCATGGAAGAAAAATGGACGGGTTACCATGTAAATTGTAAGTGTTGGTAAGCCACAGGAGCAAGATGATGCTGTTACAGATGCAGGCAGGCTGCCTCTTTAACATTTTCAAGTATCATATCCTGGCAATGCGAATTGGGAAGCAAATGTCTCAACACATTCTCGGAGCTCAATAATATCTTTATTGTTCTGAAGACCCTTCAGAAAATCCCCCTGTGATTTTCCATGTTCCCTCTGTATGATGCTTGTAATCTGAGCTGCCCTAAGAAGAAACTCTGCAATTGTCTCAAAATCAGCCTCTAAACAACCTCTTGATGTCATGGCAGGAGAACCTGAATAAGAATGTCAAAGAAAAAATAAAAAAATAAAACAGGTGAACTTAATCTTCGGCTTGTGAAGTTCAAATAAATGTATTGTTTAGCGCCTGTAGTAAAGAAAGGAAGTCTGTAGATTAATATAAACGTGTCATTTGCCACGGTAGAATTAAGAAATGGTGAGATAATATGAAATTATGGAAAGCTTTAAAATTACTTCCAAGGGACACCCATAGAGGGAGAAGCATGCTGACAAAGCATTTTTCCTTTGCACCATTTGAAAAAAGATTTCAATAAAAATTGGAAAACTAGGAAACTGTTTGTTCAGCAATTTTGCAGATCAGTTACAGGTTGAAATTAAACAACAGAACATTTTTTTTTCCTTCATTGGACAGTTACACATGCATCATGGGTCTTGAAATCACAACTTCACCCTCCACCACCCCCTTTTTCTTACATGGCAATGGCATTTACGCTACAGCTCAACCACAATTGAAGTAGATAATGCTACATATGAAAAACAAAAATGCAATCGTGCAGAACTTTTCTGACCCTACTTGTAAATGCAATAGGGAAAAATTACTCACCAATTCTTACTCCTCTAGGTGAAATAGCACCATTATCACCAAAGATGGCACTTTTGTTGAGAGTGATTAAGCACATCTCACAGACCTTCTCATAGTTTTTCCCTAGGAAACAAATATAAGAGTAAAAAGTTCAGAACACGTGGTGCAAATTTAGGGAGGTAGTTTATAGATTTTTACCTAGAAGTAAAAAAGCTAACAATTAAATTGTACCGCAAAAGTAAAAAGGTAGAAAATGTGTCCCTACAAGATATTGAAACTTTTCCTTTGCTTGTTGGCTTTTTTCCACTTTCTACACTAGTCAAGAAAAAAGTATTCCCTATTCACGACTTGCTGGTAGCACAGTCATGACAGCAAAATTTCTCACATATTGGCAATATTTCTACAAAACCTATACTTTTCCTACAGGTGCGTGACCAATCTTCAGATTTCAGACAAGGATGTTTACAAAAACATACACCAGAGCCTGTAGAAAATGCAGCTGGGACTTAAAAACTTCAGGATCCTAGGCTACTAGAAAATGCAGCTACTAGAAACTTCTGAATTTCATAGGCAGCCAACCTAACATAAATGGCATCAATACTACACACTGATTGCTATAGAGCTTTAGAAATCAATATCAAACCACGGCACATTTCCTGTTGATGCACCATTAACCAGATATTCACAATTAATGTACTCTGATACACATGTTTTGGTCTTTGAAATAATCATTTTCATCTCCTTCTTCAATGATTAAAGGACCAAGATTTCAATTCTTTTCAATGACAAAGGAGCAACAAGAAGCACTTGTCTAAAAACTATAAGTAGTTACCCACGAAAAGGTCAAAAAGTAGGACAAAAGTAACTGTGGCAAATTTGGTCTTGAGGTGCATAACAGCAAATGCACTTATGCCTGTGACTCATAGGACTATGAATATAAATAAGGCACTCATGAACAGCTCAAGCTTGACTCGTCTACACTCGGTTCATTTGAAGGCCTTTACCACCACGCATCATAGCAAAATTTGATTTGTAAGATTCAAATTTTAAAATTTATTTTTCAAATCAAATTAATTTGTGGTGTAAAGGCATTCAAATAGAATTATTCTTTAATAAATGAGTTGTCCATAAACACTAATATCGGCTCAAATATTAAACGAGCCAAAGTCACATATGCTCAAATTGGCTAGTTTAAAGCTTGTAATGTATGTGTTATATGTAATCATGTTAGCTAAATTTTATATATTTAATTATGTACTATTAATTTGTTAATAGTTTCTTTTTATAATATACATAGCTATGTTCCTAAAGTGTGCATAGGATAGTTCGTAAAAACAATTTATGAAATATATCTCATGTAATTGGTCATATATGTTAATATATATATAGTTGTGCATTTTTAGTTTCTATTTTTGTTTTATTGGCACCGAGTGTCTAGGAACAGCGTCCCGACTAATCCCGGGGGTGCATAGGCCCTCGGATAATTTAAGGAAAAAATCCTCCAATCCGATGGCCCCTAGAGATTGTTTACACCCAAGGGGGTTTGAACCTTAGACCTAGGGGGAGCATACCCCAAGCCCAAGGCCTTTACCACTTGAGTCAACCCCTAAGGGTAATTATTAAATTCATCAAGTTATTTATGTTTTAAATTCATCAAGTTATATTTATTGCAAGTCATATAATATATCAAGTTATTTTATGTTTTAATACAAGTTAATTTATAAATTTAGTTAGGATAGGTTTGGATGGTGAGATGAGAATTTTTAGTTTTAGATGAAAGTTTAAAATATTATTTTTTAATATTATTATTGTTTTGAAATTTAAAAAAATTGAATTGGAATTTGAAAAAGTTGAATTGTTTATTATATTTTGTGTGGAAATTTGAAAAAGTTGTAATGATGAGATGAGATGAGAATTTTGTGTCTCATCTCACCTTCCAAACCTATCCTTAATCATACTTGTAAAAAATATTAGTTAATCAGGTTTTATACAAACATAATATATACATGTTTTATTTGTCATTTTTTATTTAGATTATATTTTTTTTATCTTATATATGTATAACTTACATATATACATATTTACTCATATAACTAACTTTATTATAACCAAAGGTCATGTACAGGAATTACTATAGCATATTGTTATAATTATAAACTGATTTGACTTTAAACTGATGTACTATATTGTGTATATAGTACATGACCTAAGTTGATGATAGTGTTTCTCTTCAATCAAGGGAATCATATAATTAAATTTATATATAATGTGGTTGCTCAAAACAACCTGAGCAAACAACAGATCCTATTATTTTGTACAAATGATGTAACATATTGTGAGTTATAACTATAACTTATAGTTGCATGTTATTCTATCCCTATGCTGTAATAAATATGCATTAACTATAAACAGAAACAATAAACTTATATCGAATGCTGAATAACACATTTGGAAATATAATATCTAGTAATGTATATCATAATTTATATTTAATAATAATATATTATGCAACTAGAACTTCTGACGTATTCTATTATCCATATACTAATATATATATATATATATATATATATATATATATTGAATGGTTTCATCTGTTGCGTTTGTCTCATTCAGTACCTTTTTTTTAATTTAAAAACTGAGGTAAATTTATATTATAAAAAAATTCTCCTCTTTTTTTTATCAAAACTATTTGGTTGAATAGTTAAATGACTAGAAGTTTTTATAAAATCTTAAATTTGTTACATCAATTAAAAGAAAAAACCTATTTTTTTCAAAAAATAAAAATTGAGCTCAAGCTATGTAATTAATATTTAGCAAGCCAAGTTCAAACAAGGTTATTCAAGCTTAATTCGAGTACAAGCCAAGTTTGAACAACCAAATAAGCTAACCGAGCTCAAGCAACCTAGTTGGCTCAAATCAGTTTGATTATAGCCCAGCCTGTCAGACAATACTCTCAGTCCATATTCATAACTAACTTAGCTTATTTATATACCAGAAACCAAAAACTTCATGATAGCTTGATGCCAAGAAAGAAACTAATTGGCATAAACAAAGACAAAAAAAAAAAAAAAAGAAGAAGAAGAAGTTACTGAAAGACAATTTTAGTGAAGTTATACTCATAAAGTCAAGATGGGCACCACTAAATGCAGTACCAAAGTCAAACAATAAGAAGTCTAAAAAGTAAGAGGGAAACACAGGAAGTTTATCCTTTCCAATCTATTCTACAATCTTTTTTTTAGGAAGGGTTGAAAATTGAGTAGTTTAAATCAGAATACCTGTTAAGCCTAAAGCAGTCAGATCCCAAAGCAACAAATGATTGTCGGTACCCCCAGTCACCAGCCGGCATTTTCTTCTCAACAAAGCAGATGCTAGTGCCTGAGCGTTTTTCTTCACCTGTTGCATATAGGCTTTATACTCCAAAGTAGCTACTTGTTTTAAAGCTATGGCAAGAGCAGCAATGTGATTATTGTGAGGACCCCCTTGTAACAATGGAAACACAGCAAAGTTTAACCTGTACTCGAAATCATAATGAGTATTACCATCTCCATGATTAAGGTTAAAGCTATGTTTCCTTGACTTTGTACCTCTCCTGTAAAAAATAAAACCTCCCCTTGGACCCCGGAGACTTTTGTGAGTTGTTGAGGTAACAATATCACAGTACTCAAATGGACTTGCACATTCCTGTGGTTGACAATGGACAAACTTGAGTAAGAAATTTGGATTCATTTTGCTAGATATACTGATTGGAAGAAGAAAATGCACAAACTCCATGATAGATTCCAAAGAAGATCAATTAAACTCACCATTACACACACACACACACATATCTATAGTAGTGGCCCATCAATTTTGATGGAACCTCATCCATCACTTGTATTGGTACAACTTTGTAAAAATTTAAGACATTAAACAGATTGATTCACATAAAAGAGAAAACAAAGTGAGACCTGATAAAATTAGAAATTTTTTCCAAGAAAAACTAATGTATTTGTTGTACTGTCTACAATGCAGAACCTACTCTTCCATCGAAGGCAGTGGAAGCAGCACCGATCCTTCGCAAAGAATGCTAAGTATAGTATGCAAGGAATGACAGTTAACGGCTGGCACATAGAAACATCAGTTTAAGCTCCCTTGATGGGTAGCGCATCTTATTGGCTAGCTAGCACCAACTTTTGACAATAATTCACGGCTATGCACAATGCAAATCCAAGTAATAATGCCATGTCATTTAACTCCACTAACTCAAACCCATTCAGCAGATCTGAAGATGTGTATCTATACTGTTTATTGATTTATATAAATAGTTTTGATCTACAGTATAGTAATCTAACAATATATAAGAAAATTTTTAGGCTTTATGAATATTGATAGCCCCTCCCCCACCCCCAAAAAAAAAAAAAAAGCACACGCGTCATATCTAAGGAGGTGAACTACTAGGAGGTTCTTAAATATACGTATGTTAACTATACTGTCGTGTATATAATTTAACAGTTGTTCTAGCAGAAGAAGTCGAGGTCAAAACATGTTAACATAAATGGATTGATTGCTTGTAACAAAAGCTAATTCGATGAGCTGGTTTCATTCCATCACTTAAATATTCACAATACGACAAACAACTATGAGGGCTCTGGACTGCACCACTCCTATGAAAACCGGGAAACTCATGGCATATGCCCTCAAACCACAAGGAACACCATCGCTTTGTACAAACAAGGTAGCTAAATCAAAGCTAGCTCATATGATCCACAAGAAATTGTATTTAGAGTAAGAAAATACTGCAAAAATTAAATTCCAATGCACTGAAACAAAAAATTAAAGCATTAAAAGGTCAAATCAACATTAATTAAATTTTTCTTAAATGTGGGATAGTAGTGTAGTGCATAGAATTTTCCTTAAATTAAATTCTAAATTTCCAAATCAAGCATAAAACGACCAGAAGAAGTTTAAACCTTGGCAGCCACAAGACCGCTAATATGAGCCATGTCACACATCAACACCGCTCCACATTTATCTGCAATCTGCCTAAACCTTGCGTAGTCCCACTCCCTCGGGTACGAACTCCCACCACAAATAAGTATCTTGGGGCGAAAATCAAGCGCCTTCTCCTCGAGCTTTTCGTAATCAATGTAACCCGTTTGTGGGTTCACTTTATAAGGGAGACTCTCAAAAAATATCGAAGCAGCGGAGAACTTCTTCCCGCTAGTAGCATAGTACCCGTGACTCAAATGCCCTCCGGATGGCGAATCCAAACCCATAATCCGATCCTTCGGAAGCAAAAGACCAGTGTAAACCGCGAAATTTGCAGAGGTACAAGAGTATGGCTGAACATTCACACCCCAGTTCTCAGGGTCGAGATCAAACGCTGCCAATGCGCGCTCGCAACAGAGCACTTCAATCTCATCAATATGCTGATTGCCTGTATAGTACCTCGCTCCGGGCATTCCCTCCGAGTACTTGTTGGTCAAATGGCTGCCCAGAGCTTCCATTACAGCCCTGCAGACGAAATTCTCCGAAGCGATCAATTCGATTCCTTTGAACTGTCTCTGCCTCTCCTTCTCCATTATCTCGTGGACCTCCGGGTCAGCCACCCGGAGGGGCTGGTTTCCCCAGGCCCGCACC
This sequence comes from Cyclocarya paliurus, assembly GCA_029856935.1. Classification (NCBI taxonomy): domain Eukaryota; kingdom Viridiplantae; phylum Streptophyta; class Magnoliopsida; order Fagales; family Juglandaceae; genus Cyclocarya; species Cyclocarya paliurus. The sequence continues at coordinate 25,092,328 of CM056957.1, read as the reverse complement.
GCGGTTCGCCTTGACTCGAGCCCCTGCTCAATCGCAACACGCTTCGGAGGGTTAGTGCAGAGCAATGATTGCCCATCTCTCGGCCTCTTCAAACACAAAGAGTGTCCAAGAATGCTGAATTTCTCATCGTCGCTAAGGTCCTCGCCATTCTCGAGCTCATTTTTCTCTTCTTTAAGCTCGATCAACTGCAACGGAACGGATTGGGCCGAATTCGGCAAAGTGCAAAACCTCGAATCGATACGAAGCGAAATCAGGCTGTCAACCTTAGAGTCTCTAGAAACCGGCGATGCATGTGAATTGAGCCCGAGAGAGAGACCCGGCTGAGCATTTGGTAAATCCATAAAACCTTAAAAAAAGACAGAAATCACCATATTTGAGCGAGGAAAAATGGGAATAATCTCAAGTCCGCTCCTAAGGAAAAGTGTAGAAGTAACAGAAACAGCGACAACAGCGCCTGGAGAAGGTGCAGTGGAAGTAACGGAATGACGAACTATGAGAGGTTGCAACTAAAGCAGAGGCTTCCATGGAAGTTCCAGGGAGCTAGGGAGGAGGAGGAGGAGGATGAGGAGGAGGGAAAGACGAGGCTGGCTCTGAAAATTGGTGGGAGCCGTAGGGGCGTATTTATTTGTGAGGGGTTAGGTGACTGGGAATAACCGGTAGACTCAAACGCGGACGAGGAACAGAGGGTCTTTAATTAATTTCCTTCTGGGAAAGGGAGGTTCGGTCCACCTGGATTAAATGACGTCTAGGTTCATTCGTGGATTGTGTGGAAATCACGGCCGTCTTGCCCTTCTGTGTACGAAAGTGGCAATATGATTATAGAGCCGTGCTATGCATCAGCCCGTATTCACGGGTTGATGCATAGCACACTTGTTGTGTTTTTTATTTGAATGATTTGAATATAAGTAATTTAGATGATATGAGTTATTTAGATGATAACATATAAAATGTGTTATGACTGCTCTTCAATAGTAGACTAATGTAAAAAAAATTTCTATGACTATATGTTCTAAACAAAATAAAAAATAAAACCGTATTCGTTGTACTTATTAAACTTGCAAGATGTAGTTTTACTTGGTTTTAAATTTATTTCTTTTTTTTTTCGTTCATTTGTTAAAACAGAATGGTATTTAATAAAATAAATATATAAATTGATATGATTTTATATAAAATAAATTTCTTTTATAAAAAAAATAATTTTATTATTTAATATATCATATCAAATTACGTCAGATTATGAATTTATTTTTATAAAAGATTAAAACATTTATCATTTATTAATAATGCTATTAAAAAATGCATTCAAACCAACCACATACTAGCTATCATAGATTTGGGTCTTCAAGATTTCAATTCTCACTCTGTCCCAATTTATATACGGGACAACTTGATTGGGAAGTTAGATTGGATATGTTTAGTTGTTGGACTCGATTCAACTCAACTCATCTCAAAACAATTATTGATAAAATTGACTACTTTTTCAATTTCTCATAAAAAAAGTTAAACTCATCTCAACTCACTTCATACATTTCAACCTAAAAAATTAAATCTATCTCAACTTAAAAAAGTTAAATTCATCTCAATGAGACCTACAAAATATTACTATTCACAACTCAACTCATCTCAACATCCAAACGCGTTTAACCTATAAAGACAAAGAGTAAAGTTAGATATTGTAGAACTACACAAATTATTTATTAAATTATTTTTGACAATCCAAAATCATGGTGCTCCAATACTTGCACGTAGAATATGGCCCATAATCAAACCGTACACTTCAATGTGTTATATAATTTCATTAGTAAATGTTAAAAATACTAGATCAAAGTATACAGCAGAAGCGATATTATATTATCGAAAATATATTAGATCTAATGCAGTTATTTCATAGATTCTTCGTCGTCGTTGTTGTTCATCCATAATCCTCCCGGCAATGGTGAAGTATGCTACGTGGTAATATACTATAACAACGTTCACATATTCCACAGCCTAAATGTTGGGACTAGAGAGAACTTATTTTGTGATGCAAATGTCTCAACCACAAGGGAGGTAAATAGCCCCTCTAAAGATAACCACCGGCCTGCCGTTAAGGGCTAACCATCAAATAGGCCATCATAACCCCAAGAGAAGGGGAAGGGGTGCGTGTCCACTATGGGTGCCTCTTTCTTACATCTCTCACTCGCACATAATGGGCAAGACCCCAAGTCTGCATCTCTCAATATATTATCAATCTTATTTATACTGAAAAATAGGTTGTGCGACCATGAGCACAGCTGTAAAAGAAAAATATGAGCACAGCTGTAAAAGAAAAATATGAGTACTATACCAAATCTCTCTAAGAGAAGATCGGCATGACAATATCCCTAAAAGTGTCTCGTTATGCCCCGACTAATTTGGTCACATCAGACTAAGCATTCTTAATCCCTCTCGAGTCCAAACAACTCAGAGCAATATTCAATCTCCATAAAACATAATGTACTTATAGCTATGTCACAACTTCAAATAAGTAACATAATTTGTTGGCAGTAAGTATACACCAATATCGATGTGTTACCAAATAGTCTTCCATTTGCCCTCATGTCATTTAGTTTCAGTCCAGTCATTTTTCCAACAATGTCTCTGTTATAAAAGATGACAACCATTTATAACACTACACATGTCAGGTGGAGAAAAGAAAGCAGCCAATACTCGAGTAATTATGTTGAGGTGAAGGGCTACAGTTTTTTCTGTTATACTTGTGAATGTTATAAAAGGGGTCTAGTTGGCTCTTCAAATACAATGTAATTCTGAGAGAAGATATACAAGAGAGCAAGAGAGAAAAACTCGTGAGAGAGATACTTTCTCATTGTGGAGAAAGTGATCTGTGAGAGTGTGATCTTGTACACAAACTATATTTTTTATCTTCATCAATGAAGCAAGAAGGCTTCTAGCTATTCCTGCCTTGGATGTAGATCATTAGGATCGAACCACGTAAATCATTTATGTTCTTTATAGTTTTCTTTATTGCTTATGTGTAGTCTGTGAGTTTCTTGACAAATTTTGGCAGAACAATTCTATTCTGGCATCAACACAGATAGGATAGAGTTCAATAGTCTCTTTAGATCGTATCATTTATGATCATAGATAACATGTCAAAATAGAAGACACTAAAACATCAACCTCATAACATAATCAAAAGTCTCCTAAGGGCATAAATATAAGGTCATCAATTATGACCTACAGGACTCACACGATGAGGAAGCAAGGATTCATTCACTCACATTTAAAGTTGATCGCAAAAGCACATATAGTATGAAATACATGTTATAGTAGAGTTATCTTTCCAAAAAGAAAGAACATATATCTAATCTCAATACAACGTACAGATTTTAGTCTAGTCGTTATCTTAACTCCTATCCCGAGTCATTCTATTTGCTCAATATTCAAAGTGCCAAAGAGGATCTCGTATTTAGTTAAACCACAAGCTACATGAATTGTGGGTAATCATGCACCATCATTTTCAACATGATGGATCTCATCTTAGCTCCCACTAAGACGACATATCTTATGTGTCTTCCAAATTATCCCCTCTAAATAAGTACCGAGTGACACATTATCTCATCTTTGTTCGCTACCTCTTTCTAGCACCAAAGACAATTGCTCGTGTGAGTGAGTCAATCTATGCCTATCAACATACCTTTTTCACCGTAACTCCTAAATTTATGGTAAATGTGTGTGTAGGGCCAACTTAATATATTCCAGGGCCTAAAGCTAAAATTTTGAGTGAGGCATTTTTTTTTTAAGGTAAAATCATTTAAATTTAAATTTATTTTTATATTATATTTTTATTTAGAAATAATTCCTATCATTTTTTTAAGTAAAATTATTGATTTTATACCACATTTTCAATTAATAACTGACTTAATATTTATTAGGAAATTTTTTATTTAGGAGATGTTTGAATTGGGAGGAGAGTTTAGATGAGTTGAGATGGTTTGTGAATAGTAAAATAAGATATTTTATTAATATTATTTATTAATATTATTATTATTTTAAGATTTGAAAAAGTGGATTGTTTATTATTTTTTTGGTAGAAATTTGAGAAGATTCTTTTGAGATTTGAAAAAGTTAAATTATTTATTATATTTTGGTATGGGAATTTAGGAATATTCTTTTGGGATTTGAAAAAAAATATATATTATTATATTTTGTGTAAGAATTTAAAAAGGTTGTAATGATGAAGATGAGATAAGTTGGGGAGAGTTCTCAATCCAAACAGCCCCTTAGAGAGAATTTTATCAAATCTAGTTTTACAAGTACTTTAGACTCTTAGACATAATTATAATCATTATTGTCAATAAAGTTCTATAAACAACTTATACATTTGAAAAAAAGTGGGCCCTTGCTTTTTCAAAGGATTATACAAAAACTTTTTATGAACACTGAAAAATTAAATTTTGTTATTTATAATTTTTACATTAATTATATATTAAATTAATAATGAGAAAAGAGAAGTGTATTCTTAGAATGAGAATAGGTAAAATAGAGTTTTTTATTGGGTATATATTTTTAAAAATTAATAATAATATAATATCTATTTGATATTGTTTATATTATCATTCTCATTGAGTTAATTAAAGTTTTTTATTGAGTATATATATTTTTTTTAAAATGCTACTTTATATTTTATTTTTTGGGAGCCTCCTTCCATTAGGGGCCTTAGGCAATTGACTAATTGGCCTAATGGAAGAGCTGGCCCTGTGTGTGTGCTAACCAAAACTACTTCCAATCACGCAACGTAATCATAAAACACATCAGTATCATGACCACGACGAGCAATACCATGAGGTAGAGAGAAAACACATGGTCAACTACAAATTATTAAACCACAACTCTCAAGTGGTGTTTAATAACCATTTCTCTCCATGCTCATTCTAATATGTAGTAACTTTCAAAAAACATTTTGTTATCGAAAGACTCTACTTTTATATATAAAAGTCATTTGCATAACCATGAAGTTTGTGACGACTCATCGTGAATCTCATTTAGGTCAAACTCACAATATAAACCTTAAATTCTAGTCAGCATGTCCAACTACGATTTTTAAGAATTTACAAGGTAACCACAAATGTTATTCAACAAACTTAATTTGCAACTTTAAGGTTTCATATAAATCTTTTGTACTCAATAAAAGCATGTGAGATAACCATAATTTATTTTTATTAAGGGTAAAGCGATTAGAGCATTTGCCCCCAAAGACAATTATAATAGTCTAGTCATTACTTTTAACGACAATCGCAACACAAACTCACTTAATCAAAAAAGCCATATTTACCCTCTAACAAAATCTTAACCTCTAACTTTCATTAGCAAATTATAATGGAAATACCAAATAGTATAGGCAAAACTAGATTCTTTGGTATTGTCCATCTCATTAATTGTTTATGGATTTTGAACAAGAGCTCCTAGAAACTATTTTTTTTATACACAGTCTCACAAGACGTGAAGTCTTAAATACTTTTCATAAACGTATGTCTATCACCTAGAAGTATGAAAACCCTCTTATTAGGTGACAATTAATTATATAAGTTCGTCATATCTCTTAAGATGACACTTTTTTAAGATTATCAATAGCGTTCAAAGAACCTCATTTATTTAATGGATTTTTAATAAAAACGACTAGGTACATTGAGTATTTTTGAACATATGATTTGTTTAGATAGCAAACAACACCAGCATCATTCATTCACTTATTGTATCAAAATATGCTAGCAAAAATCATACGCTCAAAGTATTTCATGCCTAAACATCACAAAAGCTAACCATTTAATTCTTCTATAAGAATCAACTATTAGACTCTTTCAAGAAAACTTTCAATAAATGTGCAATCAATAATTATCTAAATGCAACTCAATTAGTGCCAAGAGATGGATCTATATCTCTATCAACTCCACTTTTCTTTTGTCAATCAAATCAACAACCTAGGTTGGATCATATAAGTGAAGTGAATCTAAAATTCTATGTTGAGGTTCATACTATGTGAATTCAATACCTTTAGTGGAGCTATATTACAAATATTCTGTTATAGTCTCTAAACAACGAGATAATATTGATATATCGCTTCCATGCTATTGATGAGGATCTTTATACTCTATAACTTTTGAGAGTCACTATCACTAGTGATACACCATCACTCAAATATATACTCACACTAGCTGTTAAATTACTTTCACTTAGGGCTGTAAAGGGATCAACCGGACCGGATCGAGTTCATTCGGTTCGGTCCACAGTCTGAATTTTATAGGACCGAATGAATTCGGTCCGATCCACGATCCATGTGCTTTCGGACCGGACCGAACCTAAAAAAAAAATTATATATATAATTAATTATATAATTTTCATCTAACCTAATCCTATCACTAACTAATATATAATTATACCATATTATAATTAAGTATAGACTACAGTTATACTTATACCAATATTACTAATATATAGCTACATTATATTACTAATAGTCTAATACTTTATACTAATACTATTATATAGTTATACTAATCATGATTCATAATAACTAATCACTATAAGTCTATAACTATATATATTTAGTATCAATATATTAATATATTAATATATTCTTTAATGTATTATTAATACTATTAAGTATTAAGAGTTATAGTATAAATTATAATATATGTATAATTTATAAATTTATAATAGTATGTATAATTAAATATTTTATACTTATTTATAATAGTATGTTAAGTATGTTTCTTTCTCAATTATGGATGTAATATATATGGATAATTAAATTATTTATGCTTATTGCTTCATATACAAAATGTTAAAAGTTGCATATGACTCATTATGCATTAACATACTTTAAGTTAGTAATAAAGTAATAATTAACATCATTAATATGTAATTTTCATTTAATTTATTATCATTGACCATATAAAATATTTTTTTATTGAGTTTGTTACATAATCCATATTAATAAGTCACTTAGTTTAATTTAGTATTGTAAATAAATTTTTTTTATTAATTGATGTGAAAAAAAAAAAAGAGGGCGGACCAAATGGACCGGACCGGACCGGACCAAACCGATGACTACCGGACCGGCCCGTTTACACCCCTACTTCCACTATTTTCAACAATCTTTTATAAAAAAAAGAATTGAAAATATTAATATTAGGATAATGTGGAATGAAACATTCTATCTAAAAAACAAGTGTTATCAAATCCACAATTCCCCAACTCTCGTCGAAAATATGAATAGTTTTCCTGACTCAACCAAAAAATAATTAAGTTTAGATCCTCTAAATTTTTAATAGAATTCACGTTTGCACAAAATAACCATTCACCCCTTCTCAAAGACGAATGAACTTGATCTAAAGACAACAAATCATAACTAAGGCCGCAACCCTATATTACATCAATCCAAGTGTGATGTAACAACTGTCTTGCGCCATAATTCATTTATAATTCCATTATTAGTAAGTCATTAAACTGCGAGATAATTGTACTGATCATATAACTCATACGATTGCAATTTTGACAAAAAAATTCATTGAAAATATATATTTTCCTTAAAAAAAAATTGAATCACATTTATATTGTAAAACAATATTTTTATTATCCAAGTCCTTAGTGTGTATGTATAGGAACTTTCACATAAAAAATATTTAATGTCTCAAGCTTCACTCCTATCATCCTATATCTCCACAGCACATTTTAGTATATCATCTCTCTACCCAAAAAATAATATCACTAAATCAATGAGTAACCATCCAACTCCTAAACCTTTAGAAATTCTTACTAATACCACTATTTTCAATGAGTCTTAAATCAAATTAGGTATAGAATTTTCTAATATTGTATTAAAAACGCTAATAAAAGTTGGTTTTATCGTATTTATTTAAAAAAATGTTGTTAATTTTACATTTCTTCATCCTAAGTCCCACCAACTTTTATTTTTTACAACATACTTTGACATTAATTATTCAGTATTATATAGTAATTTATGTAAATCTTATGCAAAATAAACCAATCATATTCAAGTGCATTTTCTTGTTTAAATAGTTCTTTATAACCACCTCAATTTATAAACTTCACTTTTATAACACCACTTTATAGATTTAAAGTGAATAGTATTACATATACTTACAATTTTATACATAATATTATACATCATAAATAAAAAACCCATATATAAAAAAAATTTAATTCTAATTTTGAATTTTAAATTTCATAATTTTCAAGATATTAATGACATGTCAACACGTATTGTCGTGTAATTAAAATTTATTAAGTATAAATAGCATTTTCTATTTAACATTTCTCTTACAATAATATAACCAAATCTCCTGTTAGGATTTCAATATTCAATTTGCACATGAGATCCTTGAATTCATCGGAATTTGTCGGAGATCGTTCTTAATTGGTCGTTTCGACTGTATATCTCGTACAAATTCTAGTGATTTTGCCCAAACATCCTTTTTTATTTTTTTTTGGTCCCTGGTGGAATCCGAAACATGCCCTCTTAAAAACAGCATCATCGGCATGAACCCAAAGCCTCATTGCACGGAAGAGATCATTACAATTGTTTCCCTTGGTCTAAATTCAGAATATAGCTAGGGTCGTTGGCAATTTCTCACAGATGCTGTAAAATGTTTGAACGCAGCTCTAGCGATATTTAAAAAAAACAAACAAACAATAATATTCATCATCCTATTTTATCACTCAAGTCGCATGGATAACATTTTAAATGGCTCCATAAATAAACTATTCAGCCCTGTTTACTTCCACAAAACTTTTCATCTTATCCCATTTAATCATTATAACTTTTTTTAATTTTCACACAAAATAAAATAAACAATTCAATTTTTTCAAATCCCAAAACAAAAATAATATTAAAAATACATATTCTAAAAATATTTTATTCAACTTTCAATTTTTATCTCAACTCATCTCATCTCATTTGCGAAAACAAACGAGGAAATAAAACAACCACTTAAAATATGACACATCAGCTAGTGTAACTAGACATGAAAACTCGCAATAAGAATGACATTTCTCTAAAGAAAAAGGGGGAAAAAAGGATAAGATCCAATTCAAGAAGATGTGAATTCCAAATAATAAACAGTAACTAGAAAGAAAAAAAGATAGATTCCCATTCGGGACAGTCAGATCCACTTGGATGCATTGCCAAGCTATATATTCCTAAATGAAGGATCTCCCTATGACGGAAATGTGAAGTTCCTCTAGACAGCTTTTTGTGAAAGAAGCTAGAAAAGGTTTTAATTCCTAGCCATTCACGAGCAAATAAGAACAAGCCATCCCAAACAAAGCAAAACACCTTAATCTGAAATATCACAACATCTCACTGACATCCAAAACCCAGCATGCAAAAGTTTCAAGTTACCAAATGGCAAAACTAAAACAAACCAGCCTAACAAAGTAACTACCGCAAGGGTCAATTTGTAATTAGCCTCTGCCTGCCTTAAGTACCTGCAGTAAAGAGGAAAGAAATGTGTCACCAAAACTTGGTAAAGGGAACTGAAGTCTCATAATTGCTGGTAAACGATGCATGAGCAGCCTCATCCTAGTTTACAAGGTTCAGAAAAATAATGACAACTGAGAGAGAACAATAACTGTATGTTTTATCTTCCCATCAAATACCGGAAATGAAATTTTTTTCACACTGTTCTATGAGGCCATTCTTTTCTTTTTGTTTAACAAGCTAGACTTTATTAATGACCAAAAAGGTGTCTCCTGAGTATATAGGGCGGATAAATGAGAAGCATCTAGCAGAAAGACGAAAAAAGAGTAAAGTCTTGAAAACTAGAAATAGAAAAACCAAAATAACCAATCATCCAATGATATAGGGTAGGGGTGGGCAGTGGGACCCCGCCCCCGTTCGCCCTGCCCCCGCATGGCGGGGTGGGCAACCCAGCTCCGCCCATGCGGGGGCAGGGCCCCCCGCCCCGCATCTAGGGACCCTAGCGGGGGCGGGTGACAGGGAGGGCCCAACCCCACCCCGCCCCCACTTATATTTTTATATATAAATATAAATAAATATTTATATATAAAAACATAAATATATATTTATATTTTACAAATTGTGTATATATAAATATATATTACAATTTGTTAGACTTGTTTATAAAATATGCATTGGCAAATTTAAAAACTACATAGTTTAAAAACTTCTTTTTTTTTATCGGTTACATAGCTTAAAAACTAATACACTACAATTTACACAAACTATGCATTAGCAAATTTAAAAATTACATAATTTTTAAATTATAGTCATATTTACAAAATTTAAATTTATAATTTGGGTCTAAAAATGTATTTTTAATTATTTTTGGACATAGGAATAATTTTAAACCAATTAAAATGTTATATTTTTTTCAAGTAGACGGAAGTGGGGTGGATTGGGAATCCGCCCCACACCCCGCCCCCGCATCCCGAGGGCGGGAGACGGGGGTGAAAACCCCACCCCCCGCCCCATGTGGGGCGGGGTGGGGGGAAGCGGTGGCCCCGCCCTTAGGGGGCGGGTATCACCCCTAATATAGGGTTTTGAAGAAGAAGAGAGATCCTTGAGGGCACCACCGTCTTTTCCTTATCCTCAAAGTTCTAGTCTTTTCTCTCCCATATACAATGCAACAAACAACCCGGGATCATCTTCCACAACATTACACTCTATGGGCAACCAAACCTCCCCTTCCAACATGCCAAAAGCTCCACCACATTGCGAGACATGACCCAAGCTAAACTGAAGATAGCATTCCAAAGAGTTTTAGATACTTCACAATGCAATAAGAGATGATCTATCGTTTACACATTCCTACACATGTAACACCAATCCATCATAATAATTTTCCCCTTTATGTAAATAATCCATAGTAAGGATATTCATTCCTCAAAGAAGCTTTGCAAACAAAGAAAGCTACTCTCATAGGTGTCTACAAAGGAAACAAGTAACTATCATGAGGAGATGAAGCATGATAGGATGATTTTACTTCAAAGTTCAAACACTCCATGCTTTGATAAGATTACTACCTATGTATATGATAGCACTTACCCCAAATAACCCAGGCGACTTCACGTGTACCTCCTGATGTACCAGAAAGGCACAGAGTGATGGAACAATTTTTAGGTTCTCTAGATGTGTGGAGAATTTATGAAGATATATTTCAATGCTTTAGTCAAAAAAATTGTAGCAGATAATATTCTAAGTTATTAAAGATGATCGATGAAATCAATTAGAGTCGATGTTTGAATGCTTCCTATACCTAGATCCCAACATAAGATCTGGTATGTCCCTTCCAAAAAAAAGAAGCTTGAGGCCAGAGATTTTTACCATGCATTGCGCCCCATAGGCCCTCCTTCTCCGAGGAAAGGCATTTGGTTGAACAAAGGGCTTTCTTTGTATCAACAATAGCGTCAGGGAAGATTTTAGCACCCAACAATTTGAAAGAGAGAAGAATTGTTTTTGATAGGTTTCAAAGAGAGAAGATTTTTTTTTTTTTTTATAAGTAAGAGATAAATATTATTGATATGAAAGAAATAAGCTTAGCCCTTGTACACAGGAAGTATACAAAAAGACCCCTAAGTACATTCTAAGAACTAAAAATTAAAGACAAGAATCGTAAACATTGTTCCCATAAAGTAAAATGGCAGAAAACCAAAGCATTAAAGTGTGAAAGAAAAACTTCTTCAGCTCCTCCATAGATCGTTCCTTATCTTCAAAGCATCGTGCATTCAGTTCCAACCAAATACACCACATGATGCACAACGGAATCATCTTCCACACCGCTGCCACTTGGTGACAACCTTGTATCTTCCTCCAACACCTGAACAAATCCACCACCCTCAATGGCATAACCCAGGCAAGATCAACCCTTCGAAAGATCTCATCCCACAACAACTTTGTTACCTCACAGTGCAATAAGAGGTGATCCACAGATTCTCCATGTTTTTTACACATAGAACACCAATCCATCACTACACATCCCCTCTTCCTCAAATTGTCCGTGGTCAGAATCTTTCCAAGAGCTGCATTCCATACAAAGAATGCTACTTTAGAAGGCACTCGTGACCTCTTCCAAGGAAACAAAGTACACTCCTGTGTTGACAAAATTTTATAGTACGCCTTAACCGTACATTTCTTGTGATCATTGTCCCTCCACTTCAAATTATCAAGTTGTGCTGTAGGACTCCCCATGGAGTATAGTAAACTGAAAAAATCTGCTACACTAGATAATTCCCAATTATGAAAGTCTCTGATAAACAGTACATTCCACTGGTGAGCACCATGGGAAAAGAGCTGCAAATCAACCACCGAAGCCTCCCTATTAGCTGCAATACGATAAAGAGCTGGAAAAGCCCTTTCCAATGCATGTTCTCCACACCACACATCCCGCCAAAAGTTTATTCAATTGCCCTCACCAACTACAAACCGAGTGTGTTTTTTAAAACAAGGCCACCCCCCCTTATAAACTTCCATAAACCCACACCATGTCCCCTTCGCACTTCATTGGAGCACCAACCGCCCCTAGAAGCTCCATATCTAACATCAATAATCTCTTTCCATAATGATTCTCCCCCCGAGTAATATCTCCAAAGCCATTTCCCCAGTAAAGCTTTATTGAAAGTTTTTAGGTCACACACCCCTAACCCCCCATACACAACTGGGGCACAGACAGTTTTCCATCTAACCAGATGGAATTTCTTTTCCTCCCCCAAGCCCCCCCATAAGAACGCCCTAAAGAGTTTCTCAATCCTGTTCACCACCCCTGCAGGCATCAGAAACAAAGATAAAAAATATGTGGGGAGATTAGAAAGAGTGCTCTTCATAAGAGTGAGGCGACCCCCTTTTGATAAATACATCCGTTTCCACCCCGCCAACCTCGTCTCTATCTTTTCCACCACCCCATCCCATATAGCTCTAACCTTATAAGATGCTCCCAAAGGAAGACCCAAGTATATCATTGGTAGAGAAGACACCTTACATTCTAGAAGGCTAGCTAGACTGAGGATGTTAGGAACTGCACCCACTGGAACCATCTCAGACTTACCAAGATTCACCTTGAGCCCAGACACAGCTTCAAAACATAGAAGCAATGCTCGTAAAGTTTGGATCTGATTGTTGTCTGCTTCACAAAAGAGTAGAGTATCATCAGCAAATAAAAGATGTGAAATGACGATGGAACCACCAGAGCCATTACCCACCCGGAAGCCAGATAGTAAGCCTCTGCCAACAGTAGATTGTATCATCCGACTGAGTGCCTCCATAACTATGACAAACAACAGAGGAGATAGTGGATCTCCTTGTCGCAAGCCTCGAGAGCTGTCAAAAAAACCTGCCGGTGTACCGTTAACTAGAACTGAGAACCGGGCTGTAGAAATACAATGCCTCATCCAAGAAATCCACCTATCGCCAAAACCACACCTCCCAAGTAAATATAAAAGGAACTCCCAGTTCACATAATCATAGGCCTTCTCCATGTCAAGTTTGCACAAGATACCTGAACCTCCCTCCCTCAATCTATAGTCCAAGCACTCATTAGCAATAAGAACCGAGTCAAGTATTTGTCTCCCACGAATAAAGGCATTCTGGGATTTGGAAATGATCTGATCCAACACAGGACTTAATCAATTAGCCAATACCTTTGAAATAATCTTATACACACTACTGACCAAGCTTATAGGACGATAATCCTCAATAATCAAAGCTCCATGCTTCTTGGGGATGAGCGCAATGAACGTCGCATTAAGGGATTTTTCAAACTTTTGAAAGGAATAAAATTCACTAAAAACTTGCAACATATCACCTTTCACTATGTCCCAACAAGTTTGAAAGAAACCCATAGAAAAGCCATCCGGGCCCGACGCTTTATCCTTAGCCATGCCAACAATGACCTTATAAATCTCATCTTCATCAAAAGGTCTCTCCAAGACACTCGCACTCTGAGAGTCAATTGCCTCAAAAGACAAGGCATCAAGCTTAGGCCTCCAACTAGCCGATTCAGAGAGAAGGGCCTCATAATAATGCACAATATGATTTTCTAGCTCAGAAGGAGAGGATATGACCTGAGTACCTGAATATAGCGACTCGATAGCGTTGCACCGCCGATATGAGTTAGCCACTTTGTGAAAATATTTCGTACACCTATCACCTTCTTTCAACCAAAGAGCCCTAGATTTTTGAAGCCAACAAATCTCCTCTGACAACAAAACCCTCTCCAAATTTGCCATCACCGTGGCCTTCCTTACTAACACCTCATCGGAAATCTCACCCAAAAATTCCTTACCCTCTATCTCCTGTAATTCTTCCAACAGTATCGACTTTTGATTGTCAATGTGGCCAAACACTTCTAGGTTCCATTTCTTGAGATCTCGCTTCAAAGCCTTCAATTTACTTGCAAGGATAAAACTTGGGATGTCTAAATACTGATATGCTGACCACCAGGCACGCACCATCTCTACAAAACCATCTGCCAAAAGCCACATGTTTTCAAACTTAAAGGACTGGCGACCCCTGTTCATACCCCCACACTCTAGAGTAATAGGAAAATGATCTGAGCCGACTCGAGCTAACCGTTTCTGACAGACTTCTGGAAAGTGTGCTTCCCACGATGGAGAGACAAGGAATCTGTCCAATTTGGACCAAACCCGACCGTTTGACCAAGTATACTCACCCCCTACCAATGGAAGATCCATAAGTTCCAGATTAAAGATGAACTCTGAAAACTCCTCCATGGCCACAGAATTTCGATAATGCCTAGTTCGTTCACTAGGGAACCGAGTTAAGTTAAAATCACCCCCCATACACCACGGCACATCCCAAATGGAGTATAGGCCTGCCAACTCCTCTCACATTCTTCTCCTATCCCTGTGCATATTCGGACCATAAATGCCTACAAATGCCCATTCCCATCCATCATCAACATTTCTGAAATGGGCCGCTACTGAGAACTCTCCAACACACTCCTCAATCATCTCAACCAATCTTTTATCCCACATAATTAGCACTCCTCCTGATGCACCCTCAGACGCCAGGTAGGACCAACTCACATACGAGCATCGCCAAAGACTCCGCACAATTCTTCTATCAATAAGTTGCAACTTTGTTTCTTGAAAGCACACGATATCACACTTCCACAACCGCAATAATGATTTAATCCGAAGGCGTTTATTGCGATCATTCAGCCCCTGCACATTCCATGATATGATCTTAGGCTTCATGTAAACATAACTTGCCCCTCCCTTCCACCACTCCCTTCCTTCATATCATAATTAATGGAGCAATTTAGCTTTCTAAGTTCCCTATCCTACTTAGAGACTGACTTTGAACGAGTAGCTTCAATAGCCACAACAAGTGCCTTAAATTAATCTTCATATCCTACACATGACACCCCAAAGATAGCCTGTAATTCTTCCACCTTTTTTAATACCCAATTTGAAGAACAATTTCCAAATTTACTAGGTGGGAGAGAACACAGCGGGGTTAAAACAGCCCCTTCCTCCCCAACACCATCTTTATCAACCAAAACCAATTGTAACTCCGAAGCTGAAACTGAGCTGTTATAACTAGGGCTGAACAGAAACAGAGGAAACCGGCCGCCACCGATGCGAACCGACCGGCCGCGCCAGGAACCGGCCAGAACCGGTGAAGAACCGGTCAGCGTGCAGTGGTTATTTGCTCAAACCGAAGTTGGTTGGTTCGGTCCCGGTTTGAACCACTGTCAAACCGTCGAACGGCCAATGGAATATAATGTTTCAGTTTTATATATGAAACGACGCCGTTCCACTTAAGTTTAAGTGGAACGGTGTCGTTTCAGCCTTTACGTATGAAAAAAAAAAAGTGAAACGGCGCCGTTTGATTTAAAATCAAACGGTGTCGTTTCGATATTATTTCGTCTTCAACCTTCGGTCTTCTTCCCCGATCGATCTACAGTTTCTCTCATCCTCTCTCTCTCCTCTGCAACTCTCTCTCTCTCTACTCTCTCAAACCACCATCGCCGTTAGCTCAAACCAAGAAACCGACCGTGAACCGCCAGAGAACCGCCGGAGTCAATACCGCCGGTTTTCTCCTCTCCATCGACCCGTTACGGCCGATTCCTCCTCCATATTTTCTCTCGTCGGTCGGCGTCGGTCTTGTCCAAAAACCACGCCGAAGGGGTCGGTTTTCACCCCTAGTTATAACACTCATCTTCACCTCTGGGTACCAAGAATTTATCAGAGTTCCTCCTCACAACTTCAGGCTCATTACTAGTGCACTTCCCCAAGAAATCCCTAGAAAAACCCCCTAACTCCAACCTGGGCGAGCGTAGCCTAGACCCCATCCCCTGTTCCGGCGTAACTGGCGGTATCAAAGAGACACAAAAGTCTCCGACCACCTCACACGGCAGTTTATGTGCCATCTCCGTCGTCACTAGCAGGTTCTCGACACTGTAAATATTCGGAATATTCGGGTTTGCCTCTCTGGACTCTACCAACCCCTCCTCCGATACCTCAGACCTCACCATTGGACCCACTTTCATCAACTTCGACCCCACACACGACTGTTTCTATGCTTCTTCCGACGAGGAAAACCCACTCTGCCTCTTACCCATTTCCGGCGCTACCACTCTGCTCACTACCAACACCAGCTCCTTCAACCCAGACCTCGCCGGCAGAACCACCTTCATCGTCGTTGGTACCTGATCCACCGCCGACGGTGGGGGTTGAGACCCACACGCCGATGCTGAAGCTTCGAGCTGCCCCTTCTGCTGCTGAAGGGTTGGCTGGGCCGAGATCGAAGCAGGCTAAAGGATTGGCTGGGCCGAGACCAAAACAGGCTGAAGGGTTGGCTAGGCCGAGATCGAAACTAGCTGAAAGGTTGGCTGGGCCGAGACCGAAACAGGCTGAAGGGTTGGCTGGGCCGAGACCGAAACAGGCTGAAAGGCTGGCTGGGCCGAGACCGAAACAGGCCTCTGTTGCTGAAGGATTTGCTGGGCCGACACAGGCCTCTGTTGCTGAAGCCCATTAGCTAACCCACTCTGCATCCCCTCCATAACGCAGCGTTTTAAGAAGTCTAAATTCGTATTAAAATTCCCCACTTGCGTCTCCATCTCCACTAACGCATGCATCAAAGTTTCCATAAACAACCCCGACACTAACCTGCCATCTTCATCACAGACTTGCTCCATCACCAAATGGGATCCTGACTTCCCACTAGTTTTTGGCTCTCGAGAAAGTGCTTCCCTGTATGAAGGAAAGACACGATGATGCCCCTGCGGCGGAGGAGGAGGCACCCACGGCTGACTTCCTCTCTTATTCCTTCCCATAACAGGGGAGGATGCAGCTCCTTCCGCCAGCAGTTCCCCGAAACTTCTCAACCCCACCCCTTTCCTCCCTTCTGGTATCACAAGAATGCCACGCCGCTTTCCTATACCAAACTCTGAAACAGATACAAAGTTCCCAAACGAATTGCGCTGCCTCTGCACCACCAGAACTTGAGCTCCATTCCTACGCGATCTATGAAAACCAGAAGACCCCTCTTGATCTGCACCAGAAGCTTCCTTCACCATGCCAGCCAACCAACCCAATGATTCATGATCCAAAGAGATAAACTTCATTGCACGAGTACTGCTCTCAGTAATTCTCCACCAATTTGCATATAGCTTCTTTAACCCAAAACATTTCTGATCGATAATAACGTTGCTACTCAATCCCCTCATTTCTAACCAAGTAGATTACCACCACCGTAGAGGCAGTAACTATCACCGGCGAGAAGACAACATTTTTTTTTCCTCAATAGTACAGAGAGAAAATTAGGAGAGAGAAAAGGGAGTTAAGAAAAAGAATGTGGTGATTCGAGAACATTTAGAGAGCAGAAGGGAAGGTTCTGAAACCAAGCAGCCACATTATTGCAGAAAATTATTGAGATAATTCAAGTATTGTAACATAATCTAAAGAGAGAAAAATATTAGTGATTGATTAGTGTTTATTATGTAAGAAGAGTGAGGAAATCATTGATCATCTTTGTTCATTGTGAAGTGGCTAGTATAATGTGGGCCTCCGTCTTTCATCTCTTCGGTGTAGTATGGGCGATGCCTCGAATGGTTGCAGAGTTGTTAGCTTGTTGGAGAATTCAGAATATATAAGTTAATGCAGCATGGAAGTTTAGCAAATGGTTATTTTATGTTTAATGTGGTGTTTTTGGACTCAGACCTTTGAAGATTGTGAGAAGATGATGGTTGAGCTTAGAACCATAATGCTAAAAACTCTTTATGTCTGGGTGTCGGCTCAGGACAATTTTGGCTTCTCAAATTATTTCAATTTGGTGTCATTGTTTTCCTTCTCCCTTCTAGTTGAGTGTTTTATCTTGTATACATCCTATGTACCTGGGTTGGAACCCTTTGCATTTTTAATAAAATTGTCTTATAAAAAAACACAAGGGATGAACAATCTAATGAAAAAACTAACTACATACATTTTTGAAGTAAAAACAGGTATGATTATGATGAAAGTAGATTAAAACTACATAGGTGGAACTGGTAGTCAGTGCCATGGCGAAACAGAAGAAATGTATACAATCCAAGAGGTAAAGGCTTGAATAAGTTCTCGCAAAGGACGACGTGTCATTTAAAACTGATTAAAAGTTAAAAACAGGCCAAACTCCTAAGAACCATAATCAAATTTAAGAAGAATTTATGCAACAACTAATTGTACAACATATCTCTAGGAACATACATCATTTCATTTCATCATACAAACCAAGAAGCTTAGTCAAATCCAGTGAGCAAAAATCATACCTGTACAGCTACTTATCTGTAAGACATAGATGCAATCGCTACAAAGTGCATGCCCCAACAGCCGAGGCTCTCTTGCATTGGACATCAAGCCTGTCAAGCAGTTTCGTGTAAGTCAAAGAAAGATCCAATGGGTTGTTTAAGGGTTCAGTTTCATTGTACCCTTTGATGCCATCATCTTCTGTACAGCCACTGTCATCAAAACCACTTTCAACAGGCTGCTTCATATGAATGATCTTACCAAACAACTGAAAGCAACCAGCACCAACTTTTGTTGAGCTACAGCACTGGGTTCCAATCAATTCCGTGCTGAAGGAGAGCACACTACTCTGGCTATCAGGTGATAGCTTTTCAGACTGTGAACTGCCAATATTCAGCTCAGTGGAAACAGTTTTCAACTTTGGCACCATATAGTTTCCATAGGAATTATCAGTGTAAATATTGTTTTCACCTAAGTTCGATAAACCTGATTGTCTAAATAGATTTTGCCTGGCTCCCTGCATGCCAGCAGGAAAAGTGCTATAATTCAACAATGATTGGCCCATATGCCTCATTGTTGAATTTGTAAATCCTGTGATGGGAAAAAAAAGGTCCCCCTCTCCATCAGTTAGAAGCCCAGAATTCTGAGGGGCTCTGAATTTCTTTGCAGGAGGAAACGCAGTATGGAGTGGCGATGTTGGTGAAATATATTCAACTTGCCAAGGACTCACTCCCTTGGCATTCGGCAGGATTCCAGGTTCATCCCATGTGACCTGTGATACATAAGAGTTATAACAACTGAAGAAACCAAGGGAAACAAGGTAAGACATTGTTGTGATATAAGTATCACAATATTACCTCAGCATTATATAAAAGCTATGTGAAGATTTGTTATCTACTATGTCACCATAAGTACACTAGATGCACATATTTAACCATTATTAACTTACAAGGATAATGATATTGCTGAAATATGTTTTACAGAAGGAAGTGAATAAGCGAGTTGCCAATACCCTGACCAACAACATTTCACTTTCATTCTATAATTAACAATCAACAGCATAAATTGGGACTAAAAACCGCAAGCATATGTTTAATCGATCAATACGTATTAATGTTCTTAGCATCTAAGTTTGTAACAAAGCAATGAAGCTCAGAAACTTCGAAATCTTGAAAGGTCGGCTACAAATAATAATACAGCACATAAACTGCCTAAACATAAAGTTATGTGTACAAACAACCCCAACGCCCGCCCAGCCTTGTAGTGCCCAACCAGGGCCTATAAGCTGGCCCTGACAGTAAGGAAAGTGAAGAATCACTGATCCCTCACAAGACCCCCACAAAAACAAATAGTCATGTTCCCTCACAAGACCTATTCACAACAGAAAAATTTTAGAAGTAAACACAAATTGAAAGGAATAAAACAAAATAAAAGAAAAAATGCAGTTCTCTAACCAAAAATTAGACAGAAGCAAAAAGCATTATTTTAACACATTTTAAGGCAAGCAGCATATACCTCCAAGGCCCTTTCTGGAATACATTACTTTATTAAAAATAAACTCTTCTCACTTCCATGTTTCATCATCTATCAAGAAATTATATTTATTTTCAGTGCTACTGACAATTGACAAAGTCGTCATGCCAACATCAAAAGATTTGTTTTTTATCGGCACTAGGTGTCCAGGAACAGCATCCCGACTAATCCTGGGGGTGCACAAGCCCTCGACAAGGAATTTTCTACAAGTGCACATCGGTTAATTCAAGGGGAACACCGAAGGAAGATATATTAATTATGTCCATATGCAAGCTATTTTACTAATCCAAGAGTGTTCAAATCAAATTCAGAGACATCACAAGATTTTCATGATTCAAGTTGCTTTTTTCCAAAGCACTAAATAACCACTAAACTACACAAGATTTCAGTTTTAATCGTGTCATAGCATAGTCAAATATTCAAACACAATATTCACCTTGATATCTATTGCTAGAACTATTCCAAAAATATAACAGTCTCTATCAGTATCATGCCTGTATATTCAAACACAACTATATTCACCTTGATCTTCACCGTTAATGCTATTCCAAATATATAATGAGAGTTCCCTATCCTTAGGTAGACAACATGTCAAGAATCATGACAGACTACGGAGACAAGAAAGAGGGCACCAGTCCCAAGAGTTTAATCATTCTTCCTACTCCGACGCATCAATAATCAAGTGCAGGGCTACATTAACCAACAGAGAGAATGAGGCAGCAACATTTCTCTTTTTTTTTTTAACAGGTCATTGAAATTTTTCATTAAAGAAAACAAAAAAATAGCCACAAATATACAGGACCTATACAAGAGACGCACCTAATTAGAAATAGAAAAATGTACAAGAAAACCATAAAAAAACGTGTCCATATAAACTGCCCAAAAGGAACCAAGTATTGAAGAAGAAATATTTCCGCTCATGGTCTTCATGATTTTTATCGTTCCTTTCCCTCAAAATATAAGACAACTAAGGCCTATTAAGGTGACCCCCTAGGATAGGATAATATGAAATTCTTAAAATACAATGACACCATATGGCTAGGACACATTATCTCACTAATCAATGTGCACACAAGCACACACACCGAGTTTGTATATAATATATTAATATTAAGTTTTGAGTTAGAAGATAAACATATTCAAAGCTAAAACTTTTTTTTTCTTTTATAAGTATGATAAGGAAAGATAGAGAAAACCTGTAGCGGATATTTTTAGAGGCAAAACCATTGAAAGAAATAAACCCCCACGTGAAAACCGCCAAAGAGCAATCAATATCTAAAACTCGAGCAATAACAGACTGGAAAGAAACATATGTTTAGAGTATGTAGAATAATTATCAACTATATTTAATTTTCGTCAAGACCCTCAAAACACTCATAAGTATCCCTGACATTTCACGCCAAAGCATTTTCAAATAACAATTAGAATATTTTCTTTATTAAGCAAACTCTATTCTGTACCCCAATCGTACATCAAGGTGTACCAACCGTAGCCTGTGTATCCTGCCATGTATCAAAAGCATACAAAATTTTCGTTTTATTTTTATTTCATGGACACGTATCAGGCCATGTCCAAGCCGTGCCCATGTACGACACAAAACACCAGCCAAGTGCTTCCTAGCATATCATAGAGTCCCAGAAATCATATTTGCTCAAACAAAAAAACATAGTCCAAAAGCAGTGTAAACATATACCTGAAGCATGCGCCAGGGAGAACCCCGCCAAGGCCCGCTGTCCGGGAACGAAGCCCCCGAAACCGTTCCTTGAAACCAAGTCATCCTCGATGAATCCTCGGTCTCCATTGCCATCTTCACTCTCATCCCCGTGGTCCAAAACACGCTCAGGGCTTCTTCCACTGCCTCTGCCTTCACCACAAACTCCGACCACCCTGCACTCGGATAATACACAACCTCAAACGGCATCTCCTTCGCCGCCAACTCCGCTGCCTCCGCCACTGCCTCCGCCGATAGCCTGCCCCTCCCGCTCCTCGAGAACCTCTCTCTGCCACAGGCATTATCCTCCTCCGGCGTTACTCTCGTTGTTCCGCCTGTCGGCAAGCTATATCTGCCGCTGGAATCTCCAATGCTCGAACGTACGGCGCGGCGGACCCCGACGAACATCTGGCCCCCAGGGTTCCTCATGAAAACCACGGAGTCGCCGGCGATTAGCTTCTTGTGGTTCACAAACTTGCTCCAACCAGTAGTGAGCAAGTGGCGCCTCGGAGTGCCACGATAAATGTGCCGGAAGTCCCAGACCACGCCGTGAACGTCGGTGACCGACAACGTCTGGACCGGCGGCTCCGCCTGGTAGTTGAGTGGAGGGAAGATCGAGTCGGCGCAGAACCTCGGGACGGAAAACCCACCGCCGTTGTTGGCATCGGATGGCGTGAGAATCTTAGAGAAGGATACGACCTTATCTTCTTCTCCGGCGCCGTCGTTTCGGTCGGGCTGGTTCCTAGAAGCTTCGATAAACTGAGAGGAGCCGGGGAAGGCGGATGACAGTTGGCGTTCAATAGGTTGAAGCAGTAGTTTCGCGAAGACCTCGTCGGTGATCGGATCTGCAAGAAACTCGACGGCGGTAATCCGACAAAGAATGAGGGGCTTGGAGAGGACGAGAGGGGATAGGGAGTTCGGACGAGAGGAGGACTGCTCCACATGGCCTTGGGGGAAGTAGTAAACCATGGAGTGGACAGTGGGGATGTGGACGGAGTTTCCAGCGCATGCGCGCCAGAGTTTGGGGTCGAGACGGTGGAGATTGGTCGCCGGAGTAGGATCCCGAGGCGACATCTTTGAGGGATTAGGGAAGGAATAAGCGAAGGAATCGAGGCAGAAATACGGGAAAGGAGGGAGCGATAGGGTTGGTTAGGGTTCTTTTAACATGAGTGCGGGTGTGAGTGTGTCCCTCTCTCTCTAAAAACATGGTCTGAGCTGAGAGAGAGGAGAGAGTGAGACAGTGCCGTATTGGAGTCGGAGAGGGAGCGCGGTGGAAGTGGCATAATTGAAGTATGGCTCTTATTGACCACCAAAATTACAGTTTTGCCCAAGGCAACATAACAACATCGGAATGCCAAGTATCGTGCGTTCACCAGTCTCGCCTCCTACAGCGTGTACTTCACGGACCCAAGGTTTCCTTTTCTCTGTCTTTCTTTCTTTAGCATATGCTGTAAAAATTGAACCGAATTAGTTCCTAAAAATTAATCTCGCGAGTAATTATATATCTCTTGCAATAATCCTGAATATATATATACATGTTCTGTATATTCCATAACTGAGTTTAGATCGTATTAAGTTATTATTGGATGTATCAAGTTATGTTTTGGAATTATAAAAATAATTGAAAGTGAAGAAATTATAAATGAATTGATCTCATATTTATTTTCTAATATAAAAATATTGTCATGCATCATAGATCTTATTTAGATATTTTAGATGATAATTTATTTAAGTAATAGATATATGAAGTCACTTAAAATATGTTATATTAAAGAAAAAAAAATTTCATCGGTTACTATCATCACTATACAATCCATATTCTATAAAAAAAATCTTAACACTCTATAAAAAAAAATTATAGGTGTGGGCTGTGAAAATTTATAGTGACTGGTGTTTAACAATCCTCTATATTAAATATGACTAAAAGTATAATAGAAAATAGAGTGTTACTCTTTTAATATCACACGTTCAATGATTATTTTGATAATTAGAATTTGTTTCTTAAGAATTTAAAATTTTATATTTCTCTCTACGAATTGAACCTCTTAATTTATATAGAAAATTGAGGAGAAACTCAACCATATTAATTCGAGAATAATTCTACTTATCATCTCTACATTACACACTTATTTTTATTTTATATATTTTTATTTGTTTTCTTAGTAAATATGTGGTGTAGCAATTAAATAGAAGGACTCTTGATTCAATATTTATAATTTATTGTATTTTGTAGTAGCAAGTATTTAGGTGATAAAAGTACAATTATTGTATTTGTTAATAAAATTTGAAATTTGAAGAAGTACAGACAGATGATCAATATATTTAATTTAACTGATCTAAAATTTAATAATTATTTTATTATAAGTCGGTAGGTAAAACACAGTACACATCACTTATAAAATTGTTGATTAAACATTCCCAAACTGCATTTAATATGAGATGCAGATGTTCAAATAAAATATTCCAAAAGATATAAAGAGAGCATTTATGGGAAGGTAGAGACTACAGAGAGAGTAGAAACCCGAAAAAGTGGGGGTTTGATATAAATAAATAAAGTTTCAAAGCTTTCAACGTGGAAAAATACAACAAAAAGGGCGTAGCCGTCGGAAACCGTTGCTTACTGGTACAACAACCCGTCCCCACTGGCGTCGGTCTCGTTACAAGGGAACATAAGGCATGTCTGTTCTCCAATTACGGAAATGCCCCTTAGAACAACATGTGCCGGAACCCAGAAGTAAAGCATTTCATCATGGCCACTTGCAAACACAGTCCATTCGCTCTGTAACAGTGAAGCGGATCCCCACTGGACAAAGGTACAGAAATCAATGGTAATTAAAGCGCTGATACTGAGTTCCAGGTCAGCGAATCCGGCGGTTGAGATTTGCCTTGCTGGCGGAGGATGTCAAGGATGGAGCGAGCCAGGGAGGGTTTAATAATAATTATATAATAAGATATAGTATTTATTATTATTATTATTATAAGATATATCGCATAATAATAATTATATATAGATATATATATATAGAAAATAATAATATATCTTATTATATGATATATTATGCGATAAAAATAATTTATACAAATATTAAAGTGATTATTTATTATTTTAATCATTATATTTTCAATGGGTAGACAAGTAAATAATTATAAATTATTTTTTAATCATTTTATCATATTAAAGGAGGATAGAATGAGGATAAAGAAAAAGATGACGTAAATATTTCTAAAATAATAAATTTTAATGACATACAATTCTATGATAAGATCGAGATACTTTAACTATAAAGTGATTATACAAAAATAAATTTATAAACTGATGTGGCTTGTAGCGGTACGTCAGATTGTAAAATTACTTTTATTATAAAGTATGTCTAATGGATCATATGAAGTCATATCAATTTGTGATTTTATTTTTATGTAATTCATTTATGGCTATAACACTTCTTTTTTAGAATATGCTTATCTAATTCAATGGAGCATATGATTTTTTTTTATAGCTTCTATAACATTTATTATTATATGAGTCTTGAAGAATATTGATTAAAGTTTTGAATTCCATTTCTATAACAGTTTTAGTTAAGATACTGAAATGAAATATTTGGATACTGGTACCATTTCGAGATAGTCTATATATAAATTAATTAATTAAATATGTATAAATTATATTTCAAAATAAATTATGATCCGGTATGAAATACCTATCTCCGTGATCACAAGTCCAGCCAGTATGGCACGGTATTATAAACCTTGATATTGATCCCACATGTTTTTTCCAACTATTTTTGTTTTGAAAAATTCTGGAAAAAAAAAAAAAAAAACCGCATTGTTTTTATTTTCCCTACCTAAAATAAAAAAAAAAGTCAAATTCATCTTTCCCCCAAATCATAGAGGCCCCTTTGTCTTCCGCAACTCACAGAGCAGTCTTGACTCTTCCCCAAGTTTATGGAACCAAGATCAAACCCGAAGCAGAATTTGAGCAACTCTTAAGCGGAATCAACGACACGACACAAACGAAGGAGGAATGATGGTAGAGGAACAAGCCTCCGAGTTTGTGGAGGAGGAACGAATCAGTGTGTGTGTTTAGATTGGAGCATAAGAATGAAGCTGTGAAAGCGGCCAAAAATTAAAGGGACCGTGTATTGCAAAGTGGTGAAAGTGGCGATATAGAGAGAGGTTTTTGGATTTGGTTAAGCAGATGGAAGTGGTGTTTGGATTTTAGCAGCAACATCAGGTATTTTGGAAGTAGTTGGAGAGAGCGGAGGAGGAAGAAAAATGAGGAATGAGAAGAGAAGTTTGAAGAGCACGAGAGAATGAAACCGGATTTGGGAAGAGAGAGGGACATCGGGAATTAGAATGGAATTGATAGTGATTGGTTTCCATTTCCATGGCCTCACACTCGCTTGGAGTTTTTCATCGAGTTGTAGTTGGGGAGTGGGTGGTGCCGTCCTTTACTTCTTCGTGTTGTGTTTTGTCTTGTCTTTTTTTTAAAAAAAAAATAATAAATCGGTTGACTGGGTAGAATCGATTCCCCCAACGGTTATTCATGCCGGGTTGCATATAGAAAAACTCATAAACGAGGTTTTTTGTTTTTGTGTAATTAATCAAAGTTCTATTAGATCGATGAATTAAAACTTAAAAAGTTTTTAGTGTTTTGTTGTTACGTAATTTTTTAATTTTATCCTTTTTTAAGTGAATATTTAAGATTTTATTGTATTAGTTAGGGGTGCTACCCGCCCCCTATGAGGCGGGGCCACCCCTTCCCTGCACCCCGCCACACATGGGGCAAAGGGTGGGGTTTTCAGCCTCATCCCTTGCCCTGGGGATGCTGGGCGAGGTGCGCGGCAGATACCCAATTCGCTCCACCTCTATCTACTTAAAAAATATACTACATTTTTACTAGGTTTAAAAATTATTCCTAAGTCTAAAAGTGATTAAAATTACATTTTTAGACCCAAATTGTAAATTTAAAATTTGTAAATATGATTATAATTTAAAATTTATGTAATTTTTAAATTTACTAGTGTATATTTTGTGTAAGTTGTAGTGTATTAGTTTTTAAATTTGTTAGTGCATATTTTGTAAACAAGTCTAACAAGTTGTAATATATATTTATATATACACAATTTATAAAATATAAATATATATTTATGTTTATATATAATATTTATAAATGTAAGCGGGACTGGATGGGGCGAGCTTAGGCCCTCCCCGTCCCAAATAGAAGCTCTAGATGTGAGGCAGGGGCCTGCCCCGACATGGGTAGAGCGAGTTTGCCCACCCCTGCATGCAAGGGCGGGGCAGAGGGGTGTGGCCCGCGCCCTGCTCAGCCTTAGTATTAGTATATATATATATATATATATATATATAAATGAAGAAGAAGAAGTAAACTTTGCTGCATTAATAATGAAAATAGACTGTACACAAATGATTAAGCTTACACTACTACTGTCCTTTAGATACTTCCTCGAGCAAAAAATTTATTGCTCCTCCAGAATTAGTGTTATTCCACTTATCCATTTTGATTAGCGTGTTACTTTCAAAACCCCAAGTAGTTGGGTCCTCCTATTTCGTTTTTTCATTTTTTTTTATTTTACTATTAAAGAAAAAAAATATATATCATTTTTTTTCTTTATCTATCCTCTATTTGAAACAATTTCAATTATACGTAACAATCCTATGTTTCAAATATAATTGTTGTAAAAGAGTTTAAAAAAAGAAATGCAACAATCTTATAAATTATTTTATTTTATCACGTCCAGATGGTATTCCAATGAAATTATAATTGAACTATTTATTTCAGCCTAAAAATATTAAATTTAGGGGGAATGGGGGCATGGCCCGACATATTTCATTAATTTAATTTAAAGTTATGTAAAATTCAAAATAAAAGAGTATTAGATTTGAATTTTTTTTTATTCCAAATATGTTTTATTCTCCATTAATTATATATAAGCTCATTGATTTATCATGTAAATCTAATTTTTTTAATTTGATTTATTATGCTGCATGTACGTTTAAATTAGTTTTGAATATCATAATATGACTTTTCATCGGTCATTTTCTTTGTTTTTTATTTTAAAAACTTAATTTGAATAATATGGACAAATCAAAAACTTTAAATCACAAACATTATTAAGAATAGGTTTCAAAATAAAAATAAATTGAACAAACTTTTTTAACTTTTAATTTTTTTTAGATAAGGTTTCGAAACAAAATAAATCACAACTTTCTCATAAATGATTTGTTAGTCTATATTTAGAAGGAATGTCATAATTAATAATCTTTATTTGTTGAAAGAATACTGAGATCAATTGGCATGTTAAATGTTTTTAATTTTTATTTTACATTCAAACTTGAAATTTCCTATATACTTTTGCACCAACTCTCCTTCTTCGATTATTTATCACTGAGGGCTATGAGACCCTTTGGGTGGGGTTAATATGTTCTCAAACGCAAGTTCACGGTAAAATCAACAAGATTGCTTTAACATAATTTAAGTAAATTGTGAGATGAATGCATTTCATCTGAAAGGTCACTGTATTCCAGAGATCCATCTCACCTAAGAAACCTTTTTCATTTTTGCCCTATTAAAAAACCACAAGACATTTATTTCTGTCCTGAATCAAATAGCACATGAATCTTCCCCTCATTGAGATACCAATTAATGAAGTGATTGGCGATGCATAATATCCGAAAAATGATAGTTGCAGTTGTGAGTGTGCAAGCGTCACGCAGTTACTTTGAAAAAAATTAATAAATATGAGACTTACATGAAAAAAAAAGATAATTTTTTAATAGTAGACCGCACTCTTTTTCAAAAAGACTATATGTCGTTTGCGCACTACACGACAGTATGTAATATTACTCATAGCATCCACATCAAGTAATCAAGACTAATTCAATGGTCTCGGAAGAAATTTATTAATTTGAGGCCATGTATTTGACATTCAAAACAGCTTACCAAAAAAAAAATGTATTTGACATTAAAAACAATAATCCATAGAGACGCAGAATACATGTAAGAGGAGATGTGACAATTTTCAAACCAAACCTGGCCAAACAAGAGGGGATATTGCATCTCTTATTGCTGTAAAAATAAATAAATAAATAAACGGGTTCTCAAGCAGAAGCTGTTTTCCCTTGCTGGAATACAACAGCAAAGACAGGAACAGCCACACCAATGCTGACGGCAGTGAACACTGCAAGGCTCATTGTCAACTTCTGGTATTTCATCCTATCCAAGTTATACATGTGTTTGGCATGCAGATAGTAAGGTTCATCGTGACCATGTCCCCCCATTCTCTTCACCTCGGTTGAGTGGAACCCCCTCTTTGCTGGTAGGAAACAAAAAGTCAATTGTTCTAGTTTAGCGACATGGGCAAGCATTCACAATTTTGACAAGTAGCCATTCGGCATCCAGGGAACTGGAATTTAGGAAAACTTTACATGCTTAATAAAACACAATAGACTCCAAGTTTAAACATGGTAAAACATGGTAATTGTTTTGCAATTCTCTGACTTCATGGTTTCCAATATTTTTAAGAAACTCCAATGATAGAGCCGCAACAGTTGAGATGTTGACTAGACGTGCACCAGTCTTTGGTTCAAAGAATCTAAAGTATCAAGAATAAATGAGATTTTTTACCCCTAGGAGTTGGCTCCGGTGGTAAGGGCCTTAGTCTTAGAGAGTATGCTCCCACCAGATCTAAGGCTTGAACCATTGAAAGCAAACAATTTCTAGGGACCACGTCCCATTGATGAAAAACTGATAATTTACTTGATCCGTGTGATGGAAAGGCATTACACATGTCCAGGGTCTAACCAGGTTAAAGACATGTTGAACTTTTACAGTCTCCGTGATTCGTTATCATAAAAAATAAAAACAAAATAATTGTTTTTAAAATGATGGGGAAAGAGTAAACCCTGGATGCATGACCCCACCCGCAAGGAACAGTGTAAAGGATTATTGAGCATAATCAAACACAATATGTTTGGATCTATAGCTCATCTCATGTAACGCCCCAATGGAAGACCCAAACCACATAACTTATAGTCTAAAAAGACTAGTTAATGATATAATTAAAACTCTATTAGAACTTTATAAAGAGCAAGAACTTCTCATTCCCAAGCAATTTGGAATCCCATACACCACCTACCATTATCCTTATCATATGGGGTATCACAATCTCCCCCTCCTAAATTCTCGACGTCCTCGTTAGGTCAGTCCATCGTAGTTGGCAAGGCTCAAGTCCCAAATTTCTAGTTGAGATAAGCTCTGATATCATTTATAATGCTCCAATAGAAGGCCCAAACCACATTACCTATACTCTAAAAAGACTAGTCAATAATACAATTAAAACCTCATTAGAACCTTATAAAGAGCAAGAATTTCTCATTCTCAAGCAATGTGAGATCTCATACACCACCTACCCTTATGTTTATCATATGGGGTATCACAATCTCCCCCCTTAAATTTCTGACCTCCTCGTCGGGCCAGTCCATCGTAGGTGATACGGCTCAAGTCCCACATTTCTGGTTGAGATAAACTCTGATACCATTTATAATGCCCCAATGGAAGGCCCAAAACACATAGTCTATACTCCAAAAGGATTAGTCAATAATACAATTGGAGCCCCATTAGAATTTTATAAAGAGCAAGAACTTCTCATTCCTAAGCAATGTAGGATCTCATATACCACCTACCTTTATCCTTATTATATGAGATATCACATCCCAAGTCCACCCTTTTAGCACTAGAGAGCTCCTTGATGCATCGGGAATAAATACGAATTAACACATTAGGTGATTTTGGCTAATATTTGTAAATTGTAGACTCTCAATAAACTAAAAGATTTGTCATGCAAGTCATTCATGCGGTAAAAAAAAAAAACAAAAAAAGTCATTCATGCGGTACCAATTAAATTCTTTTGTAATACTGAACTGCAAGCATCTTTGTGAACTCCATTTTGCACCACCATGATGCACATGTTTGCACACAGCATTTGTCCACATCATCATAGCATACTAGATCTCGAGGGAAATTATTTCTGATTATGATTAACTAGCGTAATTAAAACCATTGAAAAGTATATAAGCCACAAGACATGAAATCCTGCATAGATTCTTTTTTTTTTTTTCCAAAATATCATATTTGATATAATATTGCGCATGCACTTAACTACGACATAAGACACAAATGCCATAAATGGCATGGGGAATACCAGATGCCCTAGAAAGCAGCAGATGGCACCAAACTAACCTGATTTTGACATAAATGCTTCTGAGGACATCAACAACCTTGTACAGGACCTCATTCCATTGTTCAACGACATTGTTGCTGGAAACGAATAAGTTCTCGCTTCTTACTTGCCTGCTCAAACATCAGCCCATTCACTTAGATACCCCTTATGTATTCAATAGATATGCTAGCAACAAAATTAATAATTAGGAAAAAAACTCTGCTTATCCAAATTTTTATAGAATTATTGAAACCATTGGCGGACATACATAGGGGCAGGGGGCGGCCACGGCCCCCCGAAAGTTTGGAAATATATATATTAATTTTTTATAATTTAATATGATTATATTAATCTCATATTGTGTTGGCCTCCTCTCTAAAATTTATCTTAACCCTCTCTACAAAATTATTTTGATCTTATAGATTATTTTAATCTAGAAATAGAACAAAAAATATTTTATTTCAGTTTTAGCTTTGCTCGGCCCCCCCTACAATACATTCCTGGTTCCGCCACTAATTGAAACCTTGATGCTTTTAAACAACTTAAACTAATAAAACTGGTAAAAATTAGTCGACATTCAGGGTAATGAAAATATCAATCCTGATAAAGGAGTTCATATATACGGGGTAATGAAGATTTTGGGGAAAAAAATGAGTTTGCCACGAAAAAAACTGTTGAAATTCAAAAGCAGGGATCATTATGATAGTTGAAAACACACGCACAACTCTGAAAAGTTCAAGGACATGTGTATGATAGACAACTGCTAACAAATGAGATCCATAAACTGTTCAAATATTAACTTGGTGAGGGGATTAGATCCAAGAAGAGATGATGGTGAAATTCAATATAAAAGGGGAAATTCATTGAATAATAACTAAGGTTTGATCCTTTGACAATAGAGAACGATCAGTGGAAGGAATTAGAGCTTTCTTTTCTCATACGTTGTTGCTTTCAGCTTCGGTTATTGTAATGGATGGGAATAGTCTTAATGACTTTTGTGCTGTTTTTCAACTTTAACTTGTAATTAAGTGTTTTTCTTTTGTATACTTCTTGTGTATTTGGACTATGTCTAATTACGTGTTTTAACAAACTTCTTACTTATTAAAAAAAAAAAAAACTAACTAAGGTTTGATCCTCCTCCTGTTCCCTTGCAAAAATTTACAACCACTCCAAACAAAATCTTAGGTGGCCGTGAAACAAGGCAGTCTGATCCTCTCTTTGGTTGCAGAGAATACAGGAAAAAAAAAATCCAAATTAATAAAAGGAATTTTACATCTAACGGTGATCACTTTTAGTTCTTTTTCTTTTACGAAAGAGGGGTGGTACCCGTGATTTTGTTCATGAACTCTCACTTAGGTCGTCTCTTTTAGTTGGTTTGCTTAGTTGTTTTGCTTTGATAAAACAACCAAAGCGTGGCAGACATCAAAATCTTTGTCATTTAAATCTAACAAGCAATAGTTTAAAAAAGAAATCCAAATCAAGCAGGAAATAATAAACACAAAACATAGCAAAATATACCAAACAGAACTGAAGGAGAACAAGGGGGGAAAGAACACAAGATCTAAACCACTCTATAAAATACAAAGATCCGTACTGATGAATAGAAAATTTGAAAACCTATCAAGCGAACTACCAATGCGATCAAAATCCGCTATTAGCTCTGCCCACCGACAATGAAATGAACAAATTCACAGCGAAAGTTCAGAAAACGAAAGGGAAAAAATTCACAGCGAAAAAAATATATAAGGAAAATAGAGAATGAGTTGCAATACGAAGAAAAGGAAGAGGAGAAATGTTACCTTGGGACGCGACGGGAGATAAGAGGAAGAACAAGTAGACTCGAGCTTTACGTAACCAAAAGTGCCTTTCTATGCTAAGCAATCGTTAATTTTCGTAAAACTTTTATCTATTTAATCTTATTTAATTATTATAATTTTTTTAAATTTTTATATAAAATAAAATAAATAATTTAATTTTTTTTTATTTTTAAAATAAAAATAATATTTAAAAAATAGATTCTAACAATATTTTATTCAATTTTTAATTTTTATCTCAATTAATCTCATCTCATTTAATCGATAAAAACAAATAAAATTACTACAATAAATGTTTTAAAATATTTTATAAAATAATTTTAAAAATTAACTATGTAATATTGTAAAAATAGATTATTATAAAATAAATATAACGTAAGAAATTCTGTCCCAGTGCTTCTGTGGTTAAAGGTGAGACCACCCTAGTTTTGAATTTCTTCTGACCCAACGGAATTTGCATTTTGATGTAGAACTCGGTATACTATGCGTGTTCATTACGGCTAATTTTGCACTTCATTTCATTTTGGACTATTTTAATAATAATTTTGTAATTTGTTTTAAGTTTGGATAACATTTTTATAAATTTCAAACATTCATGTAATTTTAAAATTTTAAATAGATTGTTAAGAAACAGAATGTGAGAAATATTTCTCTTGTTTATTCATTGATTTCATACACATATATATGCTTGAGTGAAAAAACTATACATGGAAAGAAAAAGATTTGCTGTACAAATAATGTGTAACGGCTAAATAGCTAAAATCATGGGATTGCTGGAATTGTGGAATCTTGTGAGGATGATGGAAAATTGATTTGGTAATACTCTCCCTCAAATTGGCACATGAAGATTCGTAATACCCAACTTGCAAGATAAATGATGGAAAAGATCACTACCCAAAGCTTTGGTGAAGATGTAGGCGAGTTGCTCGGAAGAGGGTAAGTGAGCAGTAGTGAGAAGACTAGAACGGAATTTGTTACGAACAATATGACAATCGATCTCAATATGTTTGGTGCGTTCATGGAAAACAGGATTATGAGCAATGTAGAGAGCTAATTGGTTGTCGCAGTAGAGAGTCATGGGACTTTTGTGTGAGATGCTGAGATCACAGAGAAGTTGTTGCAACCATACTAGTTCACAGGTGGTGACAGCCATGGTACGATATTCGGCTTCTGTAGAGGAACGAGCAACTGTAGTTTGTTTCTTGGTACGCCATGAAATAGGACTAGAGCCAAGAGTGATAAAAAAAACCAGTAGTAGAGCATTGGGTGGTGGGACAGCTGGCCCAATCAGAATCCATGTAGGCGCGAACATGAAGATCATTTGAAGAGGAGAAAAAAATGCCTTGGCCTGGGGTGCCTTTGATGTAGCAGAGAACACTAGTAGCAGCTGTCATGTGAGAGATTCTGGGAGCGTGCATGAACTGACTGAGGATGTTGACGGCAAAGACAATATCAAGGCGGGTGATGGTGAGATAAATGAATCGTCCAACTAACCGTCGGTAGGGAGCAAGGTCAGGAAGTAAATCTCCATCTGTGTCATTGAGTTTCAAGTTTTGTTCCATGGGAAATGGAGCAGGGCGAGAACCAAGTTGATCACTATCAGCAAGAATATTCAGAGCATATTTCCGTTGATTAAGAAAAATGCCGGAAAGAGAGCGAGCGACTTCAAGACCAAGGAAATATTTGAGTGGTCCAAGATCCTTAGTTTTGAAGTGAGAATAAATGATAGTCTTGAAGAAAGTGACTTAAGAGAGATCATAAACGACGACCAAGATGTCATTGACATATACCAAGATAATAGTAAGACTAGTAGCAGTGAACAAGGTAAATAGAGAGTAATCGGCCTGAGATTGAACAAAACCTGCATTAAGAAGAATAGACGTTAGTTTAAAAAACCAATTCTGGGAAGCTTGCTTGAGGCTATAGAGGGATTTCCGAAGGTGACAAACACGTGTCTCCCCCTTAATACAGTAGCCTGGGGGGGGGGGTTCATGTAAACTTCCTCATCAAGTTCACTATGCAAAAAGGCATTGTGAACGTCTATTTGGTGAATGATCCAATTCTTGATGGCAGCAATAGCAAGAACGCAGCGAACAATGGTCATTTTGGCAACTAGAGCAAATATTTCATGATAGTCTATGCCTTCTACCTAAGTGTAACATTTGGCTACAAGTCGAGCTTTGTAGTGCTCAATGGTACCGTCAGTGCGAGGTTTGGTCTTGAAAACCCATTTGCAACCGATGGGTTTCTTGCCAGAAGGGAGAGGTTCAAGTGTCCAAGTGGAGTTTTCCTCAAGGGCACGGAGTTCAGAGGCCATAGCATCACGCTAGTGAGGGTGGCGATTGGCTTCGGAGTAACAAGTAAGCTCAATAGAAGCAGTGAGAGTAGTTAAGAATGAATGATGAGCATGTGAAAAACGAGAGTATGAAAGAAAAGCAGATAAAGGGTGAGAAGTACCTGAGGACTGTGCAGCAGTTGAAGATGCATTGGACTCCGTGGGAATGGTAGGGCAAACATAATCAAGGAGATAAGTAGGATGGGTAATAGAACGGCGAGGGCGAGAGGGAATAGGGGAGGTGGGATTTGAAGAAGGAAGAGGAGAATTGGAGTTTGGGTCGATAGGTGTGGTTAGTGTAATAGGAGAGGAAGGAATAGGTTCGGGAATAGGTAAAGATGAAATTTGGGATGGGTTGGGAGGGGAAGGAACGAAGTTCTGAAAGGGAAACTGATTTTCATGAAAAGTGACGTCACGCGAGTAACTAATTGAGTCAGTGTCAAGATTATATAATTTGTAAGCTTTACGGTTGCTCGGATAACCAATAAAGATACAACGAGATGCTTGGGCGGAGAATTTGTCGCGATGAATAGTAAGGGTCTGGGCATAACAAAGACAACCAAAGACACGTAGATGGGAGTATGTTGGTGCAATATTGAGAAGAAGTTGAAAAGGGGTTTTATTTTGAAGAGACCCACTAGGAGTCCTATTGATGAGATAGGCAGCTATAAGAACACATTCTCCCCAAAATTCAAGGGGTAAATGAGCTTGAAAACGAAGACTCCGAGCAAAGTTCAAGAGATGCCTGTGTCTACGTTCCGCAACACTGTTTTGTTGAGGAGTTTCAACACAAATACGTTCATGAAGAATGACATGGTCGTGAAAGTAGGTTTGAAGATTTTTTGAAAGAAATTCTTGTCCATTATTGATGCGAATAATTTTAACCAGGGAGTTGTATTGAGTTTTGACAAGAGCAAAGAAATGCATTAAATGACTAAAAATTTCTAATTTAAAACACATTAAATAAATACATGTAGTGCGAGACAAATCATCAACAATAGTCAAAAAATAATGAGCACCACAAATAGAGGCAGTAGGGTAACCACCCCAAATATCACAATGTAATCGATGAAAAGGAATTAAACTTTTATTAGCATGAATAGGAAAAGGTAAACGGGTGTGCTTAGAACGAGCACAAGTATCACAAGAAGAAAGAATACATGGACTATAAAAAATAGTAGGAATAGTAAACCTTGAAGGATGACCTAGACGACAATGCCATAGGATCTTATTATCAATTTTTTGAATGGACAAAGCAGTGCTTTTTTGGGGCCGAAAAATGTAGAGTCCATTGCAAGTTTCACCCGCTCCAATCAGCCTCTTCAACTGAAGGTCCTGAAAAAAACAATGAGAAGATGAGAATATAGCAACACAAGATAAATGAGTGGTGAGATTAGGGATAGAGAGGAGGTTAAAACAAAAGGTTGGGACATATAAGACATTGTGGAGAGTAAGGGTTTCGGATAAAAAAACAGAGCCAATCCCTTCAACGGGAATGGTCTCTCCCGTGGGTAACCGAATGGATCTAGCCATGGATGGCGGCTGGAGGTTCGAGAAGATGGATCGGCAAGGGCTCATGTGGTCGGTCGCACCACTGTCGATGATCCAATCGTGTTGTGGGTTGAAAACAGAGGTGAGGGAGTTACCCACGAACTGCTCAGTTGAAGATGAAGGTAGAAGGAGGGCCATGAGCTGCTGGTAATTTTCTGGTGAGAGGCCTGGAATCGGACTGGAGCTAGCACCTGCAAAATTGGCAACAATAGGAGGCTTCCAGAGAAGAGAAGGTGTCCGATTGTTGCGGGGTTCACGGCCTAGAGGATAGCCTATGAGACGCTAGCAACAGTGACGAAGATGGCCATCTTTGCCACACTCAGTGCCTTTGATCGGAGGTTTATCAGAAGAGGAATGAGAGGCCCGAGCAGCAAGGGCCATATTTTCGGGTGGTTGATGGGTTACATGTAGTAGGCGTTGTTTCTCTTCTTGAAAAAGGATGGAAAAAACTTTGTTGAGAGGAGGAAGGAGATCAATGGCTAGGATTTGGGTTCGGAGGGCAGCAAAGGAGTCGTTGAGACCCAATAGAAATTGGATCACACGCTCATCCTCAGCCCTCTTTTCTAAGGTATTAGCATCGGTGGGAGGTTGGAGGCTGCCGAGTTCATCCCATAACTGTTTGATCTATTATAGTAATTGGGGATGGAAAGTTGGTTTTGGTGAAGATTAGAGATTTCACGTTTAAGGTGGAAGAGACGTGCGTTGTTTCCATGATAGAAACGAGACTCAAGATCAAGCCAAACAGCACGAGAATCATCATGGTAGTCTAGGGAGTTGGCAAGGGAAGGATTTATGGTGTTGAGAATCCAAGTGAGGACCATGTCTTTCATCCTACTCCATTGAGCATATTCGGTGGAAGTGGGAACTGGTGGTTTGAGAGTGCCATCAACAAAACAAAGTTTGTTTTTGGCATTAAGGGCACGCCGAAGAGCACGTTACTATTTGGGAAAGTTGTCACCAGTGAGATGACCAGAGATGAGAACAAGACTGGGAGAATCAGAGGGATGGAGGAGATATGGGGAAGAAGAAGAAGAAGAATCAGTAGAAGGAGGTGGGATCTTTGAAGCCATGGAAGGTATGAAAAAATTAGGATCGATATTTGGCTGATACCATGTTAAGAAACAGAATGTGGGAAATATTTCTCTTGTTTATTCATTGATTTCATACATGTATATATGCTTGAGTAAAAAAACTATACA
This sequence comes from Cyclocarya paliurus, assembly GCA_029856935.1. Taxonomy (NCBI): domain Eukaryota; kingdom Viridiplantae; phylum Streptophyta; class Magnoliopsida; order Fagales; family Juglandaceae; genus Cyclocarya; species Cyclocarya paliurus. Next base: position 25,054,181 of record CM056957.1, on the reverse strand, counting down.
TGGAAAGAAAAATATTTGCTGTACAAATAATGTGTAACGGCTAAATAACTAAAATCATGGGATTGCTGGAATTGTGGAATCTTGCGTGGATGATGGAAAATTGATTTGGTAATATAGATTATGGATTTATATATTTTAAATTTTTTTAACTTCAAATATCTTTCCTCTTTTTTTAAATCTCATTATTTTTAATAATTTAACATTTCTTTTTTTTTCTTTATTTATTTTTTGGTGTCGCAACTCACATTTGTAATCGTTTTTAATATTATCTTTTAACACCGATATCTATACTTTTTTTAATTTTTTTAATGTATACTCATTTTAAAAAATCTTCAATTCTTCTCTATATATATATGTATATATACATACACACACACATACACATAGGATTGTACAGGAATCGAGAAAACTGGTTGGCATCGACTCAGACCGGCCTTTGGAGCACGGAATTGGCCGAAATCGGCAAGAAACCATTTGGCCAGCGGTAGATATTAGCTAAAACCATGATCAGCCTGTTCGGTTCCGGTTTGAACTAGGTTCAAACCGGCGAACCGGCTGATTATATATAATATTTTTTTTATATATTTATATGCGTATAAATGATATTATTTCACTTAAGTAAGTGAAACGGTGTCGTTTTAAGTTCCCATTTTGCAAAAAAATAATAATATGAAAACGACATTGTTTGGTTTAATACACCAAACGACGCTATTTTGGATTAGAGCTTCAACCCTAACCCTCCTTCCCCTATTTATTTTAATGATTCTTTTTTTTTGCCGCAACTCTCTGGTTCTCATCTCCCTTAGTTCTCTCTCTCCCTCTTATCTCACTCTCAGATTTCTTGCCTCCCTCACAAATCATGCATCTCCCTCTCAGTCAACTCTGGTCACAGATCTCTCAACTCCTTCTCAAGTCTCATCATCTCCCTTTCCTCTCTCTCTCTCTCTCTCATGGAATGATGATGTATTTTTTAATTTGTTTCTGGTATTGGGGGATCCAATTGTTGGTTACTTGGTTCAGAAATTTGTATGTGATAGGAACCAATGGGAATGCCGATGAATCAATGACCGAAACTACGCCGACCGATTTTCCCACCCTTCATCGATCGGTTTCGGTTGGTATTATCCCCCAAAAACCATAGCCAAAACCGAACCGATATGGTCTGTTTTCACCCCTATTAATACATATATGATACAAACTTACATATACATGTATTTACTTGATTAATTATTAGTATATATAGCTAATTTCAAAATAGTACACTGAAATGTACTTATACTTAAATATTTAGTTTCAATACAAATCGAAATAATTACCGAAATGAAATTTAAAAGATTGACTTCTGGCATTTTGCACATTGTTGGTTGTAATTTTCAATTTGTCACTAGAAGGGCTTAATCCTTTCTAATAAGCCCGATGGGCCTAACGTGCAACCCAAATGCCAAACCTAGACAACTGAGCATTGGATGAACCCCTCATTCAAACCCCAAATTATGATAACAACCCCCGTCATACAAGGGATAAAGGACCCAACAAACTTCTAACAACTAAGGGATCCGAATTGCTTTTCTAAGATAAGATAAATTGCAAACGCCAAGGGAAATTCAAATAATCCGACTACATTTCAAATAAAAGATGAGGCGGTTACAAGGTTCAAGGGGGAAGCCTTCCGCTCTATAAATGGTTACTTATGAAGGTTCGAAAAACTGTCTCCACATTCTACTAGAGATATCACCCAACTCATCTGACTTAGGTATCAGAGATATTTCTATACACTCCATGCTTTTTCTCTCCTTTAGTTGCAGGGCACAGAGTGAGCAGGTGTGTGGAACACGTCCTTAACAACCACCTTAAAAAAAATATAATCGATTTGTAATTTATTTTTTATAAATTCAATACAATGTGCGTCAATAATAACAAAATATTGATTTTTTAAGTAGGGTTGGACAGCGGACCACCTCATTTGACCAGCCTCCTTGTCTGGCCCTAGCTTGGGGCGGACGCCTTCACTAATTTGGGTACTAGGGGACAAGGCTCGGGCGGGCCCAACCCAATATATAAGATATAATTTAAAATTTTTTTTAATAAAACGTTGTCGCTATACCTTATGTTAAAAAAAAAAACCTCTCCCTCCCCCTTGGTGGTCTCTCTCTTTCTCTCTCCTCTCTCAGTCTCTCTTTTTCTGTTTTTGTTTTGCCCCACGGTCACCGTCGCCCCAGTCCCGTCCAATCTTCGTCTATCGCAGTCTTTCTCCCCATCTCATCATTGCCCCTGGCTCCACAGCCTCAAGTATCTCTCTCTCTCTCTATAGAAGCTCTCTTTGTCATGTGCGAACGACCCAAGGTGCGGGTAGCAAAACCGTAAAGAAGCCCATAGGACCCACGAGGCCAAGTTGAAAATGTACCTGTGAGTACACCACTGATAAGGGAACGTGGCAATGCCTACCTACAAAGGGTTCACAGAATGATGCCACATTGTCTCGCATATCAAACAACAGCTTAAAACATCACTTGATATGCCCACAGGCAAATATGGTTTCAAAAAAGCAAAATTATTGGACAAGTTGCTCGATTAAACTTGAATTTGAGTCGATTAGTTTATTAAATGATTTTTTTTGTAAATACAAAATTATAACCAATTATTAAATAATACAACTTGTATAAAATTAAGCTCGACTCATATAAGTTCGTAGAAACTTAAATGAATTCGTATTAATTATTTTATATATCTCTATATTTATAATGAACATATCTTAAATATTTGAAGGGACAAGAGAAAATCATGTTTATAATACTAGACTTGTTACTTGAATAATTATGTATATAGTCATGATAGATGTATATATAAAGAAATTGATAGATAGAGATTCTTTATATTGTATTTTATATCTATATATGAAAAGAACAGCCCGGGTAGGAGGCGGAGACTTTTGGCAATTAACTAAGATCTCTATCTATATATTTTTTTTTCTAAGTAAGTAAATTTTTATTAGAAACAGAAATGATGATACATGAGGAGGGTGTGGGGTTCCCTAACAAACGTCTTAGTACAAAAAACTACAATGCAAAGGAAGTGGAAAAAAAAGAAAAAAAAAGGTTTGGGGACTAATTTGTTTGTCCCTACCCATGCCCTACAAAGAGGATGTCGTCTTAAAAGATATAAATAAGCAGTTCGCAAAGTTATGCGAACAATAGAACTACCGCTAGTAGCGGTTCTAGCGGTGGAACCTCTGTTAGTCTAGTATGAGGCGGAGACTTTTGGCAATCAACTAAGATCTCTATCTATATATTTTTTTTCTAAACAAGTAAATTTCTATTAGAAATGAAAAGGATGATACATGAGGAGGGGGTTCCCTAACAAACGCCCTAGGCCCCCAGTACAAAAAACTACAATGCAAAGGAGATGGAAAAAAAAAAAGGTTTTGAGACCAATTTCTTAGTTTTTACCCATGCCCTACAAAGAGGATGCTGTCTTAAAAGACAGAAATAAGCAGTTCGTAAAGTTATACGAACTATGGAACCATCGCCGGTAGCGATAGAACCTTTGCTGGAAGTGGTGATGGTGGTGGCTGCACTGCAGTCTGTTATCCTAAAATATTTTTTAGAGAGGTCCGTAATCTCTTTCCCAAAATCATTGGCTAGGGAAAACGATAAGATAGTAGAAAACATGACATCGGATGGGTTGATTTGAGGCTGGTCATTTGCCTTTTGGGTCATCTATGGTGGCGCGTGGCAACCATGCGCCGGTGAGATGGAGGTGAGATAGGCCAGATCTATAAGATCTCGGCATGATGAATCTTCTGGTATGGCATGTGTAGCTGTCGGGGTGCAGCGGCGCTTGAGGAACATGCACGGAAACAAACCATGCATGAGGGTCACTCGCCAAGCTTTTGGGCGCGACTCTGCATCATCCTAGTAGATCAACAGCTGACGAATGTGGTAATAGTTCTGATCAAAACCAAACCGGTAGAGGGAGAAGGAAAAAAACACTATTATAATATATATATCAGAAATGAAAAGTTAGAAGAGAGGAGGGTGAAATTCTCCTCAAAAACAGTCGGAGACCCAAAGATCTCTATCTATATGTCACCACCTAGATTTTTCTAGAGAATTTCATAACCATCTAGAGTCTCCTAGTCCTTTGTAGATTGTTCTTGAGTCTTGTAGAATGTTATAGAGTTGTAGGGAGTACTCTAGAAGAGTGTAGAAACCCTTGTAAGAGAGTCTTGTAGATATTTCTAGAGTCATAGTCTAGAACATTCTTTACCTTTGGATTGGTGACAAGTGTCACAATCCTAACCATTCATTGTACCAAGAGGTCCCTATAAATAGAGGGAGTCCTCATTTGTGTAACACACCAAGCAATAAGAGCAACCAAGTTCTCTAGAGCCTCTCTCTCTACTTTCTCACTCTAGACTTGTTCTCTTTGTCTTGAGTCACTTAGAAGGCTTACTTAGGAGTTTTGTAAGGACAAATCCTCCTAAGGCTGCACGGGACGTAAGAAGAAATTCTAAGTCCGTGACATATATGACTATCAAGAATCTCTAAAAAGTAAATTTTGTCATAGAGAGTCCACCTGCTGGGCAGACTTTTAGCAAGTTCAACAGGTGATGTATTAAATTTGTTTGGGATAAAAAATTTTAAAAGCCAACAACTTCCATGCCGGGAGTTGCGGGTAACACCCCATTTGGAAAAGCCAAATTCAATAAGGAACTAAAATATTAACAACTCTAGATCAAATATCTTCTTTTACATTTCAAATAAGGGATATTCGTGTGAGAATAAGTTTACATATGATTAATTTATTTAAGAAAATGTTAGTTTGTCTCTTCATTTTGACTGCTTGTATATATATATTTTTAATTTTTTAATTTAATGATTAAATAATTGATTTTTAATGTATCGATATATTTTTTTATTTTTAAAAAATATTAAAAAAAAGGAAAAAATAAAAACTCAGATTTGTGCTAGGCAACAACCTTGCATGACTCTTTTTTTTTATACAATTTTTAAATTTGCAAGTCTGCACCATCTCTTTAATAAAGTGGGGCCGACCATGAAAAATAGATTTTTTTTTAGCATGGATTCCAAATTTGCCCCATTTTTGTTTAAAAGAATGTGTGAAATTTATACACTTAAAATTATCTAAATAATTTTCTTTTATATATAAATCAAAATTGAGTTTCTACTCAAGTTTGTCACGTAATCCAAGAACATTAACCTTGTTTTAACTATCTTCTTAGATAAACTTTGGCTAATATACCACTTTTTGGCTTTTGACTACCCATTCAAATGTTGAACCCTACATTGGATTAGACATCTTATTCTATATAAAAATAATTATTTTTCCTACTTTTTAAATGTGTTAAATAACTTTTTATCTTCATTTTCATGATTTTCAACAATTCATACTTCAATATATATAAAATATGTCCAGCATACTAAATTAATTTCATTACAAAACACAAAGTATCGAAATATGTACAAATTCAGCCTCATCCTTAATATCCAACAACTTAGAAATCAAAACATATAAAAAGAACTGCTACAGTTATAAAGATATTTTATACAAATAAATTTACAAACTGACATGAGTTCATATGATATATTAGATCTATTTTATAATAAAAATTGTTTACAATCTGATATACTATATTAAATCACAACAACTTATATATTTACTTTTATAGAATTTTTTTGTGACTAAAATATTATCTAAAAATTGTGAGAAAATGTTACCATTTTGCCAGGTGGAGAAAAAATAACATAACGGGTTTTGCTACACAACTTCTTACTATTCATCCACACTCCACACTCCATATTTTTTAATATTTTTTTTAAATTTTTTTTTGAATTTTTTTTTAAATATTTTATTTACTATTCATATAAAAATTATTTAATAAAAAAAATTAAAAATTTTTTAAAAAAAAAAATAGAGTGTAGAGTGTTGGAAAGATTTATTGCACCATGTATTACGCCAATTTTCAAACAGTAAACAGGCGACAGAAATAAACGTGACGAAACTAGAATTGGTAGTTGTTGCTGCTGGAAAGTCAACCACTTTAATTTTTGGTACTCCTTTTTTCTTAACTTTGTCCCAAATTTCTCTCCAGCACCCGGCAGCTCCACTACAAGTCAAACAACTTTTGATAACATTATTCTCATTTTGTCAAATCTATCTCTCACAACTGCACATACACGAGAATCATTTCATGGGTCTCACGTTTTGGATTCGCCAGCTTCACATTTTAAATTGAAATATACTATTTAGGCCCGATTTGTATATACAAAATTATCATATCATATCATCTTATTATTATAATTTTTTTAAATTTTTACATAAAATATAATAAATAATTTAATTTTTTCAAATCACAAAATAAAAATTATATTAAAAAACTATATTTTAACAATATTTTATTCAACTTTCAACAAAACATCTAATCGCATCTCATCTAAACTGTCTTTTCTATTTTTTTTTCATCTCAATAGGTGCGTGATTTAAGACTGCTAAATAGAATAACTCTTTTAAATTATTACTATGCATATTCCTATTTCTCGTTCAATTTTTTATTACAGTTTTTACTCCAATTGTGGAACTTAGAGTTTCTATCTATTTCTTACTTTTTAATTCTAAAATCTATATAAAATCTATATATATATATATATATATATATTTCATATAAAGAGAAAAACAAAAGAAGTTTTACCATGTAATTCATGAATCATATTTTTTAATGATTTTTTTACTGTATAAACACTTTCCACATTTGGAAGATAAATAAATATAACATGATGTAGTCTCCACTATATTTAATGTTGAATTCACATTGTCTTATGTGAGTCATAGAACAGCAATTAAACATTTAATGTTGTACGTGAAATTTACTTTTTCTTTTGAATAAATACGTGAAATTTAATTCAACAGCTATAAATGATGTAGAATAATCTATATACCTATCTCACTTACACTTTAACCTATAATTATGGTTTGGATGTTGAGATGAGATGAAATAATATTATATGAAAGTTAAGTAAAATATTGTTAAAATATTATTATTATTTTAAAATTTAAAAAAATTAAATTATTTATTATATTTTGTATAGAAATTTAAAAAAATTGTAATGATAAGATGAAATGAAATAAAACATTTTTACTATCTAAATGGAGCTTAAAGTTTCAATTATTTTATGCTTGGTAGGTGAGATAAGATGAAAATTTTTAAAAATTTTGTGAATAGTGTTAAGATAAAAGTTTAAAATATTAATTTAAAATATTAGAATTTGAAAAAGTTGTATTGGGATTTGAAAAAGTTGAATTGTTTATTATATTTTGTATAGGAATTTGAAAAAATTGTAATGATAAAATGAGATAGAGATAGAGATGAGAAATCTCATCTTTACCCCAAACATATCCTAAATAAAAAAAATAAGAAATCTCAATTAATTGCCTGGAAAAGCAGTCGATGGGGTTAGCCATCCGAATATAAGAAAAGAAAAAACAAAAAAAAAGAAAGAAAGAAGGGAGGTGGGGGGACATTGACTGGAGCTGTGCCGTGAATGGCGTGGACGAGAGTCGTGTTAAACACGATAAATAACAACTGCCTAACAATGTTGACGGTTGAAGTTCAAGTTCAACGCTTCAACAGAATCAACGTACATGTACCTGCGTGGCGCCTGTGTTTTCAAGTTTCATCAAATTAAACAGCGAACACTTTAAAAACCGTACCTCGCTTATGTCGAGAGTGAACTCTTCTTATCTTATCTTACCTTATAATTATAATTTTTTTATAATTTTTACATAAAATATAATAACAATTCAATTTTTTTAAATTTTAAAATAATAATAATATTAAAAATAATATTTTAATAATATTTTTTTTAATTTTCAATCTCATCTCATTTCACTATCCAAACCTCATCTTACTACTATCAATTATTATTTAACGTTCTTATCGTTTTACATACACATCAGTCCAAAAATATTTGAATTTTTTTAAACAATCAAAAGTTTAGAAAGAAAAAAAAATGATTCAAATTAAGAAAAAAAAAAACACAACAAAAAGGTCCAAAATTTCATAAAAAAACTTTTAACGAGGCAAAAATCAATTGAGAATAAGCAAAACAAGGAACAAGAAAAATAAAACAACAAATAAAAACCAAAAAGTATACATCAAATTTTTAAAGAATATTATTATATAAAACTTCATGATCCATCCACTTTACTCTAGTTCAAATTAGATACCGAGGTATTCTGATAATATTTCACTATTATTTATTATTATTTTTTACTACTATTTAATATTTTATCATAATTTTTTAATTATTTTTTTATAATTATTTACAGAACATCTGACTATCTAAACACAACCTAAATTACCATCACATAGAGAGGTTTGATGCATCTTGCTTTAGGTAAGCTCTCAAACCAACCCTACAATAATATTGAATTTAGTTTGTATAGTTATAAGTTGCGTAAGTCATACGCATTCCTTTGAAAAAAAAATAAATTCACAGGATTTGAATACCTTAGAATTATATAAATCATTTTTCTATATATATATATATATGATTGCTTTTAAATTTTTTTTTTTATAGATATATTCAAAGTGATGCTAGATAAAGTTCTTGGATGTATAAGTTTCATGAACTCATTTTGAAAAAAAGAAATGCTTTAGCTACAAAAAAATTTCACAAAATAAATTCACAAACTGACGTGACTTGATATGATTTATTAGATTATAAAACAACTTTTATTTTTAAAGTAGATCTAACATATCATATAAAGTCATGTCGATTTGTTGATTTATTTTTATGGAATTTGTTTCTGGCTGTAGCACTCCTCTAAATGTAAAATAATTGAGAAATGATATTTGCAGTCGTAGAATGCACAAGTAACGTGTAATTTCTTTGAAAAAAGTAAGTATATATGGAATCCACATGATAAAAAAATTATATTTTTAATAGAAAATTTTATGTACAGTCATTTTTATATATTTTTTATATACTCTATTGATATGATTGGCTGCATATTAAAAAAATTGACACAATTAATCACATCAATAAAGTGCAGAAGGAATACATAAAAATGATTGTATGTAATACAACTCATTTTTAATAATAGATCTCATTTTTTACAAAAGAATTACCCAGAGTTTGTACAGCTCATGACTAGATTTAACATTAAAAAAAGTTTGATAACATGTAAAATATTTATTTATTTATTTATTTTGTACTTTTTTTGCTTGGAAAGTTTTACGATTGAATGATGCAAGTGGATGAAAGAGTTATTTGATCAGTCTTTGAGATAAAAACTTAATTTAAAGTAGTATGTAAAAATAGAAATTTTAATATTTAACCAACGCCAAAGCCAAAACAAGAATCAAACCTCTTCCCTCCTTTATTTACCAATACCGATATATATGTAGAACCTCGTCCCTCGTTTACGTGCCAATACAAGCTCCTCCTCCTTCTCCCCCCCTTCTCTTTCTTTCTCTCTGGTGATTACACAGAAATATATTAGCAGAAAATGAAGAATCGGAGCACTGCAAAAATCTCCGTTAAGTGGATTCCCATTTTCTGCATCTCTTCCTTCCTTATCGGCACTCTCATCACCTGCAGGTCCCCTTTTTCCTTCTTTTCTCGCCCTCTCCGTACAATCTCCCATGTTTTGTTAACTTTTTGATTCGAATTGTTGGAAGAGGGAAAGTTTTGTTTTTGTTTTCGGTGGTTGTTCGTTTGATATTGCTCTTTTCGGAGCTCACGAGATTGTGATGTTCGGTTCTTTATTGCGCAGGTCGTGGGCCCCTCCGGAATCCAACGGTCAGTTCATGTCCCGGCGTCGACATGAACAAGAGTTTCAAGCTGTCACCGACGATTTCACACCTAAAACGGTATGTTTATAGTTTTCAAATTGTCGTGAATTTGAATTTTCTTTTTTCAATCCTGTCGGATAGTGAATTTTCCTTGTTTTCCGTTTTGGCTTGGTTGTTAATCAGAAACCGGCACTGGATAGCAATATAATGGAGAGGGTTTACAAAACCGAGGAATCCCTTCAGTGAGTTTCTGAGAGTTCTCTGTATTTTGGACAGTAGTCTTAAGTTTCTAACCGATTTATTTAAAATTAATATGGACGCTTTTTGTTGGTTTGTTTGGAGACGCTTCCAGGTCCCTAGACAAGCAGATATCGCAACTCAATATGGAGTTATCGGCGACTCGTAGTTCTCGGGAAATGGGGATCTCCGACGGCTCTACTGTCACCTCTTTGTTGCCCAATGAGAGGAAGAAAGCTTTCGTGGTTATTGGAATCAACACTGCTTTCAGTAGTAGGAAGCGGCGTGATTCGGTCAGAGAGACTTGGATGCCTCAAGGTTAATTTATATAGTTCTTGCTTGAACTTGTATTTTTTCCTAGACTTGTTTGAGTTTTGTGGGTTGGGTTGTTGAGAATGTTTTATTTTGTTCCGATTAGGTGACAAGCTTGTCCAATTGGAGCGCGAGAAGGGAATTGTGGTCCGGTTCATGATTGGCCACAGGTTAATTTACTTCTCCAGGTTCTTTTTACAAGTATCCCATCGTATGCCTTGGATGTTGGATTCATCACACACCCACCCACACACACCCCTTGGCGTAAGCTTGTGTTGTCTAGAATTTGTAGGATTTTTTGAAATAGGTGCAAATGGACATTTTTAAGCAAGTGAATCTCATTGCTTACTTGCATGCTCAGAAAATTTGATAAAACTCGTTTTTATTATATATGGTTCCATAAAAAATTTAATATTGATTTCTTAGCCAATTGAAAAGTTTTGAATTTCATTTCTTCATGGTATAATTGGCGTGAACATAAAATACTTAACCAGACAGCAGAAAAAAGATTGAAAATGCTTGTATGCGTGTAATGCCACCATTACTTCACGTCCAGGAAGCATGTAATTCATGACCAGGAGTATTAATGAGGCTAAAAGATATATCTTTTTTTATCAAGCTTTGCGGTTCAGTGAATTGCTGACCAAAAAAGTGATAGAGATTGGACAACAGAACTAATGAAGTTTTGGTTGGCCTGATTATTCTTTATTTTCAAGAGCATATTTGAGTCAAAACTACATGCAAGCCCTCTGCATTCCATGCTCCATCAATCGTAGTTTTAGCATTTGAAACCAACATTAAGATTTTGAGGTAAAAAACTGTGTTCAAAATTCATTTGTAAAATTTCTGTACTGTGCAGTGATCTAATGGTAACAGCTGGGATCATACTTTTGCTTGAATCCATTGAATTATGACACTGTCGTTGTCAGGTTTCTCAATGAAAGCAATATGAATTGGGAGAATAGATAAATATGTTGGGACTGAAGGATGATTCCAATACTGGCCGGTGGATCAATATTAGTGCAGAGACAAAACCCTTAACAGAAAATATTAAAATCTCTAATTTTTTCAAAAGCATAAACTAATGGGAAAAATTTAATAACCCTCTTTAATAAATTGATTCAACCCAGAATATTTTTTAATTCAAATGAGGGATAAAAAGTAAAGTCTAATATTTCAGCATTCTATTCAGAAAAAAAAATTCAGCATTCTTCTTTCGGACATCATGATGATGCACCATCACATTATCTCCGAGAGAAATTGCAGTTTATGTCCTTTTTGCAACATATGTTAGATATATCACACATCAGAGGTTGAAATTGAAAAAGATAGATTAATATAATGTTTCTCTGTTGTTTTAAATGGCGCTGAACTCACTGATATCTTCATGAATCATGATTGTTTCAGTGCAACATCCAACAGCATCTTAGATAGAGCTATTGATTCAGAAGAAGATCAGCATCAAGACTTTCTTAGGCTGGTAAGAAAATGCACGTAAAATTGTATATTAATCTAAGATCTATGACACCCTGCTGGGGAAACGGTATTAAACTTTCGATAACTGCAATTATCTTGTAGGAGCACATTGAAGGATACCATGAGTTGTCTGCAAAAACCAAAATTTTCTTTGCCACTGCGGTTGCAAAATGGGATTCTGACTTCTATGTGAAGGTGGATGATGATGTCCATGTCAATTTGGGTATGCTCAGCCTCAACATCTCTATTGTTGTTTTCATTGTTACTGCTTTATCACCATTATAGGAAAGAAAGCATTATACCACCATTGCTCTGGTGTTTTCTTACATATCTTGCTTTTGTAGGTATGCTAGCTACAACTCTTGCCCGTCACCGTTCCAAACCCAGAGTCTACATTGGGTGTATGAAATCTGGACCTGTGCTTTCTCGAAAGTAATTCTCCTGGAGCTTATATTTTGATGAGGGTGACATTGTTGCTATTTCATTTACTTTCTGCTCCATATCTGCAGTGCTATATTAACATTTTAAGTTCCCTCTTTTCTCTAGAGATGTCAAGTATCATGAACCAGAGTACTGGAAATTTGGAGAAGAGGGGAATAAATACTTCCGACATGCAACTGGGCAGATATATGCAATCTCGAAGGATCTAGCCACATACATCTCCATGAACCAGTAAGGTTTTTCATTTGGAAGTAGCCTAATTTGCTATGCTGTAGCTACCACATTAAGGATGATGAGCTTCATCATCTGCATCAATTTTCTGTTTAGTGTTTTGGAGTCCTGCACCCGCACCAAATTATTTGAACATGAAGTTTGTAACTATCTTTGGTCTTTATCTAGGTCAAAAAGATATTTTGAGAATTTCATTATAACTTTGAAGTTGAAATTGACCTAAAATTTGTATTTAGAAAACTTTGAATCAGATCAAAATTATAAGGAAAATTACACTTTACCTCTCTAAACTAAAACTTCTTTTTCAACTACTAAAGTTGTCACTTAAACCCATTTTTGAAAAAGAAATTGCAATTTATCCCCCGTTAAGAATTTACTGTTAAGATGGCCCACTTAAAACAAAAGTTACATGTTACCCCTCCTTAAGGTCCAATCATTGAGATCGTGTCATGTCATTTATTATTGGCCATCTTAACAGTCAATTCTTAATGAGAGGGTGAGAGGGTAGATTGCAACTTATGTTTCTAATTTTGAGGTCAACTAACTATTTTGGTAATTTAATGGTCATATTGCAAAACAAGTGGTAGTTTGTGGGGGGTAAAGTGTATACAATCAAATTGAATTCCAAGGGCACTGGTTTTTTTTTTCCCTCAAAGATACTGGTTTATGATCCATCTGGATACTTGCAAGACTTCTTGGACATCGTAGCTTTTAAATTTTGAATATTTGCAAATACAAATATCCCCTATGAAGCACGGATAAAGTTCTTAGAGGTATTGGTTGTGATTGCAGGCCTATATTGCATAAGTATGCCAATGAAGACGTGTCACTTGGTTCATGGTTTATTGGTCTTGAAGTTGAGCACATTGATGAACACAGTATGTGCTGTGGGACCCCACCAGGTATTTCTTTTAGAAGACATGAAATTAGAGCATAGTTTAACTTTTTTTCCGATAAGTGGGAAGAAACAAACTTAAAAAAAACAAGAAAGTAAAATTTCAAGAACTGTATAGTGATGTCGCTCATGTCTACTGCTTCTGGATGATACACCACTAGATAATCAAGATTGCTAATACCAAATCTGACCCAATATGGTTTATTTCCCCCATTTGATGAATGTTTTCTTTGATTGAGAATTTGGAATACAGTTTTGAAACAATTTAAAGAAACTAGATACAATCAAAAAGTGCTTTGTTGTGTAAAAAATCACCACTTATTGCATCTTGAGTTAAAACTTTAAATTTTGGGTCTTGAATTTCGATCTGTAAGTTTAAGACACTTCTGTCAGGCATGAGGTGTTGATTGGCATCTGTGAACTCAATAAGTAAAACGCATCCATGTATGACATTGTTTATGGCTGTGGTTCCTTTCTTTTAACCAATGTTAATGCTCCGCTGTTGCTGCAGATTGTGAGTGGAAGGCACAGGCAGGTAATGTATGTGTTGCTTCATTTGATTGGAGCTGTAGCGGAATCTGCAAGTCAGTGGAGAAGATAAAGTATGTTCATTCCAAGTGTGGAGAAGGGAATGGAGCTGTATGGAGCGCTTTATAGTAATTCAACTAAAGGGTGAGGGTCTTCCTTAGGCCGGCAAGGATACTCAAATTTTTCAATCCCGTTCACCAACAGTGTTGGTGGCAGTTTAGAGCATTAAAGTTGTGCATATATTATTATACACAAGTCAATACCGGCTTCTTGGCCCCGCAAGAGCTGGTGTATAAGTTTTATGGAAGCTGCTCATTCAAACTTCGCTTCTCAGACTCTTATAGTCCTGTAAAAGCTGGTGCATAAGTCATATTGAAGCTGTTCATTCAAACTTGTAGCAGTTCACACGGGCGGATCTGTTCAGCAAAATTCAAATTTTATGTAGATGTGGGAGATTTCATGTCTCCATTACACTGTACAACAATTCAATATTTTCCAATGTAGTTCTCCCCCCTTTTTGTCTGTTCCTTTTAGATGTTGTAGTATTTAAAGGTGATTTCATGGGTGGGTTCATATGTACACTTTGGATGCTCACTTGTAGCCCCCATTAGCAGGAGTAAGTTACTTGATTCATTATTGGTTCTTTGAACTGGGGTTACCTTTTGTAGTGAAAATCGTAAGTCGAATGTGACGTTCATATATATATTTTTTATCAAGAAAATAACTATTCATCGATACTTAGTCTTAATACAAAGAGAGTCTAATGTACTAATCATACAGATGAGATTGGTGGGTCCTTTCCATTGTGAAAATGTAATAAGCATGGTGGAATTTTGATTAAGGGTATGCTTCCAGTTACATTGTTGGATGCTGCCCATTGTGCGATTGCATGCACGCATCGATTTTGAGACTGATGTATTTTTACAGGTTCCTAGGATTCAAAGTTGTTCAACATTAATCTTGTGTCACTTACAATGCCTTCTTCAATCTAGTCTTGAATTCCTTTTGATTCCTTTAGAGCTGTTATAGTTCTCTGAGAGTCACCTTCAACTATGATATTCTTCAATTGCTTGCGTTGTGCTTCTTTCACTCATATAAATGCTGTCATTGCTTCCCCTTGAATTGGGTTGCAGCTCCTTGAATGATCTGCTACTATGAATGAAATTTCTTTGTTATGTGATCTGTATATTGCAACAGAGGTACTGCCACTTGCTCTTACTGCAACATCAAAAGCTATTGACACTTTTTTCTGGAAGAGGAGGAACAAAGCTGGTTTTTTGATTTTGCTCTTTCCATTCCCATGCACTACAATGATTTCTATAGGATTGGCCGACTCTTAAGACAAATTGGCCTATGGAAAGACTTTTGAAGTGTGAACAATTTGATTTCTGTAAAACCAAAGATTATCCATGGCAATTGCAGCAAATAATTGAAAATTGTGAGCATCAGCTTCCACAATCTGGAGTTTGGCCTCAGGATCTAAAATATACATAAGGTGTCAATATCTTGTCCTCCAAAGGAGGAGATGTTAAG
This sequence comes from Cyclocarya paliurus, assembly GCA_029856935.1. NCBI lineage: Eukaryota > Viridiplantae > Streptophyta > Magnoliopsida > Fagales > Juglandaceae > Cyclocarya > Cyclocarya paliurus. The sequence goes on along the minus strand of CM056957.1, from coordinate 25,038,714 downwards.
AGGCCAAGGGAATTGTCTCCACAGAACTCCAGAATATGGGCAGTCCACAATATGGACAGTTTCATATTGCTTATTGGAAATCATGACTAACAATTTGTGGTGAAAATCTCTATCAACATCTTATGTTTTGATAAAAGGCATAGTAGCCTTAATGTCATAATCGCATTCTTTTCTAAGTTTAGTCCGCAATGAAATTTGATGATTAGGAACATGCATGAATTTTGTTGTGGTCAGTAATTATATGTAAGTCCCGTTTGGATTTAGAGATGAGTTGAGATGATTTGTGAATAGTAGAATAAAATATTATTAGAATATTATTTTTTAATATTATTATTGTTTTGAGATTTGAAAAAATTGAATTGTTTAATAATTATATGGAAATTTGAAAAAATTATAATGATAAGATAAGTTGAGATGAGTTTTGAATTCAAATAAGGCAGAGCATCTCTTTTAACTAGAGAGAAATGTTGGGAGATTACTAGTCTAGGGCTTTATATGGTTTTACTTCTGAAATCTGGACCCTTCAACCCATTTTTTGTTACATGTATACTTGTGATACATAGTATCGATGTAAAATGTTGTCTTTATTTTTTAATTTTAGATTTTAAAACATTTAAGTGGTTGTCCATTTAAATAACAAACTTATAAGATAATTTAAAAATGTGCACTACTGAAAGTTACAAGATTTAAAATGAAGATGACCATTAATTAGAATATTCTTTAGCACAAAATGTTGTAGGAGAAAAATTATTATCATTTAATTGAGAGCCCTCTCTATGAATCTAGTTAATTGCAGTCTTTCATCATGGCATCACATAGTTTGCAGGTAAATTATTAAAAAATCATTTGCTAGCTTTTGTTTATATTCTAATTGTTATTTCATTTATATTCTTTCTATAGATAGAATCTGACTTGGTGCATATATCTGGGTTTCTCTTGAGTTGAGCAAGTTTGTTTGGACACTTCGAGTACTTCATAATTATATGAATAATAGTAAAATGATTTGTAAATAATAGTAAATTGATTTGAGTTAAGATATTTTATTAGATTTAAAAAAACAGAGAGAAAAAAGTTAAATAAAAATATTATAAAATTAAGAAATTATTTGAATATTGTATTATACATATATATATATATATATATATATATATATATATATATATATTTCTATGTATCATTATTATATTTAATATTATATTTAGAATCTTTGCAAGCTTCTTCTTAAATTTTAAAAAATTAATAAATACATTTACAATAATGAAGCAAACCAAGAAAGAATTGATAAAACAAATCAAAGTATAATTAACTTTATTTTGACTATAAAAAAAGTCACTTTGTATTATTAATAAAAATTCACATATTTATTGGGACTTATCTTACTTGTCACAAGCATATGTGTTCTACAAATTCTCACAAATCCAAGTCAGTAACTTATATAAGTTAATATCTGTCTTTAACTATTACGGAACATCTTTTTTTTCTCAAGAATGAAAAAATTTTTTTTTTTGTTGGAGTGCAAAGAATATTTGATTCCAAATTAAGACAATATAAAAATCTTCAAAATTTTTTAATTAATTAATGGAAAAACTGGCCATAGGTTCATTATCAATATGATTTATCTAGATTAGACGGTCTAGATTAATATCACAAAAATGGCGAAATAGAGTCGATCAATATCAATGTTTTATGACTAAAAATAAAGATTTAAACAAATGTTATTCATATGAAAAAAACCGATTCATTCAATACGAAAAACAAAATTATTTTGAAATAGATTCATTACTAAAAAATAAATAAAAATAAAAAAACAATATTAATTTGATCTTTTGTCATATAAATCTATTAATTATGAAAATGAAATTTTTAATATCATTTTTGTTTTGAAATTTGAAGAAGTTGTATTCATTTTAGTGTTTTGTTTTAAGTTTGTAAAAGTTATAATGATTAGATAATGATTAAGGCCTCATTTGGTTACATAGATGAGATGAGATAAGATAAAAGTTGAAAGTTGAATAAAATATTCTTATAATATATTTTTTTAATATTATTTTTGTTTTAAAATTTGAAAAAGTTGAATTTTTAATTATATTTTATATAGAAATTTGAGAAAATTGTAATAATTATATGAGATGAAATAATATGATTTGTGTAACCAAACTAAGTCATAAATGAAAATATTAAAAAATAAAAAATAAAAAATATTTTATTTTTACGTGATGTTTAAAATAATAATTGTGAGAAGTTTTGATTAAATGACCCTCTAGGCCGCTGGCTGCACGAGTAGCTAATAAAGGAGGAATATGTGGAATTGGATACTCGGTTTCTCTTTCAAATATCCGGATTTGGGTAGGGCTTCGATTTTCTCCGGACAACCGTATTGATATTTGGAAGAGAAAAAGCTTTGGATTGGAAGTAATTTAATACAATGCTTCTTGTATTTATTTATATAATTATATTTTAAGTAAGTAATATTTTTATAAAATAATTTATAAAAATAACATTAATTTATATAAATACCTGGTTCTAAAACGTAATTATAAAAAAAATTGTGCGTGAAATGTGAATCTCCTCGCCCGTACAAAGGAGCAAAATACAGAGATACTGTTAAATTATCCAAGCACCAAGCTACTCCATTTTTACGAACTCCGTTTCCTTGGAAATATGTTTTTATGAGTAACTTTGCTTCCTTAAACTGGCCTAGTAATCTGTAATCACTCATTGAAAGCTCAGGTTTTGACAAAATCGAACGGTGCTGCGTGGGTGGATGGAGAACGCCGACGTTTTCCTGGGTCTCCACGACTTTCTGGAGCGCATGCGACAACCTTCCGCAGCAGATTTCGTGAAATCTATCAAAAGGTACTGCATTTATGATCCAAATTAATTCCAAATTTAAACCCTCTAATTTTTCCTGATTCTGTGGTGTATTTATTACCAAGTTCTTCTTGCAATTATGATGGGTTTGTTTAGCCAATAATCTTAGCAAGTTTTTGGGGAGTAGTTTCTTCTGTCCAAGATTCCAGTGGAGAATCTAAGAAAAATTTCTTCTCTAAATTTGAGGGCGTTTAAATAGACGGGTAAAGTTCCATCTGGATTTTTCCGGCATTATTAAATACTCTCACTACTTCATATGTCTCTCCTAGCAGAAGCCTTCAAATTTTGGATAGGACTTTGAGAGTATCTTGTTCCAATTATAGAGTAGTTACGATGATTCTGTTCCTTGCATGAAAGACCTGGGACTTGGTCTTTAACCACTGGTTCAAAGTAAAAAAAGAAAAGAAAAGAAGGGAAAATCCACTGAATTCAAAGTCAATTACTTGATGTTTATGATTCTCTCCGACTCCGACTACGTTATGGTTGATTGCCTATAGTTTTAACTAAATGCTGGAATTTATTTTTCACTAGAATCGAAGCCGAAGTTAATCGTGGGCGGGTGGGTGTGTGTGTGGGGAAACTGCGTCATGTTTTGGCTGATATAGGATGTATCACAACCCGATTAGGAACGGTATGTCGAATTACATTTCAAACCTGAAATTCGAGATGATTAAAATAGACAAGTGAAGCTGTTGTGAGAGAGTGGTAAAGAAACCTTGCCACGAGCTTTCCCTTCAATTATAGATTTTCTAGTTTGTGGAATGAAACTCACGCTCCCTTTCTTGCATGGAAAACACTTCTCTTACCGAGGATGGCCACCGACATTTTCTACCCATTTTTTTGTTTTGTTTTTATTTTTTTTTACTTAATAGTTAAGGAATTATTTTTTTAATGAATTTTTGATTTTTTTTTCTTTTTTTTGAAATATGTTTGAGGGATTTAAAAAAAATACTTAAAAAAATACACACAAAATAAAAGGTAGATTTTGCACTTGTCGGTAGAATTTGTCGGGACCGGCCTCGGTGGCCCTAGCAGTACTCTTCTTGCATGGAGCATGCGAGTTGGGGCACATGCTTCAGTAAAAGTTTATAGTCGAAGGATAATTAATTCAACTCTGGAGCTTCATAGAATTCCCCATCCAGTGATAGTGATTAGGGGGGCAGCCAATTATACGTGAGAGATACTTGGAATGGGAGAGACTGCATTGTAAACCATGATTACTCAAAACTAATGATAGCCTTTCCATAGAAGATTTACCATGCTTTGTTTATTTATTTCTTCACCTAAGCAAAAGGTTCTTTCCTTTTGCATATTTAGGTGCATATGGTAATAACATTTTAACAAGTAATCATGTGCAAGGTCTTGAATGTGATGTCTTCCATATTGCAGTTTTATCATCTCGTTTTCAAACAATGCTCCTGATCCAGAGAAGGACGGTGCTGCAGTACAGGAGTTCCTTGCCAATATGGAAGCAGCTTTTAGTGTTCATCCACTTTGGTCTGGTTGCTCAGAGGAGGAGCTGGAGAGTGCTGGGGAAGTGAGTTACTGGACATTTACACTGTATTTGCATTTCTTTGTTGGATGGTTGTTATTATGAAGTTCTTGATGGTTGCTCATTCCGTTTCGCTTTAAATTCCGGCTCATTCCAGTCAATTCACTCCATTCCGGAGCGTTTTAATGGCAAATTTGTAATTTTCTTGAGTTTGGATGATATTTTTGCAAATTTCAAATCTAGATGGCATTCATGTAATTTTAAAATCTAAAAGTCAATTATATAATTTTAATTTTTTTGTAACATTATATATGTTCCTCTCTCTTTCTCTCTCTCTCTAAATCTCATTATTTTTAATAATTTCTTGGTTCTTTTATTTTTTTTCTTTGTTTTTTTTGTGTGTCTCAACTCAAGTTTGTATTTTTTTAATATTATCTTTTAACACCATTTTTTAATGTTTTCAACGTATATTCATTTAATAAATCTCCAATTCTTCCATATATATATATTGATATATACACATACGCACAAATACATACATGATACACACTTACATATTCATGTATTTATTTTATTAAATATTAGTTATATGTTTAAATATATATATATAGCAAATCCTGAAACGGTACACCGGAGCTTTCCAGTACCAAAATATTATGTTCCAGTGCTTCAACCGGTATGGTCACCGGAACGGAATTTAAAACGTGGGTTGTTTTCATTTCAATTCCATTTTAGTTGTTTTTTCCTCCTTGTAATGTGTGCTGTGAACATACTTCGATCTATAGTGATTTCTTTTCCATTTGACCTTTCAAATACAGGGACTAGAGAAGTATGTCATGACAAAGTTATTTCCTCGTGTATTTGCTTCCCATCCAAATGATGTAAAACTTGATGACCAACTTTTTGAGAAGACCGCTTTGATTCAACAATTCATTCGACCAGAAAATTTGGATATTAAACCAACCTTTCAAAACGAAACATCATGGCTAGTAAGTGGGACTCTCTCTCTCTCCATATATACACATATATATATATATATATATATCTGATTTAACCTATTGGCATTAATTAGCATGTTTACATTTTAAGAAGGGCAATGGATATTTTGGATGGTCATAAGGAATTTTTTAGTTTTTTTCATAATTTAAAATGTCTTGTCTTGGATGCATTTTAAGTGTGGGACCCAACCCAACATACTCAAGTTTAACTTATGTTCTGACTTTTTAACTCTCAAGCTGCCATAAGAGAACTCCCATAGTTGTTTCCTCATACAAAGTTTCACTCTAGCACGCAAAAAGAGATGGCACGTATAAAAGCTTATATATGTTGCTCCTACACATGCACAAAAATAGCATATAGAGATCTCTCATTTATAAAGTTTCATAAGTTTATTCTTTTTTTTTTGTTTTTTTATTAAGTTCACGTCTAATAGTGTTTTTACAAGATGGCACACCCAAGATCCCCCCTCCCCTACCGATCAAAAAAAAAAAAAAAAAAAGATCCCCCCTCCCCTACTGGAGGTGGTCATTTGCTTTTTTTCTTTTAAATAAAAGTCAATTTCAGTCATCATTTCCTTCGGGTGTTTGCTGCCTATAATTTTCATACTTCATCTCCCATAATCCGTAGCTTGATTGACCTAGACTAGATTTTTGTTTTTTTAATGATTATGTTTCTTCTTGATTTTTTTGTTTGGGAGGAAGAGAGGTGTTATTATGATTGAATGGAGGCTTCGAGTAGGAGATTCCAGAGTACACAAAAAGATCCTACTTTTGGTAATGCCCTTCCTTTGGGAGGAAGAGAGGTGTTATTGTGATTGAATGGAGGCTTCGAGTAGGAGATTCCAGAGTACACAAAAAGATCCTACTTTTGGTAATGCCCAAATATAATTACTCTCTTTTTAAATGGATATTCAGCCAAAGTTCTCATGAAGGGGATTCCAGATCTTGTGTTCAGTTACCATTGCCTCTTATGGATATTATATAAATTACTAAAATGGGATTCAAAATTTTAAGTTCAAAACTTTATTTGGGGCTTTCAATTTCCAGTCATTAGCAGCCCAAGGTTTTTAACTTTGTAGAGCTTACTTAGCAAAAGAAGGTTTTCTTTAGCAAGAAAAAATCTAATAAAGCGACTGGAAGAGTTTGGAATTTCCTCCAATGATAAATTAGTACCTGTGAAGCGTACTCATTTGATATTATCTAAATTTTTCTGTATATGTTGCACTAAATACCTCTAGGTATGTGGATTTCACTATATTTTCCAGTACTGAAGAAGGGTAATGATTCCATCATTATACTTATGTATCTTGACTCGACAGTTGGCATACCATGTGTCACTTAGTGCCAATTAAACAAAATCACTAGCTTTATATTGATCCTGTCATTTTCAGGCTGTTTGGTAAAAGCTAGGTCCCAATATATGTCTTGAGTCCCACATCAGCTGAATTTTATCAACAAGGAATGTTGATCAGGTCATGAATAGGAATATGTTGAATCCATTAACACCGACAGATACCACCTTGTATGTTTCTTGGATAAGTAACAACCATAAATGGCATTAGGAGATGGTTTAAGCAAAAGTGCATGTAGAACATCCTTTGAAATGTGGGATATGCAACAATCTCAAAGGCTAATACTCATGTTAACCTCCATGCTCAACTGCATCTCTATTTCGGTGTTGGCAGCTTGCACAGAAAGAACTGCAGAAGATCAATATGTACAAGGCTCCTAGAGACAAGCTTGTTTGTATCCTTAATTGTTGCAAGGTTATCGGTAACTTACTGCTTAATGCTTCTATTGCTTCAAATGAGAACCCCCCTGGAGCTGATGAATTTCTTCCTGTCCTGATTTACGTTACTATAAAGGTGAGTTTAGATATACTATATGATTACATAATTTAATTTCTGATATCTTACTGTTATTGAAAACAAAAATGTGATGGTTCCTGCATATAGTTATTGTGTTCATGATGAAATTAGTATCTTTGTTTTGGACTCCTTATCTCAGTTATTGCTTACCTGTTAATCATTGATAATGGAGCATCGCATGAAACAGGAAAGGGTAAGTTTTAGAAGTAGGACTTGACGTGGGGATTAGAAGTCAAACAACCATATATTATATCCATGTAGATGCTATATGTTTGTGTCCATCTCCTTAAAAAGCTGCTATGCTCTCTCAAGTCACATTCAAAACAAAACCCTATTTTCTAATATTGGATAAAATGTTAAAAGACAAAACATTGCGATTACCGTAGAGTTTAAAAGCAAATAAATCTGTGATTACTGTTCATGCCGACATGGCGAATGACGCGTATTCAAAGTGGTATTGGTTCCATTCTTGTTAATTTGTGATATATTTTTGTGGATATAGTTTTTAAATGTTGTTGATGTTTGCTTTCTCCTTTAAATTTACTAAGTAATCAGCGAGATCATAAATGTGTAACTTCTAAGATCTTCCTTTCGAATTTTTTTGTATAAAAAGTATTTTTTATTAAAATAATGTTCGCCGTGTTTTTAAAAATTAAAATTAACGAAGGATAAATTGTTTAATCTAATTTTATTGTGGCGATAGGATCGCATTAGAAGACATTTAGTATGTCTTCGGATGTAATGAAATGGTAGCATCCCTTCCACCTATCCTGTAAGGGAAGATGGGATGGGAGGTAGTGCAAATTATTGTGATTACACAAAGCCTGATTTAGTACCAATAATGCTTTGCAAACTGATTGTTTCCATGCTTCATATCTCTCTTCAATGTCCCTTGCAATTTGACACTTATAATGTTATATATATGACTGCACGAATGATATCAAGCAGGCAAACCCTCCGCAACTGCACTCCAATTTGTTGTATATTCAAAGGTACAGGCAGCAATCTCGATTAGTTGCGGAATCTGCGTATTTTTTTACGAACATGCTCTCTGCTGAGTCTTTCATCTCCAACATTGATGCAAAGACGCTCTCAATGGATGAAATTGAGTTTGAAAATAACATGGAATCTGCTCGAGCACTTCTTTCTGGACTCTCGGCTGATTGGGTTGGCCAGTCTTATCAAAGTGATAGAAATGCAGCAGACGTGTCTACAGCACAACATGTGGATCCTAAACATTCATCTTTTAATGTTTCTAATGATGGGGATTCCGCATCTCGAGATCCGTTATCACTGGAGAACAAAGGGGCAATTATGCTTTTGAAGGAGGATATGGTTAGCCAAGTCTTTCGGGATTATCCATATTTGTTTGCTCATGCTGGTGACCTAACAATCGACAATATAGAAGACCTGCTGAACAATTACAAACAACTTGTTTTCAACTATGTTTGTCTTTCCAAAGGGATGGGTGCTGCTCCTTCTCCTTTGCCCAATTCTCAAACTCAGAAACTGCAGCATAGAGTTGTTACCGATAAAGAACCAGGAGATACTAGTAGTGTAGAACCAAATGATGATTCAAAAGAGCATACCAGGGAAGATGATGGTTCAAATAAAGTTCCTTTATTACAAGAGGATATTCTTGAATCCAAGTTGCCACAGGATGAAGCATTTTCAGCTCAAGGTGGGGGAAATGATGAGACTTCTTAATGATGTCTCTCTTAAAACATGTTTCTTGTAAAAGTAAGTTGAATTACAAAGGGAAAGAAAAGGCAGTCACCGAGCCATTTTCTTTCCCTTTTTCATGCAGTGAATGAGAAGCTCTCTTTTAAGCTTTAACTTTCTTTGGCAATGAGTGACGGCCGTACGCAGAAAAATCCGGAATGGAAGGGGAGAGTTTGATGGCAATGCATTACATAACATTCCATGAAGATGTAAAACATTCTTGTCAAGGAGAAATGTTTGATTTACATAGAAATTTTACTAGAGTTCATTTATAAATCGACGATATGAAATATTATATATTTTACAATAAAAAACATTTACAATCAGACATCTCGTATCGAGGGACTATGTTTATTTTTTATAAAGTTTTTATCGTGAGAAACATTCACACAAATAGTGCTAGTATGATAATAATTATAACATCATATATATATTTTTTAAATCGTACGGAAGTAAAAGCAGCAAAATAAGAATATTGATTATTGAGAATGGTTGCTGAAAAAATCAAATATGAAGAATATTGAAGTTGGAAGGTGAGTGGTCGTGTTATTGAGATTTTTTTTTATAAAAATAACACGACCACTCACTGCATGGCCTAGACGTTATACATCGATCACAATGCTTAGTCACAAATTTTTTTTATAAAAATAAATTTATAAACTAACGTACGTGACTTGATATAATACGTCAAATTATAAAATTATTTTTATTATAAAATATATTTAACGAATCATATAAAAATATATCAATTTATTGATTTATTTTTAAAAAATTCTATTCATCATTCTTATATGACACACTACATATAATTTTATTTATTTATTTATTTTCTTTACCAAATTAATAGTGTATGAATGAGGAATAGAAGAATTTTTATAATTTAATAAGAATAAAAAAAAAATCATGTATAGTGTTTACTGTAGAAATACTGAATAAAATAACTTATTATTATTATTATTCAAATTCAAATAACTATTTATTTTTACGTGGTTTATTTGTAGTAGTAGCAATTCTCGTATATAAATATCCAAGCATCCCATCAGGTGACACTATATAAATATAAATATATAACGTGGATTTTTTTGAGTGTTTTGACCAAATGTCAAATCAGACTCCTTGGATAGTGTACAGCTGCATTAAAAAAAAGTGACATTAATGGTATTAAAGTCAGGCATAGGAGGAGGGTTTGCTGTGGGGACTCCGTCTGAAGTTTGTAGCATATGGTCCACACCATGGGCATGGGTGACCGTCCCTTGACGGCAAGGCGGGTGGTTGAATACTGAAATTCGAATAAAATTTGATGGGAAAATATTGCATTTAGGTATTCAACTCTCTCATTTTTCCAGGAGTTAGAATACCTAAATGCCATGCATGTACACCAAACTACATTTTTCAAGAGTTATGTTACTTCAATATTATTATTTTTTAAATAAAAAAATTAATGTTTGATAAATAATCTTACATCATAAGTATGATAAGAATGACAAGAGGGCGCTGCCATATAAACCCATTTTTCTCGTCTCAAACGTACGTCAAGTATGTAAGACCTAGAAGGCTGGTTATTTATGTATTTATTCTTGAGGGCGATGCTTTAAGTAATGGTTATTAAGGCCATTCAGAGTGAAGAGCCATGCTTAGCATGGCATGGACAGCTTGTGGAAGACTTGAAAAAGAGAATTAAGAAGCAAAATCCAAAGATGGTTAGTAACGCCTCGCTTCGTGATGCAATTTAGATGAGATGAAATAGAGTGTTTTGTTAAAAATTGAATAACATAATATAATTTTTATTTTAAAATTTTAAAAAATTGAATTATTTATTATATTTTATGAAAGAATTTAAAAAAATTATAATAATTATATGAGATAAAATAGTTTGATTTTATGAAAAATATAGCACATCACCTAGGAAAGTTTGTTTTGTCTTTGCAAGAGGAGCATATATGAATGGAACAATGTCCCTCTTCTATTTCAAGATATAGTTATTTTAAAAATAAATAAATAAATAAAAGCAAGGCAAATTGTGAGAAGAGAAGCCGACCGTTGAATGATGAGGTACCTAAAAATGACAAAGTTGCTGTCACTTGCCAGTCTCCTAATTCCGATATTTACTACGACATAAATGATTCCTATATAATAATGACTACGTGGACGTGATGCACCTCGGCAAACGTACTGACTCCACCTATAATATGTCTTCCTATTAATTGCTATTGTCCATTAATATCTCTAATTTGGACCGTTTGACTGTTTTTTTTTTCTTTTTTATAGTCAAGGATTTAGGTTTTCTGCCATTACTACTGGAAAAAAAAAAATCCACAATAAATGGAAACTGATCCCAGTATGTTACTCAACTCAAAGAGAGATATTTTAGTCACCAAAATATTTTATAAAAATAAATATATAAATTGACGTGACTTAATATGATACATTAGATTGTAATTTTTTTTTTGTTGAGAAGTAGATTTAATATATCATATAAAACTATGTCAATTTATAAATTTACTTTTATATGAAATCTCTTTGTAGCTGTATCACTTCTATTGCTAAAATATCATGTGATAATAATCCTAAATGAAATTAAGTTCTTGTTAGATGTTTTAGTCCATATTGTTCAATGGGAATTTATGGGAATATCACATAATATTGAAGTATATTTTTACCATCACTTAAATTATCTGTACCCCAAATGAATATTATACGTATACTGATGGTATTTTGTATTTGGTGTGAAAGAATACAAAATACGTTATGAAAATAATAATAATGCCTCTCTTTTGTATTTTTCACACTTCACTATCTTCTTGATTTTTAGGCTCCAAGGGGACAACCCGAGGGTCAGCCTATGATGATGTATAACCAAGTAGCGTGTAAAGTTGCTTGAATCACTCGGCGAACTCCCCCGCCCCGGCCCTGATCAATAATCTTGACAGCCTGCTTAATTTTCTTCCATTTTTTTTCTTTCTCAGAAAACCATTTTTTACTCATTCCAAAAATCATCAAAACAAGGGTCCACTTTTATATGTCTGCAACTGCAAAGTAATTAGTATTCAACAAAAAGTTAATGCTGTCCTGGTCTTATTCATTTGGTTTTAAGTTGTACTTAAGGGAGCTAGGAAGGAGTCCAGGGAGGACTAGGTAAACAGATAGAGAAAAAGGGCATGCAATGCAACAATAACATTGTTGCGTTCATCACACTTCACTTTGTGCAGTACTTTCTCTCTGCATGCGCTTGGACCACCTAACCTAAGCAACTTTGGACAGATTTAATGCCCTCTTCTCATTAACCAAGAAGATCACAGCTTTGAGAAACATAAACACCGAGTCTATTTGTAGTTGTAGTTGTAGTTGTGTCTCTCCCAAACACCAAAGAAGACAGACAAAGGGAACGTCAAAACATGGGCAAAGAATACCATCGCCTCCACCACGGCCACCACCAGTACCAAAGCCTGCATCTCCATTCAAGAACTACATTCATGCCCATGTTATGTACAAGAACGACCATCAAAGATGTGGCACTTCCGAAATGGAAAGACCACTCGGTGTCTGTCTCCGACGACATGACTTTGTCCCCGAAAATCGGTTGCATGGGCCAGGTCAGGAGAAACAACAGAGTGACTGGCTTCCCTACCTCTCACAAAATCAGCCTCACCACCAACCAAAATGCTAAAAGGAACAACAACAACGATTTGTCTGTCAAGTACTCCAACCTCAAGAAACTCTTCTCCAGCAAAAACCTCGACATGATGACTGCCACCACAACTGTCACCGGCGTGGCCGCCACTACTGCTAGCTGTGGAAGAAGGAGACAAGTGACCATGAATTGTGCAAGAGGGCTCAAGACTAATCGTGGTGGAGAGAAACGTGTTCCTATCAGCATCGAAGATTTGGATCCTCCATTGCCGGTTATCAAGAAGGAGCAAAAGCCTGAAGGAGGGGAAGTGGCAAATCTTTGGAAGAGGAGATCTGGTGGGGTAGCACTCAAAACTTTACAGCTTCAAAAGATTCATCATCCTAAGCATTATCTTCAACCTACCACTGTTTGTTAAGAATACTTCAATGGGAGATGAGAAAGACGAGGCATAAGAAAACATTCATGTAAATGTTTTTGGTTTTAATTTCCGAATCTGAATATTTTTTTTTATTCTTTGTTCACAGTTCGGTGCTGCTGATCATGATGTATGTTGTAATTGCTCTAATGTCGATCCAGGCTTTTGTTGACACTTGACAACTTGACATAAGAAATGAGAAAATTACGGGAAAAAGAAAAAAAAAAGAAAAAGACAATAATAACTGAGAAAAGAGATCACGAGAGGATCATCCTGCAGGAACTACGCTCCGAGGCTTTCCCAGTCGGTTTCTGTACATGTAAAATTAGCTCTACGCAAATGAAATGGATAAGCAAGCCAAGCTACACGTCTCAGTTCCAACATAATTAATCTGGTATAACTGGCTCTTTAGGTACTTCAATATTTCGTAATTGTTTGAGCCTTTTACAGTTATTGCTCCTGTGAACACGAGCTAAATAGTTCCAACAAGTTGCTTAAGGAAGATATTGTATGATTGTTCAGTTTTTCACATGATCGATTGTTCAGTTTTTCACATGATCCAAGTTGCCCTCGTTGGGTTACGTAGCTCAGATGAGATGATATGTTTTATTGAAAGTTAAATAAAATATTATTATAATATAATTTTTATTTTAAAATTTAAAACAGTTGAATTGTTTATTATATTTTGTATGAATTGTTTATTATATGAATTGTTTATTATATTTTGTATAAAAATTTATAAAATTTATAATGATTATATGAGATGAGATAATATAATTTAATTTTATTCTCCTTCAGAAAATGTTATTTGTTAACATGACACTTGTTAAGAGGTTAATACATAAAATCATTTAAGATGCATCGAGACAGTAAATATGACAAAAAATAAAAAATAGCATTACTTTTTTATTTTTATTATTTTATTTATAATAACAGGAATACAAACCATTACTACAATGATAATGATAAAAAACAGTAATACCATGGAAACTGTCATCGCATTTGTCACAAGAGGGACACAGAGCATCTGGAAGGGAGACTGGGTTTTAAAAAAAGATTACATTATGACATTGGAAGCTTTTGGGTAGACGGCAATATCACTTGGGGTGGTTTGGATACACCAATCATCTCAATTCACCTAATCTTCATTATTACATCTTTTTTAAATTTTCATACAAAATATAATAAATAATTTAACTTTTTCAAATCTTAAAATCATTTTATCAAATTTCCACACAAAATATAATAAATAATTTAACTTTTTCAAATCTCAAAATAATAATAATATTAAAAAATATTATTTTCTACTATTCACAAACTATCTCAACTCATCTATGAATCCAAATGATATCTAAACGGGATGTAAAACTGAACCACAGATATGTTGCCAGTTTACTTTTCCCTCCTCAAGGATGCACTTCCCACATTTTTTGTTGGAATTTTGTTTCATCTGGACTCTGGAGAGTATTGGGAAGGCATAAAACCAGTTTATCATTCACAAATCTTACAAAAAACCAAAAACCTAGTCCTGCAAATTCATCTCATGGGAACAGATTTTGGTGCCAACTCAAAACCTTCACAAGTACGTTATGGAAGCAAAAGACTTTTGAGTCAATTGAAACAATCAGCGGTAACCTACGCCTAGTGTTGTCAGAATATATTAATAGTTTTTTGTTCATGCATACGTACAAGGTCGCAAAATGGATAATGCAAGGAAAAAGTAGCCAACACAATTCCCAGTTTCATACCCTTTAAGCCTATATTCTATACAAGAGGTCAGTTTCAAGTCAAGAAAGCCTATCAACTTTGTTCTTTATAAGGGGTCCAAATCAATTTGCTGACATCAACTTCGAGACCCCCACGGCCGGCAGCTTTTAGATGGCGATCCAAGACCTTCGGATCAGCACAGATGACATGCTGCCCTTTCCTGTACTGAATCAGTTCTAGGCTCTGAAGGGTGCTTAAAATATCCTCCGACTTAATTGCTGTCATGTCACTAAGTTCCTGCAAAAAAATAGCGTGTACATACAGAATCATAACCAGCCGAAAGCAGGGGTTTAACAGAAAGTTCATAAAATAAAAACTAATGGAGAGATATAATCACACAAACATACGTAAAAGGTACAAAACAATGAAAATAAAAACCCATAAGTGATTTGTCAAATTGCAAAAAAAAAAAAAAAAACTTTTCAAAGGTCCATGTATACACTATTTTTTTTTTGATAAGTAAAGGTCCATGTATACACTAAGGTTATGTTTGGAAATAAAGATGAGAAATCTCATCTCATTTCTATCTCATCTCATCATTACATCTTTTTCAAATCCCCATATAAAATATAATAAACAATTCAACTTTTTCAAATTTTAATTTAACTTTTTTAAATTTCAAAACAATAATAATATTAAAAAATAATATTTTAAACTTTCATCTTAATACTATTCATAAAATTTTTAAAAATTCTCATCTTATCTCATCTCCCAAGCATAACCTAATTAATTGCAAATACTTATCAGGCTCAACATTAACATAATGCAAAAAATTATCAGGTTCAAATACATCTCTAGACATATCCTGAGTTTTCTTCCTCTTTTCAGGGCATGGGACCCCATTCTTGCAGTGTGCATATTTTATTATTATTATTTTTGGCGTAGTTATGTAAATTAATTCCTGATACACTGATGGGAATATTAGGAGTAGTTAAAACTTCAAACCATTTCCATGGGATGTCTGAATACGACAAACAAATTCACATAAGAAAAAAAATGCCATTGAACTGCAGAGGCGAGCATGTCTTGATCTTATTAAATATGCAGACAAAAGCACACCTTGATGGAAATGTTGCCCTTATGCTTCTTCAAGATGTCTAAAAGAACCCGGGTCCAGTATCCTCTGTAGCTCAACAGTCCAAGATCAGAAAGGGGCCTCTCAGGTGTGCCAACTTTACCTTCTTTTTTGGAAAGTTCGTATGCTGCTCCAAGCAAAGAATCATGTTAGGAATTCTTTCAGTTTAAAAATGCACGAGACAAGTTAAAGACTTGCAAAGAATAAAAAATGATTTTCCAATAAAAATATAATTAATTAGATCAATAAAATAAAAGGCACAGAACTTACAGAAGGCAATTAAAAATTTTCCATAGCCTTTCCTTTGATAAGGAGGAAGAGTGAGGATGCATGCTAAATTATAAGACTCCTCCGAATGCTTTTCCTGCACCAGCATACACAAAATACATAGCTCTTAATCCTCACTTTTTGTTATTCCATTATCTTTAGCTACTATTAAAACATTCAGTAAAATAGGGTCAAATATTATAGGTCACTCGAAGCATAGAACATCAGATCGGGAGAAGCAAAACAACAGAATAACATATAGAGAGGAGGTTAAAACTACTTTAACCATCCCTGAAATCAGAGTCCACAAAAATACTAAACAGATCAAGGTTTTCTATGTAGAAGATTCGTCAAGTACAAACAATATCAATGTAGGGATACAACAATTACGAAACAATTATGCATCCTAAACATGTTAAAACTTATAAATTATTCCCACCAACGCTTTAAGTATGTATCCACTGTATAAATCATTTCAAATGCATGCAAGATCACAAATACTGCATGACAACAAATTGTGCGCGAGATTCCAACATTCCTGCGTCAAAAATTTTGAACTTCTATAAACTACCATATTACTCAATAGAGGTAAAAGACTCCACTCAACACTAAATATGAGAAACCGAAAAGAAGTGATGTTACCTTGGAAAAATAACCAACCATGTGGCATCCCCGCTCATCACATTCACACAAGATATAGAACAGAAATAGGTCAACATCATAATAAAGAGTCTTGTGATCAAGAAACAATTTTGCCAAATAACATAGATTCTGCCCATAGACCTTGTTCTTTTTGCCATCAACCTGTTCCAAAACATTCAATCACAGAAACGTTAAATCAACTAAAAAATTATCAAACAGAAGCTGAGAGATAAGAAGGGAGAAATAATGTGGTTTTCAAAACCAAAGCATTAACACTAACAAAACTTACTTCGAACATTGACAATGTACCACTTCGGTATATCTCATCACCAGGCGGATGCTTAAGATCACACTTCCTCTGCATATATAGAATGGAATTCAATAATCAAATTACATCCTGAGACTAAAAAAATTAAAACAAGGCAGACCGGGAAATTATTAACTTACATTGTTTTATAAGTTAATAATTTTATTAATCTTTTTTATAAGTTAATAATTTTATTAATAGAAAGCTGTAAGGGTGCTTCCCAAGTACACAAGGAGCATACATGGTATGCACCCAAAACGACCGAGGAAAAAAGAGCAAGAAAGTCCTGTAAATCAGAAATAGTATAAACATGAACATTCATCCAAATTCACCACATTGTCTTCTAACAATCCTCGAAGCTCCTAGATTTCTTTCCCTCTAAAAGAACAACATCGAGCACAACAGGATCAATTTCCATAAAGTCGAACTATGAAGATTACTGGTCTGGTTTTTACAGCACACCAAAGGATCAACTACCCATTGAGGAATGACACAATGTTTTTTTTTTGATGATAAGTTTTACTAGTGGTCAATAGGCACCATATCAGGATCATTCTACATATGGTCTTACTGTAAGGATTATCAAACCCCGCCCTTTCCAGTACACTAACAGATCAACCAACCATCGAGGCATCACACAGGTTAGCACAAAAAGACTGGAAACAGCTTGCCATAATGTGCTAGCTACCTCACAGTGGAGTAGAAGATGATCCATGGAGTCCTCATTCCTCTTTCACCTGCAGCACCACTCTATCACAACATGCCTCTTGTCTTTAAGTTATCTAAAGTATGGATCTCCCCACTCTTTTAGCGCATACAACACCAGTCAATCACTAAAACATCCATAAGATGACAAAGCTCTAAAATATGATCTCACTTCAAACATTCCTTGGTTGGAGGGAACCCAACATAGCCTGTCCTCACCACCTCGGCTTTAATGGGTGGAGTACAACCTCTCAAATGAAGTAAGAGCATCCATCTCCAAATCATTCACCTTTTCAATAAAACCAACATCATACTGATGTGAACCATTGGAGATTTGTGAATGGCCTGCCACTGAAGCTTTTCCTTGAAGCGAGCAAAACTTAAAAGTTCCAGATAAGCTACCTTAAAGTACTGTTTACGGACTATGCCAAAACTTTGTCCTCAAACCATCTCTGACCACATATATATCTAGAATAATGGAAAAACTCCCCCAAAACCTCTTCGGATGCTTTTCCATAGTACAACTCCAAATGTCCCATTAATTTCTTGAGAACACCATCCACCCCAAAGTTTTGAGGCAGGCTCAAGGGTTGGCTTGTCATCATCCCAAAATAGGCCTATTAGCTCGGAAAGTATGACTAGGTCTATTTTAGGATGATGACAAGCCTACCCTTGAGCCTGCCTCAAAACATTGGTTTTTTTATGAGTTGTCACAGCATACCTAGGTCCATAGGACACTAGCTGGGCTAGTAACCACCCTGCATTGAATTTGGCCTCATTTTGACCCATTCTTTTTGGCCTCTTAGTTAACTCGTTTAACCCACAGCCTGATTCCAACTTTTCAATTAACTCCACTTCCCCTCTAATCTTTTCTACTTGCTTCTTAAAACACGATGTAAACTATGCTCATCTACAAGCACATCCTTTGCAGTTACCATACCAGACACATGCTTCCCACTGGAAGTCTTGGTACCACATTCAACAGTTAGTCCGGCTGGAGATATGGAATTCAACACTCCAACAGATGGTTTTTGAAATTTTATTTTAGAAATTTTACTGGTATTTGCCCTATATGATGTGATGCTTGTCGAGCTTGGTTTCAGCCTTGCCAGTTCCTCCACATGTAACTGCTTTGTAGAAACAATGTTCTTTGCACCTCTGCATATGGGTTGACCCTCATGCTATATAATCATGGGACTTCTAGTTTTTTCGTCAACTCTGCTTTCTATCCAACACCAACAAAAACTGAAAAACATATGCCACCTTACATAATGCCAGTGCAAGACCCTTCCAGCCCTTTCCTCTAATACTTTCCGATATGAGAATGTGTCCTTTGCGATCACCACCTCCAAATTCAGCCAAAATTAGAATATGGCCATGGGGATTGGAACAACAATGAGCAGCCTGGAAGAACTCATGTATTCCTTCACCCTTGCACCTGTTCCACAGTATTCATCAACCATCTCTCCCATCTAAGATCTCAATTCATTGAAGACGTTAATAGGAAGAGATCTACATGTGGATAGAAATAATTATTTCCAATAATAACACCATGGACCATCTCAGCCATGTAACCACTTTCACGTAATTGAAACGGCACAATTAATAAATCAGCCATTGATAGGCAATTACGTACTCAATCCTCAATATGTTCACACTTCACACAGCCCATTCAACATGTGATCACGTATAGAAAGAAGAGCCAAACACCTATTTGCATACGGTGCTCTTGATGAACTGCAGTAACATAAGATTGCAACAGATTCAATGTATATTGGCAATTATGGCAGAAAATTGAGAATCTAGGGAATAATATATATATATTTGATAAGTAAATCTAGGGAATAATATTTAGTTCATGTATTGATGAACTGAATACATATATATATAGAATATCGATGAACTAAAAACAATCCAAAATTGCCATCTAAATTTTACATACAAGCATGCTATACCATAAAATGAAAATTGAAAGCTAGTGAAAACAGTGTAATATAAGGCACAGCTCACCATATGCCTTTGAAGCTGTTCTTTGCGCTTCATGAAATTGAGGCAAAACTCACAGAAGTACAGCTTCAAACAGTCATTGTATTCTGGAGGAAAGGGAGAAAAGTACCATGTCTCAATCTCATATCTTCCAAGTTCTATAGTTGCTATGTTTTTCACTTTTGTGAACTCCTCATGTTCTCGCAAGCTGGCAGCATCAAGCTCTTCATGACCCTAAATAATTGTTAAGGAAATATTTAGATTATAAACTATAAATATACACGGGATGTACTATGATGTAGGCAGAATAACAGCCAGCAATTCAGCTTATAAGATTGCCGGCAACTCACATCATTTGGTATTTTATTGATTAAATTGACATCTCACATAATATGTGTTTGAAGTGTGTTATAATTTGTGTTCGAGTGTGTGTGATGTGTGTCTATGGGTAGGTTGGTAGGTGTGTAATTGTGTGTGAGAGAAAGAGAGGGGGGGGGGGTATTGTAATGATCTAGGGAAGACCAAGCCGTATCTGGGCCCATACTCCAAAAGGATTGGTAAAATTACAAATGGAGCTCCTTGAGATTCATTACAAAGGGCAAGAACTTCTCCTTCAGGTAAGGTTCGTAGGTGTGTGATTGTGTGTGTGTGAGAGAGAAGGGGGGGATCATGAGACATGAAGGCCATGACTTATTAATTACTGTTCTTAGTGTGTTAAATCTTCATAAAGCTTTTCCATTGCATAATCTCAACTCATTTTTTCTCTCATAATACATTGAATATCAAGGCTAACAGCTCTAGCTCAAATTGCACTTTCTCCCTCATATGAATAAAGTGATGCATGAAACCATGAATTCAAAGTCCCCAAGCTTTTATTTAAATAGGATTTCAGATTTACAAAGAAATATAAATGCACCAACAAAGCACCAAAAATATTCCAAGCAATTTTTTACATGTATTTACCTCTACATGAGTCTCATCAATCTTCCGCTTCTGGTGGCGTGTCATTTTCAAGCTTGTAACCTGGAAAGCTCATGCACAATTCTCGTAATCAGCACTAAAAGATAATAAATTGTGAGAAGCATGTAAAATGTGCAAGATAACAGGAAAAAAAAAGAAGAAGACACCTTTGTCCAAGAGATGTGCCCAAAGATATAGGATTCTCATTTAACAAAACCAACCATTAGAGAAAGGAAAGCACCCAATAATTAACCAATATCATATGATCATACCTTGTCCTCAACCTTCTCATCAACAACAGTCTCTACAGAATCGAGATCAAGTTGTTCAAGCTTCACCCATTCATCAAGCCTCCGATTGACTGTCAAAATGCATAAAATTATAAACAGAAAAAAATCATTTCCGCTACCATTATGCATGGGAAGTGAAGAGATGGGAATTCATAATAGACAACAAGGGCGATAACTTTGAAATAAATGGAATGCCAAATGAGAACCTTGATTGCATAGTTTGCAAAACAATTTCATTTATCTAAAAAAAAAAAAAAAATTCATTCAATACAAAATGAATAAAAGGAAATGGGTCATTGGGTGTGGCCACAAGTAAGAACACTGCTAAGAAATTTACAGAACAAATCAGATACAAAAGATGACAGCCCATGACATTCAGAGCATTCTAGCTAACATTTATAAATTCACCAAAGTAACTTATTTCAACTTTCCTAACAGAAAACTCCTTGACCATAAATCTGAGAACCTATTAATGCACTAAAAATAATTGCATACCAACTGTAACATGAACACATGCTCCATGGTTTTTCTTCTCTCCAATTGGTAAACACAACTCACAGACCCCGTAAGGAATTGACCCATGAGCCCCCTCCCTCAACTCCCCCAATCTAGTCCTTATCAGATAAAGGAGGATATGCCTATTTGGTCCTAGGAAAACTGGCAGAATCACCTAATTAATTGAGACAGTTCAAACCCAAAACCTCTTAAGTAAAAGAATGAAAGCTTATCATCCAAACATCTAATTTAACTATAGTGGGAAAGAAACTAATTCATCTTCAGTGTTTTCATAAACTAGTCACTCCGTCATAGTTCATCAAACAGGCTCCATTATCCATACGGACAATTTTTTTGATAAGTAAAAAATAAATAAAAATTTGTCCGTATGGATAATGGAGTCTTGTTTGACTCGATAATTTCCTATAGCTACTGAAGTGCCTTTCAATAGGCTATTACTAGGGCACGACACAATAAAAAAATGTTATGATCCTGAGGGTTAAAGGCTTAACAAAATTATTATCCAACAGTCCTAAGGCTTTTGGATCAATGATTTGGTCTTTAATAATTGGTATCAGAGCAGGGGCTACGTCACGAGTTTAAATCACGGAGGGGGCGACCTATAGACTAGATTAAAATGCCTTGGTACTATATATGGGCATAGTGTTAAGTCATTGAATACTGATAGATGAGTGGAGCCACCAAAAGGAAAAGGGTTACCACTAGGCCAGTGTCGATAGAGTGGGCCGCCGTGGATGTCGGATTCGGAAGCGTGGTGGAATGTTATGATACTTGGGACTCCCTTTTGGGAGCTCCTCATAAATCCAAGGCAATGTGGGATGGGATTGTTGAAAAAATCGAACGCAAACTAGCAGGTTGGAAGAGAATCTACTTGTCTAAAGGTGGTAGAATCACACTTATTAAGAGAACTTTATCCAATCTTTCAACGTACTTTTTTATCATTGTTCCCCTTGCCCTGCAGTGGTGGCAAATAGATTGGAGAAGCTTTACCGTGATTTCCTATGGGGAGGGTTAGAAGACGAGAAAAAATTTCATTTAATCAAATGGGATAAGGTCTGCACTCCTTTTTTCTGTAGTGGTTTGGGGGTTAGGAAATTGAGAACCTTTAACAAGGCTCTTCTTGGTAAGTGGCTATGGAGGTATCATCAAGAAGGGGACACTCTTTGGAGAAGTATCATCGATACTAAATATGGGAGCATTTGGGGGGATTGGTGCTCTAATGCAGTAAGAGGGGCCTACGGAGTGGGGGTTTGGAAATTCATTTGGAATGGATGGGAGGACATACTCCACAAGTCCAGTTTTGAGGTGGGAAGGGGTACACATCAGATGTTGGCATGATATTTGGTGTGGTAATGCGGCCTTGAAAAACGCTTTCCCCTCTCTTTATAGGATTGCGTCAGATAAAGAAGCTTCCGTGGCTGATAATATGAGCATCGCTGCTGATTCTCAGCACTGGTCAGTGAATTTTTCTAGAGCTGCACAGGATTGGGAGGTGAATGACATTGCTAACTTTTACAATGTATTATATACACTGAAAGTGCAACCAGGAAGAGAGGACAAGCTACTATGGACACTCACAGGGAACAAGAAATTCTCAATCCACTCTTATTAAAAGGTATTGACGGTTAACCCCTCCGACGGCCTCCCTTGGAAGAGCATTTGGAGGAACAATACTCCCCTCAAAGTAGCTTTCTTTGGCTGGTTGGCATCCCATGGGAAATTATTGACCATTGATAAGCTGAAAAAGTGTGGCTTCTACTTCAACAGATTGGTGCTTCATGTGTAAACACAGCAGCGAATCAGCAGACCATCTGCTTCTCCATTGCGAAGTCGTAAAAACTTTATGGGATGACATCTTCACTAGGCTTGGTATAGCATGGGTTAGCCTAGGAGGGTGTCGGATTTATTGTGGTGTTGGAGAGGGATTCGGGGTCATCGTAATATTGCAATTGTTTGGAAGATGGTGCTCCTATGTTTAATGTGGTGTACATGGATCGAAAGAAATGGTTGATGTTTTGAAAAAAGGGAACGTTCCCCGGATGGTTTTAGGGCCTTTTTCTATCACACATTGTTGCTTTGGGCTTCATCCATAGTATGGAATGGAGCGAGCTTTAACGACTTTTATGCTACTTTTCATAGCAGGTAGTTTGTAATTTGGTTTTTTTCTTGTATACTTTCTGTGTACGTGGGCATTGCCTATTTACGTGAATCAATAAAACTTCTTATAAAAAAAATGGGGTTAAAGACTTAACCAAATTAGTATTCAACAGTCCTATGACTTTTGGATCAATGGTTGGGTCTTTAACAAAAAACACAGGCTGCAACTGAACGCACCAAAGCCTTAACCCAAAAATAGGCCTTTGTTACTGAATTCCGGTAACAGAGGATAAGATTAGTAATATGTCATAACTTCACAGGAACTGGTCCAGGGCATTAATCGGAAAGTGAGAGGAGGCAATGTTATGCTAAAAATTGATATGGCTAAGGCGTATGATCGGGTCAATTGGAGTTTCTTATTGGAGGTGTTGAGGAGATTGGGCTTTTCGGATAAATGGAGGAATCTGGTTTTCAATTG
The DNA here is from genome assembly GCA_029856935.1 of Cyclocarya paliurus. NCBI lineage: Eukaryota > Viridiplantae > Streptophyta > Magnoliopsida > Fagales > Juglandaceae > Cyclocarya > Cyclocarya paliurus. The sequence goes on along the minus strand of CM056957.1, from coordinate 25,014,627 downwards.
CATTTCTTCTCCATTTTTTTCCGTAATGTTGAATGGTAGTTCTCGGGATTTTTTCAAGTCTTCTCGGGGCTTCGTCAAGGTGATCCACTTTCACCTTATTTGTTTATTCTTTCGGAAGAAGTGCTATCGCGAATGTTGAACAGGGAATTTCAGTTGGGAAGGATTAAGCCTTTCAATTCTTGTGGGGTAATCATGATTAGCCATTTGTTATATGCAGATGACCTCTTGATTTTTTCTAATGGCGGCAAAGTTTCGATCCGAAGGTTGATAGAGGTAATTCATTTATATAAGACTATGTCGGGTCAACTAATTAGTCCTCATAAATCTGCAATTTTTTTCTCTTCTAATTTTTCAGTTGATAGGAAATTAGAATTGAAACGTCTTTCTTGCTTTGAGGAGGGCACATGGCCTTGTTCTTATTTGGGTATTCCGTTGCACGTGGGGAGAATGATATTACGGATGTTTGATCCGTTGCTTGTAAAAATTCAAAAAAATTGGTGGGATGCTTTGGTGGTAAAATTTTTTTTTTTTAAAGTAAAAATATTGTATATATCAAAAGGAGAAACCAAGTACACTGAATGTATACAAGAAAACACCTTGCCCAAAATGACCCAACAAGTCCCGAATTACCCAAAAAGCCCATAAAAAAACCCAAAATACATTAGACCCGACCCCAACCTCTTGTTTCCCATAGAACTAAAACTCTACCCGAACACCAACCCTAACACCTTGATTCCGGTCTTCACAATGCCCTCCCTTTAGACTTCCCTCTAGTTGAGCTACTACCCTTAGCATCGTAGTTGATTGTCGAAAAAAGACGCTGTAACTCCCTACTTTTCTTGAAACTTGATTTGGTTTCAAGTGTGCGGCTTGCCTCGATCGCAGTAATTAGTTCTTTAAATTGGTCTTCACATCCTCCATGTGAAATTCCCACGAACTGCTGAATCTCGTTAACTTTAGGCAGAATCCAATCCGCTATTGGAGGAAGAGAGACCAGGGGAGCCACAGTATCTAACTGCAGTCCCGACTCTAGACATTCCTCTACAGACGGCACCAACGCCAAACCCATTGGTTCTCCAGTAACTCCATTGGTTCTCTCCAATGGTATCGGGATCCCTATTGGAGATTCTGGAGCGACAACAAGTCCTTTCACTTCTGGGGTGATAGCAGATCCTACATCTCCCTCAGACCTCGGCAGTACACCCTTTTCCTTCAACTTTGACAAGGGAGCCATAGTTTCTTCAGGGACCAAGGGTGTAATACCGACTATCGGTCTATCCTGTGTTACACGAGGCGGATGACATTCCATTACTGATGTCTCAACGCCGATACCGGATGTAGACCCCGCTTCAAATATTCCAGATTTCCTTTTGACCTGCCATACTCTCCTGGATCTAGTTATAAGGACCGGACCGAATCCGATTTTCCGTTTTCCTTTATTTAAAGGGTTCAGGCCCGTCTTGTTTCTTACAACCCTATTGTCTCCAACTGAAAGTAGGTCTATTTTCGTAGACAAGCAAGCTATTGCTGCCTTCAACTCGACCAATTGGGTTTCCATCTCCTTTAAAGAATTGTGCATCTCTACAAGCGGGTCCTGAGGGATGATTTGCAAACCCCCCACATTCTTAACTCCCGAGGCATGACCCATCTTCAAAGCGGTTGCATAGGATCGCCTCGACACCGAGGATGTACTTGGGTCTTTCCCCTCCAAGCTCTCTTCCGCGCCACCTACATGTTTGCTATAGCCCCCCTACATTTGATTTGGAGGGACTGGCCTCCCTCCAGCACCTCTTTGTCCATCCACAGGGCTGGTCTTATCGTGGAAAAAGTCATGCAGTACCTCCCCCATTCTTCCCCAGCCACTGCCCCCCTCCTCAGGGATGAATATAAAATTCCTCCTCCACCACCACCACCATACTCCTCCACTGCCATATAACGTCCTCGAGGATTCGAGCAGCGATGTGCTGTGAAAGTACGTCTGCCTTCCCGGACAGTGGAGTAAAAATCCCTTTTCTCATTTGTGCACACAGTCATGGCCTTCGCCAGCCATTTTACTGTTGTTGAACCCAGAACCAATTTCGAAATCACCCTTCGACTCCTTTCAGTAATACCCAACATGCTCCCCTCCTTCACAAGTGTAAAGGATTTAGATTCTATGACCAACTCCATAGTATGCCTATTCACATGCTTTCAGTTTTGAATTTGCCTAACGGAGTTTTGTCGGCACTCAAAGGAGTTTCCTCTAATTTTTTATGGGGTTCCACCAGAGAAAATAAAAAAAGGAAGTGGATTTCGTGGAGGAAAATTTGTTTGCCGGTAGAGGAAGGGGGACTTGGAATACAAGATTTGTCATAGGTTCAAACTTCTTTGCTTATGAAGTTTGCATGGAAAATTATTCGAGGAAATTCTTTATGGTCGGATTTTTTTCCGCTAAGTATGTGGGGGATGTTCACATTTCTTCAATTATGAATTTGAGTAGGGGTTCTCAGTTTTGGAAAGGAATTATGAAGATAATGCCTATGGTGTTGGAGAATTCCCGTTGGATACTTCGTAGTGGAAATACTAGCTTTTGGCTTGATAACTGGTTGGGAGATGGTTCTTTGGCAGCAAGCAGAAAAGGGGACGTTGATGCTGGGTTGAAAGTAAGATCTCTCAGGTCTAAGTTCGGGTGGGATATTGTGATGTTCAGGTCTCTTGTTTCTGAGCAGGTGGTGGATAAAATTATTCACTTAGGTATTAAATTGAGGGCAGGAGAAGACATATGTATATGTGTGCCTTCGGTTGATGGGGTTTTCTCTACCAAATCAGCATGGCAGATTGTGAGGAAAAAGGGTGCTGAGGCATTTCAAAAATATGGGAGCTAATGATTTGTTAGTTTTGCAGGAGTTAAATTGTCCGATTGTACCGGTATGTGATAAATTACCAAGGTCGATTGCATGGAAGCTGCCGGATGTGGGGATGCTTAAATTGAATGTGGATGGCGGATTTGTGGTAATCCGGGTAGATCCGGTGGTGGAGGCATCATTCATGATTATCGGGGCAAAGTGTTAGCGGGTTTTTCTCATTTCTATGGTCATGCGACGAATACTATTGCCGAGTGTCGTGCTCTCCTTAATGGGCTACGTTTGTGTCAATCGCTTGGCTTTAGAGATTTATTGGTAGAATCTGATTCTAGTGTTGTGATGAGTTGGTTAGCTTCCGGGATATGCAAATAATGGTTTCTTTGGAATTTTTGGGAGGAGATTAAAGAGATTGTTAGCTTGCTTAATATTCAGTTTCGACATAATTTTAGAGAGGCTAACATGGCAGCGGATTTTTTGGCAAAAGAAGGCACAAAGGGCAGAGTTTCAGATTTTATTGGTGATGAATTTGTGCATGGATGACTTCGGGCATTGTTAGACTAGATAAATTGGCTTTTCCTTATATTCGACATTGATTTTTTGTACAGAAAAGCTGTTTGCATGGTTTTTCCTCTTCCTCAGTGAGGGTTATCAATAATAAGAGGCTAGACCTCGGTTTATTAAAAAAAAAAAGTCATAACTCCACAAAGTGCAGCAAGAATCACCACATTTTTCAGATAACTATCAACATTAACATACCCACCTAAAAACAACTTCAAAGCAATATATTTAGCAAAATCAAACAGTAATCTTGAAACCCTAATTGACACAAATTATGGAACAAAACCGAATAATACGAAGCACCGGACCACCACATTCCGTCACGGCACGGCAACTGCCACTTCCAAGGCCTCAAGTTCAAACCCTAACCTAACCCTAACATTAGGTTCAAAGGCAAGAAAAGATTATATATGAGAGATCTTACACTCGGTGTAATGTACGTAATACTCGTAATCATTCGGGCCACCAATGTGCATTTTTCGCCGTTCTATGACTTTGACCGGGTGGAATTTCCCGTCCCTCCAACGACACATGACACGAGTACCAACCTCAAGAGGTAGAAAAGACGCTTTCCGCTTCCTCATCGCGTCCGATTCCGGCGCAATTCCAGCGGGGAACCCGTCTCCGGTTAGAGACTTGTGGTGGCCGGGAAACGTGGCGGGTATTGTAGAGCCGTTCTCCGCTGCACTAGACGGTGTGTCTAACGATCCCATTTGTCGGTCGAGGCTTCGAAAGAGCTTGGGACGTGGATACGAAATATAACGACCAAAGGTTGATTTGCTTTGTTTTTTTTCTTTTTTAACAAAAGCATAGATGCGTTTGGGTTCCCAATTTATTGATATCTGAATAGTAATATTTTGTGTGTTTTATTAAGATATGTAATATGTTTGAATGTATAAAATAAGTTGAAATATATATATTTAAATATATGAAATAAATTAAGATATGTTTATTTTTTTATGAGAAATTAAAAAAATAGTAAATCTTATTAATGATTGATTTGAAATAAGTTGAGATAGCTTTGACATCCAAACATAGTATGCATTAAGGGTCTTTTTGGGGATGCGTTTGGAGTTCTAAATAATCTTAAAAGCTTTTTAATAAAAAAATTAAGTTGTTTGTGTATTACATATTAAAGTATTTTTTAATCTTAAATAAGTCAAAAAGTACGTTTAAGAAAAAAAAATGATGATTTTTCTCAAACGCGTTTTTTTGGATAATGAAGAACGTAATTCAAATTTTAAAAAAACTATAAATGGACGAAATATTCATACAACTTTCAAATAATTATAATTTTTAACTTAAAGGATATGATCATAATCTTTTAAAAAATCAAATAATCATAATTTCTACCTCATAAATAATTTTTTTAATTTATTTCCAAACAAATGTAACATGTTTAAAAGTGATTTAAATATATAGATACTAAACAGTAAATAACTTTTTAATAATATAACTTATTACTTAAGCTATAAGTTATGAGCCCTAAACCAATAAGCTATATTTTTTGCCGTAATTCCAAATATACCATTGCATACAAGCTAAGTTGGGGTTTAGATAGCAAGATGAACTAATTTTAGATTAAAATTAAATAAAATATTGTTAGAATATTTTTTTAATATTATTATTGTTTTAAAATTTAAAAAAGTTAAATTGTATTTTCCGTAAAAATTAAAAATTATAATGATAAGATGAGATGAGATAGTTTTAATATCCAAACATAGCCTAAGACTGTTGGCATTGATCACACCCCTGTATAAGATAATAAAATTGATGTCAAATATTACACAGCCACGCGCCCAGTTACACCCAATTGATGTGGGTACTAGAAACTAGTGTTAAATGCCAATCTGATAATGTAGGGAGAAGATAGTTTCTCCATCCATCAAAATGTATAAATGAAGAAATTTATACGTCTACTTTATTCCTTTTTTTTTTTTTCTATCTCTTCTCCTGTAAAATCAGTGAAGCAATTTACATGAATCGAGACTACAGTTTCCTCTCCAAATTGTCATGCTGGGTTTATGCAGCAATGACACGAGCATTGCAACTTTGCAAGCGAGTTGTTTCTGTAACGATTACATGTAACAACCATTCTTCCTCGAGCTTTCTAAGCTACAATGTCAGCAAAACCTAAAAAGCACTGCGAGCTAAAAACACAATTGCCTCGTATATATACACCAACTTTACAGAGCAGGCACAGGAGGTGATACTCTTAATTGCCTCGTATTCAGTACGAAGAAACAGAGCTTCCATCCCACCACTTCCACGAGACATGCATCAATATAGAGACATTCACGCCCTTCTGTTACATTTGAATGAAATGAACTCTCATCCACTGTACAGTTACTCTCACAATGAATACACAAACAATTTTGTCAAAATTTCCCTGCCCAAACCAGAGCGTGGCCCATATTTATGAGTATGCTGGCAATAACCCCCATCATGGCGCTCATTTTTGCCAGTCTTCATTATCAGTTAAATGTGCGCCTCTGGGCGGAAAATTTGCCCTTGATGGATGGCAGCCTTATAAGGCAAATCAAAACCCAAAGAAGATGCCTCAATCTATCCATGACGTTCCAATGGCTCCCCAGAGCAAGCATCCTGGTCTATCTGCTCCCCACTCGGAAGGATATCAGCAGGAACATATTGATATCCCTTAGGTAACCGCATATTCTTCATAGATGCTTGATCTGAAGTCATTACAAGCTCTTTCTCAAATGTCTCGGCATGCTGTGAATGTATAGCAGGCGCATTAGTCAATATTCCAGCAAAAACATAAGTGAAATGCGTATCAAATTACACGATACCTTTCTAGATTTTGATCTCCATCCACCATCATCTGAAAGATTAGTTGATGCCGCAGAAGGCCTATGAGGAATCTGCTTCCCGGAAAATTGTGCCCTCTCTGTGAGCTTTCTGTTAAGAAAGATTTGGGATGTAGAGCTGTCATCATCTGTCTTTTGGTCAGTGTCCATGGACACAGGAACTTTAACCCGGTGCTTAACAGAAACTGAACTGTCAACAGTTACATCATCTGATCTTTGGATTGCATCACTGCATGATTTATAACCATCGGTGTGCCCTTTAAGGGACGTTGTAGCCGATTCAGAACTAACTTCAGGAAGGAAGAAGGGACTACGAACAAGCAGAGAACGAGAAACATGATCTCTTTTGCAAGCAAGCATGTCATGTGAGCACAAAACCAATTCCCGCTGCAAAGATCCACAAGAGGGAAGGAAAAAAACTTCAAACAAATTCCAGACCACGCATAAGATAGACAAATTCCAGACCATGCATAAGATAAAAATTAGTCACATATCAAAAGAGAACAATAAGGGATAGAGAGAAATGACAGAAGTTGGTGTTTAATAAATGGCCATGTTAGAAAGAATTCTTCTACTCATCATCTCTACACCACACACTACATGATTTTTTTTTTCTCTTACCAAATGTGTGGTGTATAGATGATGAGTAGAAGAATTCCTTTACTTTAGCAAGAATAGAACAAAAAACAAATAAAAAATCAAGTATGGTGTGTGGTGTAGTGATAATGAGTAGAAGGGCTCTGTTAGAAAACAATGAGAAGTATATGCACCAAGAAAACCACCTGACTAAAGAGAGAATTGACAGGTGTAAGATAATAAAAGAGTAATAGCAGCGAGTAACCATAAGCAAATATGTGGCTAATCTGTAATCCCTCCCTCTCTCTCCCAAATAAAAGTCAACTATCAACGGCGTCTATTTCCGGCGAGGAAAAATGACCATGTTCTACTCCTGTGTCATTTTTAGCCATTATTGTCCATTTTTATTTTCATGGCACAGAGGATGGGTGGGTCGAGGAAGCTGCTGGGAGATGCTAAAGCATTCGAGTTCACAATGGGTAATGCCAGCGGTGTCCGCATAGTAGAGAGGAGCAGAAAAGTGGTGAAAGAGATGATCATTGGCAGAGCTACAGGGTTAGCTAAAACAGTGGACACATGCATTAATCGAGTTCTTTCCTCTTCAAAACAGAAGATCCTTAGTTGTTGGTGTCAAAAGCAGAGGTGCGGCGGGGTCTGGTAGTGGTACGGTGGTACATGCAGGAGATAAGAGGTTGGCCTCAACTCAATGGCAATGGTGAAAAAACGATCGTACAAAGTGATGCATCAGGAAATGGCACGAGCCCATCGGTGCTTATTGCCAGTGAACGTCTGAATAGAGTCTACTTAGTGAACCTGGCATCTTATGCAAACTAGACGTGGAAAAAGCCTATGACCATGTCAATTGGGATTTCCAGCATTACTACTTATTGGGGAGGTGAGGATTGGGGAGCGGTGGTATTCTTGGATCATGCACCATCTCTCCACAATGGAAGCCCTTAGCAGGATGTCGTCAGTGGGTGGTTGGAGGTGTTTATATGTCGGGTTTCTTGGAGGGGGACATCAATAGGGGCACTCTCAACATCTCACATGTATGCATGCAGATGCTACAGTAATATTTTGTGAGGGAGGTCGAAGTCAAATCCAGTCATCCTTATGGGCACTCCTCCCATGCATTGAAGCTGTTTCGGGCTTAAGAATGAACCTTTTTTCATCAGTAGCCTAAGAGTGAACTTTTCTAACTCAGAAATGGTTCTGGTGGGGAATGTCAACAATATACGGAGTTTTGTCTTTGGGGTGCAAGGTATCTTCTTTGTCCATGAAGTACCTTGGGCACCCCTTCAAAGCAAACTCTGTGGGATGATGTGATAGAGAAAACTGAGTGTAGGTTAGCAAGTTGGAAGAAGTTATATTTGTCGAAAGGTGGTCGCACCACCTTAATCAAGTGTACTCTTTAAACTTATCAGGAAAAAAAAAAATCAAGAGCACTCTTTCAAACTTGCAAAATTACTTCCTATCATTGTTCCCCCACTGGAGTAGACTAGGTAAGGAGTTCAAATCCATCTAGTCAATTGGGAGAAGCTGTGTTATCTGATCTCATGTGGTGAGTTGAGAATTTGAAACCTGAGAATGTTTTTTTTATTGGTACCGGATATCCAGGAACAAAGCCCCAACTAATCATAGAGGCGCGCACAAGCCATTGGTAAGGAGTTTCCTACAAGTGCATCTCGGGCAATTCAAAGGGAAATTTCCCCCAATCGACCACTACACCACTCCTTGAGAATGTTCAATTAAGCACTTCTATGAAGACGGTTATGGTGTTATCATCTTGAGAGGGAGACGTCATGAAAGAAGGTAATTGATTCCAAATATGGTGGTGCTTTTGTGGGATGGTGCTCCATGGAGGCCCAGGGGCTTATGGTGTTGGTCTATGGAAAAATATTAGACCAGGATGGGTATTTTCTCGACACATAAGATTTGAGATAGAGTATGGTTCCAAGATTAAATTCTAATATGACATTTGGTGTGGAGATAGAACCCTTAGGACACCTTTCCCATAGTTTATAGAATTGCATCTACATGAGGCGTCAGTGGCAGAGTTAAGAGAGATTTCGCGAGATTCTCTTCAATGGAATGTTAACTTTATCAGAGCTGCCCACGGCTGGAGCCTCGGAAGTTGGGATCTTCATAGAATTTTTCAGCCTATTGTACGCCATGGGGATAAGAAATCAAGAGGGTGACAAGATACTGTAGACCCCTTTTATAGGATCACCATCAATTAGGAGAACAATTCTTTCCATTGGAAGAAAATTTTTAAGAGTAAGGCCCCTCTAAAGGCAACCTTCTTTGTATGGACAGCCTCATTGGGAAGATCTTGATCATGGACAACCTTCAAAAAAGGCAAATTATAGTAATCGACTGATGTTGCACGTGCAAGAAAAGTGGTAAAATGGTGGATCATTTGCTTCTTCACTGTGAGGCTACTAGGGCTTTGTGGGATGATGTCTTCAACCGAGTGGGGAGAGCATGTGTAATATTGGTGTTCAGTAGGTGTGGCATATCGTATTGAGAAGATCTTCCACACTTTTCTTTGGAGAGGTATTGGGGAGCATGCTACGTTCCATCTTGTTAGTTAGGAAAAAGTCTATTCTCCAGTTGTTTGTAGTGGTTTGGGGGTGCATAATTTGAGGATCTTCAATAAGGCACTCCTGGGGAAGTGGTTGTGAGGCATCACCAGGTGGGGGAGGCTTTGTGGAGAGTAGTTATTGAGTCTAAGTATGGGAGTATTAGGAGGGATCGTGTTCCAACAAAGTTAGGGGGATGTATGGTGTGGGGTTGTGGTAAAAAATTCCTAAAGGATGGGGGAAGTTTTCCGATTTGAGGTTGGTAGGGGTCGTGATGTTTAGTTTTGGCATGATGTTTGGTGTGGTGTAAGGGCTCTAAGTGCATTTTTCCCACTCTCTTCCAGATTTCAAGTGTCAAATAGGCCATGGTGGCTGATTTGCTGGATTGTTCCAACGGCTAGACCCAGTGGAATGTTTCTTTTTTGAGAGTGACTCAGGATTGGGGAACTTGAATCCTTGGCTGATTTTTTTGGTTTATTGTATGATGACTTTTGGGAATGTTGTGCAGGACAAGATGATTTGGACTCCTGGTGGGAGTAAAAGCTTCTTGGTTGCAATCCTTGTATGTAACACCCCGATCCAATATTATTATGGAAGGAATATAGATAATATTATTGGGCCCAATAATTGGATTAAAACACATTTAGTTAGTAATTATGGACCAAGTGGACCCTATTTAATTGGTATTTGGCTCAAAAAAATATTTTATAAGCCCAAAAGTATTTATTGGACGAGTTTTCTCATTTTTGGAATTTAAGATTGATCCATTAGAGTCGTTAAGTGACTTAGCCAATGGAATTATAGGCAAGCCCTAGAATTTAGTTGGACCCTTAAAGTGGCCCAACCCATTTTGTTAAGCTGAAAGATACCCTTCTAGGTTCACAAATAGGCCCATGAACCAACTCAAGACCCAAAATCCACAAAAAGGGCCCAAAAACCATGACCCATCAAGCTTGAAGACCCATGACCCAATTGGTATAAAGCACCTAGACCTGCACGGTTGGCAACCTCCCCATGCACCTCCAGCCCTAGGGTTTCTTGCAGCCGCAACACAACACACCCCCAACCATCACCGCCATACTCACCCGGAGCACCACTACAAGGGCAGCAGCAACCATCAGCCTCCGTTGTCCAAGCCGCAACACCTCACCTGGTTCACCACACATCAGCCTCGGTTTGGAGAACTTGTCCAAGACCCACCACCACAACAATCACAAGCCCCTCCACACCACTGCCACCCTGCACCACCCAGCCCATAGATATTTTTGCCGTCCATAACCACCAACTGCTGCAAAAACCAGCCCCACACAATACCACACAGCCCTTGCTTCCCTGTATACGAAACAGAGCACCGAAACCCAACCCCGGCAGCAAAATGGGAAGCTCAGCCTTGTCCAGCCCGACATCCTCTGTTTTCTGTTTCAAGAACAAAGCAAGCTGTCGTTGTCCAACCACTGTGAGCCACTGGATGCCACCCACGTGAGACACCAAGCACCAAGCGACCACCACAGGCCCATTGGCATGTTGGTTGAGGTTGCACCGTGAGCCTCCATCTCCCGTGAGCCTCCGCTTGTTCCTTGGTATGTTACACATTCCCAAGTTTCCTCCTTGTATGGCAGTAGACGGAACCACTTAAGTGAAGTCCAACCACGCCTGAGCACCGCCGTAGCCCTCAAGCCCTCTCCTTTCACCCTTGGCCAGCTGCTCCTCTTCCCTCACAACTCACGCATCACCATTTCCATCTCTCTCGGTAAGGGGATTTTCTATAACTTTATGCAGCAATCAGCCCTTGAAGGCAGCTTTTCTGGAATTGTTCAGGTTTCTAGCGTTCTAAAGGCCACAGTGGCAGATTGCTAGTAGGTTTCCAATGATACTAGGCAATGGAATACCATGTATATCAAAATAGCGCATGATTAAGAAGTGCAGTTGAATTCTTCATTCTTTAATCTTCTGTACCCTCAGGTTGTGAGGTGGTGGTGTGGATAAGATCACGTAAAACAATCAGGAAGCTTAAGGTTAGAACTTTTAATCTACCCTGTATTTCAGCAGGTTCTTTTAGGCATTTGGCAAAACAAGGCTCTATCAAAGGTGACTTTATTTGCATGGACAACAGCATTAGGGAATATCTTAACTATGGATAACCTGCGAAAGAGAAGCATCACAATGATAGAGCTATGGACTGACATCAACTGTTGCGCGAAGAGGCTAGAGCTATCTGGGCCTCAAATTTTCAATCTTTTGGCAGAGTGGTTTCATGCCACAAAGAGTAGTAGAGTTGGTGGCTTGTTTGAGAAGTCAGAATGTAGGTCAATACAACAAGGAAGTTTGTTGGATGATTTTTTAAAATTTAATGTAATTTATTTGGAAGGAACACAACTTTCAGGACTTCTGAAGATTGTGAGAGGAGGATGCTAGAGCTAAGAAGTAAGAACCATAATACTAGGATCTCTACTCAGAAAATAGTTCTAACAACTCTAATTATTCATTATTGGTTTTTGTTTTCATCTCCCTAATTAGATTCCCGTATAAATACTATGTACCTGGGTTGTGCCCCTTTGTACTTCAATAAAATTGTCTTACACCTAAACAAAGAATCACAGGTTTTATTCAATCGCATTCACAAAGGCCAAAAAGCAGCAAATATCTAGGCTATAACTTAGACCATATGACAGAGCGTAGGAATCTTATCTAATAGGGCACTCAAGATCAGAATCACATTTATATATGTTTGTACATATAATATTATTCAGAGACCATATGGTTAATCTACAATCACTTACCTTCTTCTTTTCACGTCTGATTATTCTCTCACATATAAGCCGTAACCTCTCTAGTTCAACCTGTACAAGGTCAAATATACAAGGATTCAATCATGGCACTCAAATTGCACAAACAAAGCAACACAAAAAAAGATATTCTGTAGTAGTCATTTAAAAAACAGTAATAGAGAAAGTAGAAAGTACTACCATGACTAGTGCATAATATATTCCAGCAATTGCATAGTGGCAAACCATGCTTATAAACGTAGATAAAGCTCTAAATCCATAATTTGACAGAGGCATGGGACTACACCCCACAAGAAAATAAAAGGCAAGTAGGAAGCTGATTTATGACGGGTACCTATAACGAGACAAGTTTCAATTTATAAGTATTATTTTTTTCTTTTATAAGTATGAAGAAATTATTTTTCTTTTATAAGTAAGAAGATATTATTAACAGTAACATTCGGTATAGCCCAAGTTTACCGGTTGTATAAATAAGAAACACCTAATTTATAATTTAAAACTGTGTTTTTAGATTTTAAAATTTAAAACCGTAGGTATTTGGGGGTTCAAAACTTGAGGACTTCTAGTAAGGCTCTCTTGGGAAAGTGGTTGTGGAGGTACCATTGAGGGAGGAGGCTTTGTGGAGGGTGGTTGTTGAATCCAAGTATGGGAGTGTTTTTTTTTTTTGGGGGGGGGGAGGGGGCGGTCGGGAGGTGCTCTAGTATTTGTTTTTGGCATGACGTATGGTTTGGTGATAGGCCCCTTAAAAGTGTTACTCCCATTCTCTTCTGGGAGGCTATGGTAGCTGATTTGATGGATTTTTCCAATGGCTCAATCTCTGGAAACTTGATAGAATTGGTATTTTTTCAGTTTGTTGTATGCATTGAATTTTGGTAATACTGTGGAGGCTAGGATGATTTGGTTTGCCATTGAATTGGTGATTTTTTCAGTTTGTTGTATGCATTGAATTTTGGTAATACTGCGGAGGCTAGGATGATTTGGTTTCCAAATGGCAGGAGGAAATTTTCGGTTTGATCTTCTATGAAGCTCTTTGCCCCCAAGATGCTTTCTTTGGTTGGTCTGCATCCCTTGCGAAAAATCTTACCATAGAAAACTTGAGGAAGCGTGGTCTTATCATTATTGGTTGGTGTTACTTACATAAGAAAAATGGTGGATCATCTATTGTTACATTGTGAGGTGACCGGGTCTTTGTGGGATGATGTCTTCAATTGAACCTAGGGCTGTAAAAATAAACCGGTCAGACCGATCAAACCGGTGGGTTCAATCCAGTTCGTAACAGGACCAGTTCCCATTTCTAAAAAAAAAAAAACTTGTTGGAAACCGGTCTGATACCGATTTTCAAATTTTGAAAATCAGTTTGAACCAAACCAAACCAGTTTCTATATATCTATTTTTATTTTTTATATTATATATAAATATTTGTTATATAATTTTTTATATTATATATAATTTTTTTTATATTATATTATAGATATTATATGCTAAATTGTTAATTAATATAAAGAAATTTTAATCTTAAACATGAAATTTTGATATATATATATCAAGGATAAATACATTTTTGACATAATAAATTATAATATATATGTTCTTTTTGTAAATACATTTTTACACATTTGATCATATATACTCATATAAAAAGCCTAGAACTTATATAGATTATAGTTAAATTCAATATTATATTGGTATGTATTAATTGTTATAAAATAATGTGTTTATACTATAATATAAATAAACTGATAATTTAGTATATGTAAACATCATATCATTACTAATTTGTTGAAAACTTGAAGTTGCATTCAAGTTAAGTAAGTCCCACATTCCTTAAATATGACTATTGTATTGCCTTGGCCTCCTCCTATATAAAGGTTGGCCAAGAGGCCAAGACAATCCAAAATACAACTCTAATGGGTTTAAATTCTTTTTGTATTTATAAATTTTGATTTATAATTTGGGTCTAAAAATATTTTTTGGACCCAAAAATAGTTTTTAGACCCAATGGGTCATGGGTAAGTATTGGCTTAGGCGGATGAGATTTTCAACGGTGCGGGGCGGGGTGCAGGGAAGGGTCCACCCCGCTCCGCACCATGCGGGTATCACCCCTACTTATTGGAATGCAAGGTATAAAAAAGAAACATTGAGTTGATAATATATTAAATTCACCACATACCTCACTCTAGAAAAATTTTCGCTGCAATTTCTTACAACCAATATTCCATATCAACTGACATGGAAACTTAAAAAGAAATACAAAAGGCAGACTAGAGTACTTTGAATAAAGATGACCAAAAGGGGTGAAGCTAAAGCATACAAGCAGCACACAAGGAGATCACCTCAAAGAAATCAAGTTTCTTAGACCTTGAAAAGTTCAAAAGTAACACCAAATATTCCTTAGAGCACAGGAGGATTGTGCTTCAGGAAAACTTAATGGTTAAATATCACAACAAAATGATTTATCAAAAAAAAATATCACAACAAAATGTGATGTCTTCCAACCACAACAGCACAGGTTTTAGGAGTTGGAATAGGATCGTATTCCTCCAGAATGCGAATAACGAAAATAAGCCCCCAGTTAAAGGGCCAACACATAAATGTCTACAAACATGTATGAATTCAAATCAAGTACCTACCTTTCATTTAAAATAGCTTCAAGTTCAAGATAGTCATTTCAACCTCCTCTATCAGAAAAAGATATCAAGGTGAACAACACCCACTCGAATGGATCCTTAATCTAACTATAACAAAAAGACCAAAATATGGCCAGATAACAATGCAGCAACCAAAAGCAGAAAACCCTTACCCTAATTTGCTTGATTCTTTTGAACTCCTCAATTCCATGTTCGTGGGTCTCGACCTGCAGAGCACAGATTAATTATTCAGGGCACGACAAATCATAAAGTCCCAAAACGCCCAAGTTACGCAGAAAATACTAGACCTTTGCCCTCTGCTCCAAGCTATGCTTTTCACAGTAAGCCTTGTGCTGCAACTTGCCACCAAAATTCTTTACATTCATGTAGAGGCCAGCACTTCTGGCACACGAAGGATGAAAGGTGATCTGACAGTGGCCATAGTGACACTGCAGACAAATTACAGTTGCACAATCATCGATGATCTTACTTGCAAAGAACCCCTTTTGGTCCAATACATAAGATAACCAAAAAAGGTTTGGCCCTCACCTTTATGCAGACCCCATGTTTACGACGACAGATATGGCAAAGGTCGACCTCCTTCAAAATCGTCTCCTGCATTTGATCACATGAAATGGTGCTTATACCTAAACTTGCACAAATGTTATAGACAAAGCACAATTCCCAAAAGAATAGAAACATATTTAGAAACAAACAAGTAAATTAGGAATCTAAATTATTAAGATTTTGATCACGTCACAACTTAGCATATACACGTACCATTCCTTCAACAGGATTCACTTGTCCCCTTCTGAATGTTGATTCAAAGACCCACTAAAATATGAAAATTAATTAAAATTAACTCAACTTTGGTGAAGAAAAGAGGACAGAAAAACAGAAGCCAAAAATCAAGTAGGCAAAAAGATGAAACTTTACCTCAGCACAAAAGGCATGGACCCATGCACCATTTGAAGACTTTCTAAAAGCACCGGTAGTGCCACGGCATAAACCACATTCCACAACAAAAAAGTGCTTCTCCCAGACATTGACAGTTGGAGCTCCAGAACTTCTAGATGATAATAAGTCTTCACATAATTCACAGTACCATGGACCCGTAGATTCTTTAACACTACGATAGCAACTTAAGTGAACTGCAACCTGTGAGAAAAATACATCCTTAAAGCTCAAGCAGAGCGAACATTGACTTTTTCAAGGAGTAATTTATGGCTACAGCAAGAAAACCTTGCAACTCGAACAGACTAAGATGGGGTTTAATAATGTCTCAGACCGACGGCAGACATCGCATGATCTAGGATGTTCCTTGGAAAGATCTGATGTTGAATTAACAAAATCAGAATGTCTTTCTAATGAAATCCTTGGTGCAGCCACTCTTGAAAGAGTCTCTTTCCTTGGCATTAACTGGGAGCTGATGCCGGCCCTCCCATTAGAGGTATTCAAATTCTGAAAATAAGAGCAAGTATGAATATTTTCTGTCATAAAAGAAAGGAGAGGGGGTGGGAAGGAGATGCAAAGATTACTTATCAAAAAAAATATTTGCTTGTCATGTGACTGAAAGAAATGTCAGGAAAAAAAAAAAAACTAATAACCTCCTGTTGAGCCGGGTCATCAAAAGCATCTTTCCTAAATGATGAAATCCTAGAGGATGCAGCAGCAGCAGCAGTTGCAGCAGCCAACACAGCCTGTGCTTCCTTATGCTTTCTCTCTTTCCTACCCTGCTTTTTTGCCTCTCTAAGCTCACCAAGATACTGGTTAACAAGCACAGATTCCCAACTTTGCCACCGTGCCACATCAATCTCCAGTGGTAAACTCCTCACAACATTACAAATTAAATTATCTGCAAAGAGACAATGCAGGCCATATATCATTGTGGTAGATCATAATTAAATAATTCCTCCCATGCTGAATAACAAAAGGAATAAATTAAAGGTAAAAAATGTTCCAAAAGATGAAGAGAACAAGGAAGAGACCGGTAAACTGCTTTCTCGCAACTGCATTGCCAAGTAACCTATGCTGAAAATAAATAATTTCTCCTTCCACTTCATCTTCTGGAGATAAGTCTAAAGCTCCCATTTTCCTAGCCTTAATCAACTGCTCTAAATTTAGTCCATAAGATTTGCAAATCATATCATTGCACTTTGAATGTTGACTTTGGTGATTACAACAAACACTAGCATTGGAAGAAGCCTCCAACCGAGAGATTTCTCTCTCCCTCGAACCTGCCAAGAGAAGCATCTGTTAGAACTGACCAAAAATCGATTTAGATCCCCTAGAGTTCTGCCCAAACTCTAGGGCCTAGAGTGGATGAGAGAGAGATGCATAAAGTTGGTCCCACATCATTTATTGACCATTTGCTGCCCGAAAGATTCACTCGAGCAGCCATAAATGTTGTGGGACCCACATTATGAGTCTATCTCTCTCTTACTCTAGCCCTAAAGTTTAGGCAAGAACTCTGGGGGACTAAATCCAACAAAAACCATGAATAAAAGAAAAGGCATTACCATCGAATTTGCTTATCGGGTTCTTCAAAAGCATCCCCAATTCCATCTGCAACAATTTCTTCCGAATGTATGGGTGGATATAAAAACATGACACTGATTCTGTTTTCCTGCATTACATGGATTGAAAAGAAAATCACACGTCACTTGGAATCACAAATTTTTATCAACAGAGCAAAAATAGTAACGAGCCAGAAGTTTCAAACAATGACCATAAAATAAGAACTTTTTTTTTTTATAAGTAAGAAGCAATTGTATTGATAAATATAGGCATAGCCAAGTACACCGGAGGTATACATATGAGTACACCAAATAAAAACTTTTAAATTCGACAAATGAAAAGAGATCACTTTGCAAAGCTTACATGATATCAGAGGCTACTGAATTTGCTGTGGAGCAAACTGGATTTCCCTGGCCTCCATTCACCAAAGCATTCTGCTCAGGAATTGCAACTTGCTCCAAATGAACCCCGTCAGGAAGGCTGCAATTTGAGGGTCTAGCTAAATTTCCTGTCCAAAAAATGCTATTTGTATCAAAGGATACAGCGAGAAATGCAATGTAAGATCCAGAAGCACCCAAGGTAACACCAACAAATATAATGGATAGACAAGGGAAAAACTGCTTTTAATTTGAATTGAGGAAAAAGAAGAATCTTATATGAAAGCAGCCAGAAGGGGCTCAGAATCAAAGCTTCAACTTAGGCTGGGTTTGGGTAGCAAGAAGTGCTGAGATGTTGTGAATAGTTGTGAGTAGAGATTGGAGTGGGTTTGTGGGTCCCATTGAGAGTATTTTGAGTTGTTCGGATGTATGAAGTATGTTGAATTGTTGACTTTTGAATAGGTATTTGAAAAATGTGTGGGTCCCATCAATATTATAGTGATAAATATTATAGTGATTTTTTTTTCTTTTTTTCTTCCTCACTTTCTCTCTCTCTCTCCTCTGGCCTAATTCTCCTTCCCACCGATTCTCCTTTAGCCCAGCCTCACCGCCACCACCGGCGACTCCCCCTCAAGCCGGCGACCAAGCCAGCCACCACCGATCTCCCCCACGCGCAGCTCTCTCTCTCCCTTGCGCCGCCAAACCGAAACAGGTGTGGCCCGATTCTCTCCACTTGCACTGCCGTACGCGGGCACCCAGCCTCACCGCCACCACCGGCGACTCCCCCTCATGCCGGCGACCAAGCTAGCCACCACCGATCTCCCCCACGTGCAACACTCTCTCTCCCCTGTAGTAACCAAACCGAAATGGGTTTTACCCATTTTTCTCCACTTGCGCTGCCGTACACTGCCACTCAGGCCACCGCACCTCCACCACCTCTCGCAGACCTAGCCACCACAACGGACGACGGGATGTTGTCCTCGATGCAGAGAAGTGTTTCCTCTCTCCCCTGGGTTCAAAACAATAGAGTACCTCTGTATATGGACGTGTTTCAAATATTGAGAAGTGTTCGTTTGGGTGGAAGAGAACTTTCATCTGTACGAGGACTTTCAAGAGTACCTCAGAGTACTCGGACACCCAAACTAGCCCTTAGTTTTATGAAGCTCAAAGCCCCGTAATGTCCAGCTAGTTTTTTCTAACGAACACTCAATTGATGACAGCGGAGCACTGATGTAATTTGCACTTCACATTTTCCAACCATACCACTCTTTGCAGCACACCAGCTTCTCCACCAAATCATACCAGACTAACATGCAGCACCAGTCTAGTACTACAAACTGAGATTTTCTAGCATCAAGACCTTTCATGACCCCCCATAGTTGTCTCTATGCTCTTCAAAAGAATTATCTTAAACATTTGTCATTCTCGCCATCATAGAAATCTGCTGCAATCATCGCTATCTTCCTCCCCTATCACATATCATAACTAGCTCATCTTAATATGCACAAGGTTGTTCAAATTCCATCATAGTGAAAACTGACAATGATGCTGACAAATGTATTATATGCTACCTAAACAACCATCAAGCAGTGATCGCTTGATATTCCCCTCTATGTTGGCAATTTGCAATGCATAATTCCACTGACAGCCGAACTTTAAGATTCTAGCATGTAACAACAATCATGATTTTAGCATCCATCGATACAATGAAAGAGACCCAATGCTAGATATTGCAGCAGCTGTGACACCATGTCAATATGAGCAAATAAGAACTACATTTCAACCCCACTGTCAACTGAGAGGTTAGATTCGCCTTATAACAAACTGCCTACAAAAGCTCATAGCACTTTCTACAACGTTGATCGGCCCTAGTGGTGCAGGTCTACCTTGTGAACTGAGCCATCAGATTTTATGGAGGCCTGCTGCGAAGAGAGGATGAAAACAAAGCAGCTGTGCTATTCTGAATACATTTGAATTTCCTTTTCACCTCAATCTCCAATTAGCTTCCCCACAATGAAAAAGAGGTGCACTCCAAAGCCGAAAATTATTTCATACCATTAAACACCTTCCCAGAAGTAATTTTGACCAAAATGATAAAAATGAGAAGAGGAAATAGCAAAAACTCTGAACCATTACTTATCAGCAATAAATATTTCAGCCGCTATTGCTAAGAAACTTGGGGAATCCATTGGCCACCTTCTACTTCATTGCACAGTTCTGGAACACACTTTGCAGTCTTATGGGGATAGATCAGGACATGCCTTGCCTAGCAGTGGATCTCTTCGAGTGTTGGAAAGGGTAGTTTCAAAGTCATCAGCGTACAGTATTCTGGAAAATGATTCCATCTTCTTAATTATAGTGTATTTGAAGAGAAATGAATGAACACAGCTTTTAAGACTGAGAAGTTAGTGGCAGACCTTAAGTCTACCTTTTCAAACACCCTTACCATTGGATAGTTGCTCATAGATGTTTTTCTTTTTCTGGTTTCCAGAACATTCTTGGATCTTTTCTTGTTTTCTTGGATAACACCCTTGGCTTTATTCCCTTTGCTTTTAATAACATTTTATCTTAATTATCAAAAAATGTATAAAACTTTGAAAATTTAACTTTTTAGAGTTCCAATAAATATCAAATTAGACTGAATTCACAGAAACAACAGCCACATTCAAACAAATCGAGGAGAAAAATTAAAAGGCTAACAGCGCACAAATAAGTAACTAAGAACATGAACACCGCAAACCTTCAGATTTGGGTGAATGCTTCAGCAAGGAATCTTCAATCCCATCAGGCTCATCGGGGTTCTGCAACAGACAAAAAAGATAAAACTGTAAGAAAAGTTTTATGAGCTAATTGTATAAGCTCTAGGAAATCAAACTGTGTAAATATAACACCAGAAAACTTCAGTAACTAGTTAAAGATTTGACAAAGCATAGACAGAGATCACATAACTTCTACATTGGACAGCCTTTTTTTTATTGAGAAACAAAATTTTATTGATAAGAAGAATAGGCAAATGCCCCAAGTACACAGGACATATACCAGCCTATTTATGCCACTGTCAGAAGGGCAACTGCATGCCATTGTTCACTGCTCACATTCCTAATTTCAACTAATTTCTAGGAAGAAAATCACGATATAACAGAGAATCATGTACCAGTGACACCATGCTTTTAAGATGCAAAACTGAGAAGTATAACCACCTCCCACAACAGAAATGTGGGGGGGGGGGGGGGGGGACATTACGAGAACAGGCATCCAAGGTAAACCAATTAGCTAGGCGGTCCACACCAGCATACACATCACAGCTGAAACAAAAATGTTAATTTCAAAGGTTTTCTTTTACTTTGGGAAGGGGGGGATAGCTAAAAACACAAGCACCCACAAGAATATTTGACATCAATAGAAGCAAAATCACAACCCCTACGACAGCAAGGAAAAATGAGCTTACATAACAACAGTAAGTGTTGATGTAATGGCTTTTATTGTAGCTCCACACTTAGGAGTTCTAGATGTAATGTTAGCAAATTATACTCTCCATTTCCTCATCTCTGAACGACTTTCTCACTCCTCAAACCCCAAAATCCCCCTATGCTTTTTTTTTTTTTAAATATATCTGAGAACCTCTCCAAGGCAAGGCCCTTCGAACCCACCCCTATAGAGTAAACTCCGGTCCTATGCACTGCACCCTCAAAAGTTTCCCTACACAGAACTGGTTAAATAGCTGACTTTTCACCAGGAGGTGTGGCCCCAAAGGATTGTTTACACCCATGAGGTGTTGAACCTTGGACCTTGAAGGGATACCCCAAGACTTTCACCACTTGGGCCAACCCTTGGGGTTACAAAATCCCACTATGCTCAAAACCATAAATCATTTTACAGAACTCTTCAGCAGCCCCAAACTTTATTTTTTTCCCCTTTGTTTTCCCTTCTAAACCCCGCCCATTCTCTTAAACTTCGAAACCCCAAAATTCCATAGCAGGTACCCACCACTACACCCTAGCTCTCCCTAAACACTAGAATAAGTTGTTCCCATTTGCTTTCAAGAACAAAACCCATTATCTATATTCTCCAAACCAAATCAATCTAGCAAGCTTTTATACCAAAAAACACCTTTTTTTTCACAAAATCTTGGTCCCCCAAATCTACAAGGACACCATCCAAAAGCACCTTTCTTATTAATGATCTACATCGGATTTGTAATCAGTGTGTTTTGCCCTGCACCAATCGGATGCTGTGATCTTAGGAGTACAAATGGATCTCACTATGACCGACCAATTCCTTAAATGAAAAAATTCTAACAAAAAACCTTTTCCTATCCGACCTCCAAAACCACCACTACCCCCGACCTCTTTCATAGTCAAAGTGCCTATGGTACCAATTCATATTTAGTTATGTGAAGCTCATGTAGAGAATAGCTAAACTTCGATTCCTTGGCCACTTAGAAACTATGGTGCCGCAACATCAGCTGATAAATTTAATCCTAGCGAATTCACCAAATTAAGTCATGTACACATGCAAATGAAAGGACCCAAGTCTAAACAACACCATTACTTTCAGAATTTAAAGCGGGTAGGAGATCAAATTGTGCTCAAATTTTTTTTTTTTTAAACGAGTTCGAATGGTGCTCGATTTCCACTTGAACTATTTAGTGCGGAGGAATTCTAGAGGATGGGAAGGAAGATTTTATGGGAAGGTACCTGACGATAAAGAGCTTGAAGAAACCAACTTTCCAGAAGCAAAACAAATTCTATACCTACAATATCATAACAAAACGACATCAAAACTAAAAAATTTGGTAATTGAATAAGGCTTTTATCAGGATGAAAAGAATGGTGGGAATTTTCAGTTGAAATAACAGAAAAAGGAGAGCACCCCAAACAGCAGCGTACCATAAAACAAAAAAACTGGAGGAGATCACAACCCGCTAGAAAACTAGTATTAATATTTATTCCTCATTTCTCCCCCAACAATTCCCATTTACAGCTTATAAATGCACCTCTAAAAGAAGAACAACACAACAGCGATAGAACATGAGAACCTTACAAACAAAGGAAGGAAAAATGCGTAGGCAAATTAGAAGACATCTAGGTAATAACTACGAGAAGAAAATTTGAGCAGCTTTCTTTGACTGGACAGCATCTTTGGACAAGATTCCCACCACAGATAATTTGAGGAAACAACGGGTTATTGTCCTAGATTGGTGTTGTATGTGTAAGAAGTATGGAGAGTCAGTTGATCGTTTGCTGTTACACTGCGAGGTAGCAAAGGCTATATGGGATGATTTTTTCTCAAGAGTCGGATTGTCTTGGGTTATGCCTTGTAGATTGGTGGATTTCCTAGCAAGCTGGAGAGGACTTCACGGTGATTCTCAGGTAGCAGCTATCTGGAGACTGGTCCCAATATGTATATGTTGGTGTATTTGGAGTAAAAGAAATGCTAGATGTTTTGATGATCAAGAGAGAACTATGGTTGAGCTTAAAGTGGTCTTTTTTAAGACATTGTGCCTATGGGCGGGGGCTATAGTTTGTAACGGACTTAGTGTCCATGATCTTCTTCTTTCTATTGTAACCTCTAACTAGGAATTCTTCATGTATACTTCCTGTGTACCTGGGCTTTGCCTATTTCTATGAATACAATATCTTTGATTACTTATCAAAAAACTACGTGAAGAAAAAAAAGTTCAAGTAGTATTGAACACAGGTAACCAGAACTGGTCGAACAAACATTGGGATTGAAGTTAAAGGTATTAGCAAGCCTGCAATTCCGAGCAGGAACCCAAGTCAAGCTTCTACCAAAGGACAAAACCAGCATGCATAGTTATTGCGTAAGCCAAAACCAATAATTTAGTTTTCTCTTGTCCAATAAACAAAACACAACATCTGAAACCAATCCAGCTCCAAACTTACAAAAATCCGAATAGTATAAACTTATTACCTTTTCATTAGCATTGTGAACTGATGATTTACTTGAGTAATCTGGTTCTCCACTGTCGCTCAAAATCCTAACGTCACTTTTGGTTCTTCTACGTGGGGGTACTGACTTAACAGCAACGGGACTGGGAATATCAGACTCTGATACTGCTATAGCATCTGATCCATCATTTGTCCCAACTTCAACCTCACATGAAATTACCGAATTTCTCGTCACTTTTATATTTTTCAGTAAGGCACTTATATAAGCATGATTTCTAAGCCATTTGAGTATTCTGCAACGTAAGTCAGGGGCCATGCCATCATCCTACAGGAAGAAAGTGAAAACATTACATAAAAGAAAGATAAAAAAAACAATAATTATAGGAAAAAAAAACTTTCAGAAACTAATCACCAACGAAAAAGTTAATTAGTTAGCATATTACAGCAAGTGTTGCTGTTAATGAATCAGGCGAAATGCCAATCTCCAATGCCACATCTTGCACATTGACTTTTCCTCGATCAATCAACTGAAAAATTAAAAAATACATTATGACTTACCATGAGTCCAAGCTAAAGTAAATAGTTGAGATTATACATTTGAACCTCCCCACCCCCCCAAAAAAAAAAAAATCCACACAAGCACCTTCTTCAAAATCAGTGCAACATTAAGGGAGTCAGATGTGTCAACATCCTCATTTCTCCCCTCTGGTAACCCCACATTAATGAGTTCCTGTCCATCACCACATTCCGACAAAATTCTGGCATTTAATCTGTAATTGGAACAACCCATCTCTTGCAATTCACTATCGGTCGACTTATCAGAAATAGTATCAGAAGTTCCCATATGGACTGCATGGTCATCTCCATTTTTGCAATCAACCTTTAACTGGTGTGACTTGTTCTTAGAGACTTCCACTGGAAGATGGTTAGCAACATTGGAGTCACTAGCAACAGCCAAAGAGGGATCGCTTGCATGTGAGCTATTGCTACTATCTTCTACATCCGAGTGCTTCGAGCAAAAAGCCCGTAACTCAACCTGCAGAAGTATCCACAGTATATAGGTATTTATAGTCAGAAAGCCTCGCCATATCCTAAAGCCAGCTTTTAAAGAGTTTTTTTTTAAAAAGAGGTGGGGGGGGGGTGGAGAGAGAGAGAGAGAGAAGAAATAAAATTAACCCAAAACAAATTTTGTAGTAGGGGTATTTTAGTAACAACCATAAGATGAAATTTATAATCTGGGATGCAAATTGATATGGCTTACATGATCACATCCATATTTTCCCCAGACTTCCATTCTCAAGCTCCCCTCCCTCGCACATATAGGATGAAAGGAAGTTCTGCAAGTTCCTGAACATTTAACAAGAAAAACCGACAAACTATTACCAGAGGAAGGATGATAATAAAAACTGTAAACTTTCCAGCACCAACAATTCAAGACAACTGATTTTCCAGCACTAAGGCAACAAGCTTAGAAGTAACATAAGAGACGAAATAATAACAAGTATAACTTTTTAAAAAAAAATGCTTGCTTCACTTAAAACAATACTCTTAAGTAAATTTTAGGAATTTCTACAGTATTTTATTTGCTGTTGTTTATAAAAATAAAAATAAAATAAAGTGATACAGCAAATATTTACAGGGTTCAACACCAAATGCTAAGTTCTTTGCTCTAATGAACATCTGATGCTTGGTCCTTTAGCATATAATAAGATCTTTCACTTGCAATGTATTAAACATGCCACTCCTGTGAAAATATTTTTGCAAGTAATTGCTGTGAATTTTTAGTATACTCAATTGTGGTTCTATGCGTGTATACACTAGGCTATTAGGTTTTCACCAAGACAGTATAGTCTGTGTTTATGTCATTGGAAAAGAAAAGGAAAGCTAAGTATTGTTCAATGTTGATGTTAAATAGACCAGAACTCCGTGGATGAAGGGGTTTTAATTGATCGTAAGGTTATCGTCTATGGGGATTTAGGACTTACTCAACTGCCCCTGATGGAACTATGGAGTTTGTTACAAGGTATACTTTTGCAAGTCTTCTGTTTGTTTTTCACTTCTTGAAGGCTTAATTCTCTTAACTCTTTCAGTGGTGGTGGTTTTTGGAATTGTTGTCTTATTCTAACACCCTGAATTGTGATAGCAAGTTGGTAAATAGGATCTCTCATTGCTTGGGAAGAAGAGAAAGCCCTTTATAAGCATGATTTCAAGGGGCTCCAATTGAGCAACTGGTTGAAACTTGATATCTCTTTTATAAGTAGGATAAGATTTTATTGAAACAAGCAAAGAGGCATTGCCCAAGTGCACAAGCAGTGGTTGAAACTCGATATCTTTCAAATCCAGAAAAATCAAGAAGCAACATAACCACAGCAGCTCGGGAAAGAGTTTCGCCTCAGCCCAAGCATTGAACCACCATGCAGGCTCAACGCATATCCCTGCTACAGACATGTACAAGCCAAAAACATAAATCTAGGTCACCATATGCATAAATTTTACAGAACTAATGGGTTCCAATCTTAAGATCTAATCTCTGGATGTTGGTAACACTTAATATCAAGGGCTGCTTCCTTCTTTAGAAGATTCCAATGCATATATTCTTCTAGTTACATGTAAAACCTAAATGCTATAATGTGCAAGAGCAGCAATTAGAGCAAACCACTTGCCCCATATTAAAAGGATTAAACTCTAGGTTCTATTTTGTTCATATGCCCCATTTTCCAATCTCTTATCTTTGAATCTGATTCTAATATAGAAGTAGGCCCCTCTGTGCTTTTTAATGAGATTACATTGATCTTGTTATGTATGTATGTGCAAGCATATTCTGGACTGTATAACACTGTTAGATCTTAAGATTGGAACCCACTTTGAACCCCTAGGGATTGGCTCAAGTGGTAAAGGCCTTGGTCTTGGTGGCATGCTCCATCCAGGTCTAAGATTTGAATCCTCTTGGGTGCAAACAATTTCTACTGGTCATTGGACTGGGAGAACTTCCACTTGAATTATCCAATGTGCACTTGCGAGAAACTCCTTGCCAAGGGCCTATGTACCTCTCGATATTAGTCGGGACTTTGTTCTCAGACACCCAGTGCTAATAAAAAAACATGGGGCAAAACCATAAATATATATATATATATATTGCATGCTACGGTTCCAATCTAATACAGCAAGCACTGCAAACTTGTAAGAAATCAGCACACATTTCCACCCATATTTGAAATATTGCATTGAACATGAGCAAATGATTGATCAATTTAACAAAGAAAAAATAAAAGGCCAACATTGCATTAATAAAATGGCTCACACATCCTCGATGAAAACTAGCAACTATTTCACTTAGAATAGCAAGCCTACACGAGTGAATCATAATATAGAAGATAAATTGCACCAAAATAAAATGGGTTCTGAACATGAATATGTGATGAGCTTGTAGACTGCTCTAATTGGTCAACAGTTTGTACCCCTACTTCTAAGGAGGACTAGAGATTCGACACTTGACGAAATTTAATCAAGCTCTATTGGGTAAATGGTTGTGGAGGTACCAAACCAAAAGGGGTGCTCGATGGAAGTTGGTTATAGACTAAAAATTTGGAGAGGCTTGGGGAGATTGGTGCTCGAATGAGGTACGAGGCACATATGGAGTGGGGTTATGGAAATATATAAGGGGACATTGGGAGACCTTTCGAGGACATGAACATATTTTGGTGGGTGATGGTTCTCGCATAAGATTTTGGTATGACCATTGGTGTGGTGATCGTAGCCTACAAGATACCTTTCCTGCTATTTTCGAGCTTGCAAGAGAAAAGGATGATGCGATTGCCAATCTTTTGGTCATTTCAAATGGACCCCCTCAATGGAATATTGATTTCAATAGGACAACCCAAGATTGGGACGTGGAGATTATCTTAAGAGTTCTTTGCGACATTGTATTCAGTATGCCAGGGGGCACCAAGGATAAGATGCACTGGAATCACTCTAAGAAAGGAAACTTCTCTATTAGATCCTTTTACCAAGCTTTAACGAATCCCTGGATTGACCATGTTCCCGTGGAAGAGTATATGGCAGATGAAATCTTCTTCACAAGTGGCTTTCTTTGTTTGGACAGCTTCATTGGACAAGATCCTAACTACAGATAACCTAAGGAAATGCAGGGTAATTGAGATAGATTGGTGTTATATGTGTAAGAAGTAGGAGGAATCAGTAGATCATCTGCTTCTACACTGCGAGGTGGCCAGGGGAATGTGGGATAATTTTTTCATGAGAGTTGGTTTGTCATGGGTCATGCCTCTTAGGTTGGTGGACTTTCTCGCAAGTTGGCGAAGCATTCAGGGTAACTCACAAGTGATGACCATTTGGCGTATGGTTCCTATCTGCATGTGTTGGTGTATCTAGAGGGAAAGAAATGCAAGAAGCTTTGAAGATTGTGAGAGAACAATGGAGGAACTAAAAATTTTCTTTTTTAAGTCTTTGCTTTAATGGGCAGGAACCATTGTTTGTAACGGTCTCAATGTTCTTGACCTTCTTCTTTCGATTGTAAACCCTAACTAGATTCTTCTCATGTATACTACCTATTTATTTGGGCTTTTCTATTAATAAAATTTCTATGATTACCTATCAAAAAAACAAGACTAATAGACCGCAAACCCTTGATTTCCACAACAATTGCTTTCTTGGGGATGAGGGCTATAAAGTGACATTGAAGCTTTTTTCGAACTTTAATAACCTCCCATCAAGACTAATAAAAGGCCAAAGAAAATCCATCTGGACCTGGAGCCTTTGTTGTCATTCCACTTCAATCAAACTCTTGTTCCAACCACTCAGCCTCCTCCAAGACTATAAAGTCAAAAGTAAGACCACCCCTTGGGGCATCCAACTCTGTTGTTCGAAATAAAGGTGACTATTGAAACCTTCAATATGCTATCTGATCTTAGTAAGGTCGATAAGGACCTAACCATTAGCATCAAAGGTATCAATGGTGTAATTTCTCTTATTCAAGTTGACCACTCAATGGAACAATCTGGTGATTTTATCTCCATCGGGCAACCACAAAGACCTTGATTTCAATCTCCAACTCACCTCTTCCATCAAGGTGACCCTCTCCATTTCATTAATGATCTCACTCTTTCTTACTCTTTCGCTACTTATTTCATCAATAAAATTGCAGGGGGCTTGTGCACCATTGGGAATAGTCGGGATATTGTTTTCGAACACTACAGTAGATACTTGGTGTTGACAAAATATGGTGGATGATGAAGAAGTGGTTTTATTCTCATTCCAGAAGGAATAGAAGGGAGGGGGAAGGAAGAGCTTTGTTGATGCTCTTAGTGAAGTGTCAACCTCTGTTTTCAATAGCAGAAATAAGGTGTCCTCTTTGCATGTTGGTAGGGGGTACGCTTAAGCCACCCCTGTATCAATGAGACATTTATCAGTGCAGGGGAGGTCGTATAAGTAGGCTTTGGTAAGTCTGAAAACAGTCTCAGTGTCTCATACACAAAGCCAAGAGTGGTATATCCGATTGGAGAGAATGTTCCAGTGGTAACAGTCAGGGGTGTAGAAAATTTTGGACTAGACTAGCGTCCAACCCGACCAACTCAGGCTTGGCGGGCCAAAAACCCAGATCCTTATGAAATGGGTTCAGGTTCGGTTCTCCTCACCATGCATCGATGGTTACCATTCCTCTTCCTAGGGTGTCACATATTTGTTCGCCCGTGTTAGTTGGCCCCCTCATCGGCGTCCTTCTGATGATGGCACCACCGGAAAGTGAGAATAAGGGCGTTTAATGAAACGAGTTCAGCTCCTGGTTCTCTCCTCACAAAGACAATTGCTCTACCCCCCACCAAGATGTCATAGACTTGTTGTCCGATTGTCAACGTTTTCTCTACCGCCGCCTCTTCGATGGTAGTATCACCAACGAGCGAGAATGTGGGTGTCTACGAAACTGGTTCAGACTCGGTTTGTATCCTTTCCACATCGACGGCTGCATTGCCCCCTTTAGGGTTCATAAATAAGGGTGCTACCCACCTTATACGGGTGGGTAGCAACCCTCTCTGCCCCCCACCTGGGTGGGGAGCACTTTTTGGCAACACCACCCCAACCATGCATCAACCTCGTCCAGCCAGCATCCGTCAAACAGACGGGCGAATTTGCTAAGTGTCTTGTCATCCATAAAAGAGATCAATGATCAGACTTAACAATAGCTAGGGCCAAAACTTTAAGATACTAATACTGTACTTTTGCCTCATGAGTAGAAAAGAAATCAAGCAATTTATTAAGGTTGGATTTGGAACCATTAGTAAAAAGAAGCAGGTAATCAATCTTTCCTTCAAAAAATAGTTTTAATTAATTTAACCATGGCTAACTGGCAGCTCTTCAAAAAGTGGAATCACTTATAAAGTTAGCTAGCTCAATCTACAATAGTACTCAAATCTAATGAAAATAGGGGGGGCATATGGTGTGGGATCATGGAAAAATATCCGAAAACGTTGGGTGTCCTTCTCTAGACACACTAGACTGAGGATGGCGGATGTTAACAAAATTAGTTTTTGGCATGATGTTTGGATTGAAGATACATCTCTTAAGGATGCTTATCTTTCTATTTTCATAATTGCACGGGAACAGGATGCTTGGTGGTTAAATATATATACATATATACATATATAATTGACGAGGATAAAAACTTGTTTCGACATAAAATAAGGATAAGGACAATCAATCAAATGA
The DNA here is from genome assembly GCA_029856935.1 of Cyclocarya paliurus. NCBI lineage: Eukaryota > Viridiplantae > Streptophyta > Magnoliopsida > Fagales > Juglandaceae > Cyclocarya > Cyclocarya paliurus. The sequence goes on along the minus strand of CM056957.1, from coordinate 24,984,304 downwards.
AAATGTTTTCTAGTAGAACTTTTGATTCTCCGATGTTTGGCTGGCACCATGAACATGATGCATAAAAGAATTTTCAGTGTTTGGTTGCATTGAAAATCATGACAAATACTTTCTGATTTTCATATGTTATAATTTTGATTTATTGTATTTAAATACTTTAGAAAGATAGAAAATATAAAAAAATTTAAGATTATTCACACTTAACAAATTTTTGCCATAATTAATAACCCAATAAAGTATCAGTTTTTTTACAGATAAAAAAATCCATTAATTTTTTCATCTATCACTGTTAACGTAAACTACGTACCCAATCATAAACCACCACATGTTAATTTATTTATTTTTAAATAATTTAATTAAATATTTCTTGCAAAGTAAGAAATAGTTTTTTGATAAATAAGAAATTTATTAAGAAACCACGTAATTAGGCGTAGCCCAAATACACGGGAAGAACACTTAATTACAAACTAAAGCAAAAAAAAACAACACAAAAGTCATTGGAACTAAATCCATCCATTACAATAACTGAAGCCCAAAGCAACAAAGTGTGAAAAACGAAAGCCCTAATCCATCCACCGAGCATTCTCTATTGTCAAAACAACGATCATTCCTCTCATTCCAAATACACCACATAAGACAGAGGAATCATTTTCGAAACAGCTGCTATTTGACGATTTCCTTGAATCCCTCTCCAACAGGCCAAAAGGTTCCCCACACTCTTAGGCATCACCGAAGAAATGCCAAGCTTGACAAAAACCTCATCCCACAAAGCCCTCGACACATCACAATGAAGAAGAAGGCGATGCGCTGATTCTCCACACCTTTTTTTTTATAAGTAAGATGAAAATTGTATTGATATGAATGAAATAGGCGAAACCCATGTACACAGGAAGCATACAAAAAAACACTTGAATACATTCTAGGAGCCAGAAAGAATAGAAAAGAAAATCATGAACACTAGTTCCGTTAAGCACAATAGCTGAAAACCAGAGCAATAAAGTGTGTACAAAAAAGTTCTAAAGTTCCTCCATTGTATGCTCCCTATCTTTTCCATCCAAATACACCACATAATGCACAAAGGAATCATCCTCCACACTGCCGCCACTTGGGGACAACCTTGAATCTTCTTCCAACAAGCTATTAAGTCCACCACCCTCAACGGCATAACCCAAGCCACACCAATTCTTCTAAAGATCTCATCCCACAACATTCTTGTCACCTCACAATGCAGTAATAAGTGATTGATTGATTCTCCATTCGTCTTGCATAAATAACACTAATCCATAACAATGAGACCTCGCTTCCTCAAATTGTATGCGGTCAAAATATTCCCAAGAGAGGCAGTTTATATGAAAAAAGCTACTTTGGGAGGCACACAGGACCTCCAAATACCCCTTCTACAGGAAAAGAACATTACCATGTGATGCCAACATCTTGTAGTACGATCTCATTGTAAACCGCTTGCTCCCGTTGGGCCTCCATTGCATCCTATCCCCCTGTGCCGTTAGACCTCCCGTGGAATATATCAAACTGAAAAATTCTAAAACAGTATCCATTTCCCAATCATGAATATCCCTATTAAATTGAACATCCCAATAGTGAGAACCGTGGGAAAATGCCACAAGCTCTGACGCAGAAGCATCTCTATTGACAGCAATGCGATAAAGAGCTGGAAAATCCCTATAGAGAGCGCGATCTCCACATCAAACGTCGTGCCAAAATCTGATTCTAGAGCCATCGCCAGCAACAAAACAGATATGAGTGACAAAACTCTTCCAACCCCTCTTAATAAATTTTCATAAGCCCACACCATACCCTTCCCTCACTTCATTAGAACATCAACCCCCCAAGCGCTTCCGTGTCTATGATCAATAACCTCCTTCCAAACCCTCCAAGTGGTACCTCCATAACCATTTCCCCAATAGGTCTTTATTGAATGTCCTCAATCCCCACCTTGAGAAGAAAGAAAAATATTTTGGAGTGAAAACCAAATTTATATTTTTTTTATTAGCACCAGGTGTCTAGAAACAACATCCCAACCAATCCCAAGGATGCACAAGCTCTCGGCAAGAATTTTTCTGCAAGTACACATTGGGTAATTCAAGGATTAAATCCCCCAATCTGACAGCCCCTAGAGATAGTTTGCACCCAAGAGAATTTGAAACTTAGACATGGGGAGAGCATACCCCCAAACCCAAGCCATTTACCACTTGAGTCAACCCCTAGGGGTTAACCAAATTTTATATTTTTTAAAATGTATTTTATAATAGGTGGCTGATTTGACAGAAATTAATAATGACTCACTATAGTGGAATGTCAGTTTCAATAGGGAGGCACATGATTGAGAGGTTGGTGCCTTTACTGAATTTTTTAAAATTGCTATACGCCTTTGGAACTGGTGATACAATGGTGGAAAAGTTTCTTTGGACTCCTTACTTTTTCGTTTGGACTCCATCTGGTAGAGTAAACTTTTTTGTACACTCTTTCTATGAGCTCCTTACTACTCAAGCTAGTAATCACTTTTCTTGGAAGACCATTTGGAGGAGTAAAGCTCCTCTTAAGGCTGCTTTTTTTGTTTGGACTGCATCCTTAGGGAAGATCCTAACCGTTGACAACCTATGGAATCGTGGGTTTATCGTTATCAACTAGTGTTGTATGTGTAAAGATAGTGGTGATATAGCGGATCATTTACTTCTATATTTTGAGTTTGCTAGAGCCTCGTGGAATTACTTTTCAGCAAAGTGGGATTAGTACGGGTTATGCTTGGGAGAGTGGTTGATCTACTAGCTAATTGGAGATGAAATAAAGGGATACCCCAAATTGCAGCTGTGTGGAAGATAACTCCTATTTGTCTACTTTGTTGCATTTGGTGGAAAATGAATGGCCAAAATTTTGAGGATCGGGAGAGCTCTTTGGAAGAATTTAAGAGCTTTTTCTTGAAGACCTTATTTATGTGGGCTGTTGTTATAGATTTTAATGGTCTCAACTTTCATGATTTCCTTGTATCCGTTTCTAGATCATAACTAGGTGTAATCACTTGTATACTTGTGAACTTGGACTATGCTATTTCAATATCAATAAAATATCTTCTTACTTATAAAAAAACAAAAGCTCTTCCACTACTAATAGAAGACTTTTCTTCTAATAACACATCAATGCCTTGAACTCATTTGAAAGGAGATGTTTCCTTTTCTAAACATGACCAAAAGGCTTTCTTTAAGGCCTTTCACTTGTTGGCCAAAACAAAGCTTGGGGACCCTTCAAAATTGTAGGATGACCAGCAATATTTCACCTTGTCCACAAAACCATCAGCCATTAACCACTTATTTTCAAACTTGAAATAGGGTTTAGCCCCCTATAGTCCCCAAAATCTAGTAGTATAGGAAAAAGATCTAAACAACGTCAAGCCAACCACTCATGGAGTACTCCCAAACAGTGAACTTTCCAGTTTGAAGAAATTACTATTTTTGTCTAGTCTAGACCATGCACATATGCCAAAACTATCTAAGAATTACTCGAATGTGAGACTTAACTTTTTTTTTATTGGCACCAAGTGTCCAATGACAGCATCCCAATTAATCCTAGGGGAGCATATGCCCTAGGCAAAGAGTTTCACGCAAGTGCACCTCAGGTAATTCAAAGGAAAAATCCCTTAATTTGATAGCCCCTAGAGATTGTTTGCACCCAAGAAGATTTAAACCTTAGGCCTTGGAGGGAGCATACCACCAAGGCCTTTAACACTTGAGCCAACCCCTGGGGGTTAAGTACTGATTTAGTGCTTAAACAGCAAAGTTGGAATGGAAGTATTGATTCAAAATCCAAGCATCAGCAACTGGAGCACATGGACAAGTAAGGAGTAAAACAGTGAGATGAAAATCATGCCTGAGTAGATTGAGTTATTGACACTGGGCCAGCAACCAAAAAAAGTAAAGGAACTACCTAATTTACTCCAGAATTGATAAATATAATGGTCATAATTAATTTTTTTTTAGACTTTTTTGGGCACATTTGGTAGTGTTTTCTGATGATAATTTTTATGTTATCAGTAAACAAAATTTTATTGAGAATAAGAATAGGCAAGAGCCCAAGTACACGAGAAAAATCGTTTTAAAAATTGTTACCATATAACAAGAGTAAGGCTTACATGATATTTTGAACGCTTTAGTTTTTCCTGAACTCAAAGCATTATTTACTACATTCTCTGAAAAACATTTTAGAAAACACCATTAGCAGCACATTTTGCCCTATTTTCCATTAGAGAAAGCTGTAACAGTACATTTGGCATATTGACATTGTTTTCAATTATCAATTAAGCCTCTTGTAGTTCCTTTTAGAACCCTAGTGTTTGCATGGTCCATAACCCATTGACAACTACCCTCCCCTCCCCCCCCCCAACTCCATTATCTACCGTTTGACTTAACTCAATTTCATCAATAATATGAATACGTCATTAGACACATAAGAGTTGTCTATGTGCTACATAGCGGGAGAGGAAGAGACGGCAGCTTGTAAATGAAAAAAGTTAATCAACTCCAATGCAAAAAAAAAAAAAACCTTCGCATTTTGCTATGGCATAGAGTCAGTAAAATTAAGCATGCAGGACTATATAGCCAAAAACACATGAGAAGAGGGGTCATTATTTCCATTCTTTTACATAAATTGTGCATCATCTACATGTATCATTTAGAAAATAGAGCATAAAGATCAAGACGCTGCAGTGGCTGATTCCTTTTTGAAATAATATCTTCAGTGGAATGTCAATTTTATTAGAGTTGTGCATGATTGGGAAGTGAATGTAGTCTCTGATTTTTTTGGAAGATTATATGATATGAAGATTGTTCACGGAAGGGAGGATAGCCTGTGGTGGATTCATGCTGGAAATTCCAGATTTTCGGTTAGCTCCATTTATAAGGCATTAACCTGTCATTGTGTCAATAAATACCACTGGAAATGCATTTGGAGATCTAAGGTACCTAGTAAGGTGGCATTTTTCTGCTGGTTGGTGTCGCTTGGAAAACTTTTGACCACGAATAATTTGAGAAAACGTGATTTATTTGTCGCGAATTGGTGCTTCATGTGTAGGAAAGATGGTGAATCTGTTGACCATTTATTTCTTGATTGTGAGATGGCTAAGACTCTATGGCATGAGATTTTTTGTAGGACGGGTATTGCCTGGGTGATGCCTAAGCAAGTGGCAGATCTTTTTGCATGTTGGCAAGGTTTTAAGGGGAGACATAGTATTGTTGCCATATTGAAGATGATCCCTTTGTATTTGATGTGGTGCTTATGGTTGGAAAGGAAGAGGCGGTGCTTTGAAGATAGAGAACGCTCGATGGGTGAACTTAGAGGGTTTTTCATTATTACTTTGTGTATTTGTGATAGGGCTCTTGTAATGAATGGAGATCATCTTCATGATTTCCGTTTAGCCTTTCCTAATTCCTAACTTGTATTTACGTGTGCGCTCTTGTATATTGCCTATATACTTGGGCTAGCCTATTTACTTGGCAATAAAATTCTCTTATTACTTATAAAAAAAATAAAAATAAAAAAGAACATAGAGCATGTAGCCATCATTCTTCCGCTTGCCAAGAGACGTGATAAATTTCTAAGATCCACATATAGCAGCAGAATATAACACCATGTAACTTGTATCAGCCAAAATATGACAAGAAACAGAAGTCTAACAGATGCACAAGTAGGTCACATATTCCAATAACTAGAAGGTTCTGCCGTGGGAATATAAATAAAATATTATAAAGGAAGGAAGCAACAGAACATACCATGGCTACACCGAACACAAGCACCACACTTCACCTTGCATATGTTACACACTAATTTTCTCCTAGTTTCCTTTATTCCTCCTACGTTCATGATTGGCTCCATCTTCGACAAGTCCTCTATATAGACCTCAGGCATCCAATGGCAACAAAACAAGTGAGCAAACCCCGTAGAAACACCATTTTCATCACTCTTTTGAACAGGTTTTAAAGCACCACCCTGCTTCGGGCAAAGCACACAAGGCGTCGCTGAATCACTACTGCTGCGATCACTCTTCTGCTTGCACCATGCGCATAACCACGTCGAATCCACGTCCTCCTGCACTCCATAGCACTTTTGATGGACTGAAACCCCACAAGAACTGCAACCAATCAATCGGTTGGACTCCTTGCCCGTGTCAACCATGCAGCAAAAATGGCACAAAGACGAGTTCCCATCACAAGGACGAGAAATTAAAACTTTCTCCAAACCAGCGTTACCGCCCAGAAGTTTCCGTTTCTTTGAAGGCCGCTCCGAAGTTAAAGAAACCTTATCCCTTGTTCCTAAAAGCCATTCTAAACCCGCAGACAAATAGGACTGGGAACTACCTCTTTCATCCTGAGGCAGAGCGTCAGCTCCAACACTGTCAGTTTCCATGGACTGCTGGCCCTCATTCTTTACCTCCTCTTTAAAAACTCCATTTCCGTTCCCATTCCCACCATGCACATTCACACTCTCATTTTCACAACTACCAAGATTCACCCTCGGAGCATTCTCTGAATATGGGATCAGAAAACACTCCCAAGTAGCTAAAGAACTAACCGGAGAAGAAGCCTCAAACAAGGAATCAACATCATGCAATGTCAGGTACCTGAAATACTCCGCCGTCTCAACCCAAATGTTGGAACCCCTAGCTGGCCGAGAAGACTTCTTGTCCGCTCCCAAATGGGACTTCTTGTGCCGCCTGCGACTATCTGAGCTCCTCGACAAGAAACTCGCCAACCCGCTTGGCAAAGTGGATGAACGCAAAGCCGAAGTCTCGTCCACAACGTCGAAAGGCGAGCGCTCGCAGAGCGCTTTCCTGGCCTGCGAGTAAAAATCAATGTCTTCCGAGGCCTGCTTCACGATAATTTCCGGTTCGGTCGGCGGGCTTGTGGCCGGAACCCTAGAAACGGGGCAAGGCCTCTCCTCGGTGCCGCAACCTCCGTCCGCACCCCTACACATCATCTTCTTTCTCCTGTGACATCGGCTTCCGGTCATCAGCGACAATAACAACGCCCACCAACGCCAATACCTTTGCATTCCATCACCCAAACCCTAACCCTAGAAATAGCCCTAACCCTAACCCAAACCCCAATCCTAATCTTAACCTTCTCTGCCTTGGGACCTCACGTCCACCTCTACGCACAAAAACCCTAACCCTAATCAAACTCTGGCTGAAATCTTCAGGTGCACAGTTACAGAAAGAGGGGGTGGAGTGAAGGGGATAAGTCGCGGCTAGGTTTAGGGTTTTCGGTTATTCTGGTCCGCAAATTCGTTCGGATCCGTTTTCAAGACTGATTTGTTTTTTCACAGTTCGATTTCGCTTTCGAGGGGAAGAGAGAGAATTTTTTTTTTCTGGGAGGCAGTCGGGGGCGTTCGTTTCGGAAGATATTTTATAGTTGGGGTTTTGTAGTGTGTTGCGAGGCCATAGATTTGCGTTGGTGTGTCAACAAAATTATGCACATGTCGTTTCTCTATACGTGAAGTGATGTTAACAAATTAAGTCTCGTTTGGACGTTGACTTGAATTAAATGTTTTATAAATAATAGTACGTTGAGATGATAGAATAAATTTTATAAGAAATATCTGAGATAAGTCAGATGTGTTTAAATGTAAAGATAAGTTTAGATTTATTTATAAGAAATTGAAAAAAATTATGAGTCTCACGTTTAAATAAGCTCTGAGTTGAAAAAAAATGTGGGTATCACATATAATGAGGTTTTGAGTTGAGATGAATTTAGGTCTAGTTTGGGTACTAAGAGCCTGTTTGGGATTGCGTTTGAAAGTTTAAAAATTATTTTTAACTGTTTAAAAACTCTTTTAAAGAAAAAATGATATGTTTGGTAAATTTATAAAAAGTGTTTTAATCACCTAAAAAAGCTGAAAATCTGTTTTTTTAAAAAGCACCAAATTTAAATTTTTATCCAAAAGCTCATGCAGATAACTGTATATTTTTAAAAAATTAATGTAACAATTTTAAAAGTGCTTTAGATACATGTTTATCAAACGGTAAACAACTTTTAAAGTATAGAACTTATTATTTAAGTTATAAGCTATAAGCCCTAAAACTATAAGTTATAATATTTCTTACCACAATCCCAAACATGCACTAAGAATACTTCAAGTATTCTCATAATGTCTCACTATTATTCATTATTTTATTATAATTTTTTACATATTTTTCACTACTATTTACTACTATTCAATATTCTATTATTACTTTTTCACAATTATTTACAAAATATCTGAAAATACTTCATTATCAAAACGTAACTTTAATGATTTAAGAGTTGTGTGTTCAATTCAATCCAAATTGCAAACGAGATCTAGTTGAACAAGTACAATGCTCCGGAAGGAAAAGGGAAAAAAAATAATGGTAGTTACAAATCTAAAATAGATAAGTTTTGTGTTAGCATTTTGTCAAAAAAAAAAATCTCACTAATAAAAAATAGTTTTTTAAGGTGGGGCTATTTTTTTACAAAACTTTATGTATAACTTGTCTATTTAGAATTTATATAAATCATTTATCAAAAAAAAAAAAAAACTTAGGCAAGATCACACTTTACAACTTTTATTTTTAATATTATAAACTTTATCTAGAAAAATGATAAATATATGCTACTTCTATAATTTCTTCCACAATTAAATTTTAAACAACATATTTTTTAAAAAATAATATCTAAAATAATAATTAAAATTTCATTATTTTAAAAAATTGCTTCATTAAAATATAATTGTACGAATATTATATAGGAAAATTTTATTTATACTTATAATTTTATTTATATAACTATATGTGTTGATGTGTCAGTCCTTGAAAATGGTAAAAATTTTAAAATTTGAAATTGGGAATTCAAATTAAAAAATAAAACATTGATAGAAAAATTATATTCATTATCTTCACACTATATAGTATACTTAATTTTTTTTCTTACTAAATATGTGATGTATGGATAATAAATAGAATAAATCAATTAGTTTAAGAAGAACAAAATCAAAAATAATTAACAATAAATAAATGTGACGTGTGGTGTGTGAGATAATGAATAACAAAAGTCTACAAATAGGATTCACTCAAAATGTATAATATTATGCATAAATTTGTGATACGTGTAGCACTACTCTATTATAAATTATAATAATATATTTACAATCTTTTTACGCAATCATATGACACATGAATACAAGATTGTCTAAACTGGAAAATTCACATGCATCAAAAGGTAAAAGGATTTGAAAAAGACCTCCCCCACCCAATCAAAATAAAGTAGCTCAATAGTTGATGTTCCTGTATTCGTTTAGTTGTTTTTTTTTCCTTGAACTTTAGTTTTTGCCTTTTGAAGTTAAAAAATAATGATTATTATTAACAAAGTTTTCTACTAAGCTAGAATTATTAAGTACAATCTTTTGGAAACTTGCAAATCATAGGAGCGGTGTCGGAATCCCAATTGAGAAGTTTTCATTGCCTAAGGGCTCGTTTAGTTACATAAATAAGATGAAAATTGAAAATTGAATAAAATATTGTTAGAATATAATTTGTTAATATTATTTCTGTTTTGAAATTTAAAAAAGTTAAATTGTTTATTATATTTTGTGTGAAAGTTTGAAAAAATTATAAAGATAGATAGTTTGTATAACTAAGTCAGGCTTAAGTCTCGTATGAGTAACTCACATGAGGAGGGTGGGTCACTCTTAGCTCATGAAACTTTTTTCCTTTCTGCTAAGGGTGTTAAATCGTATTAACAGATCTTGTTCGTGTCATGTCAAGATATTATACCATATGGGTCAACCCAAACACGACCTGTTAAGCTTATCGTGTCAAAATCTCAAACCCTAATATGACACATTAATATAACAGGTTGACACGACACAACCCGTTTTGACTTGTTAGTGAATACTACGAAATAGGTTCACACGACATGACCTGACTCGTTTAAACCCGTTTATGTAAATAGATTGAACATACTCGAAATTAACCCATTTGACCTGATTAAGTTTAGCATAATTTTATATAAATGTTAAAATCATAATATCTATAAAAAAAAATAGAAAACTAACTATAAGTTCAAAATTACAATCCAATCAATAAAAATATCGAAATTAAAATGCTAAATATTTTATTTTTAGGTATAGGGGTATAATTGTAACTTTATATTTCTCAACGGATTATAACGGGTCAAAACGGGTTGACCTGTTATCAACCCTTAAAGCAATCGTCCCTTAATGGGTCAACCCATTTTGACCCGAATCCGTTAAGACTAAACTCAAATTCGTTATTATTGTGTTGTGTTCATATTGGGTTAACGAGTTATGTCATATATTGCTACCTTACTTTCTGTCATAGTTGATATTGCATTTAATGTGGATCACATCACCAAATGTATTTAATATTAAGGCTCCGTTTGGATTTAAAAAGTGTTTCATCTCATCTAATTTTTACAATTTTTTTAAATTTTCACATAAAATATAATAAACAATTTAACTTTTTCAAATCTTAATTCTACTTTTTCAAATTCTAAAATAATAATAATACTAAAAAATAATATTCTAATAATATTTTTTTAACTTTCATCTAAAACAATCATCTCATTTATGAATTCAAACAACCCTAAATGAGTGCTAAGGTTTGGCACTGCTTTTTTCCAGTCATCAATACTTATTTTAAGGCCCGGTTTGGATATAAGAAGTCTTTCATCTTATCTCATAATTACAACTTTCTTAAATTTTCACATAAAATATAATAAACAATTCAACTTTTTTAAATCCTAAAATAATAATAATATCAAAAAATAAGATTCTAACAGTATTTTATTCAACTTTCACCTCAACTCACTATCCAAACGGCACCTAAGTCATTCCACATTTATTATTACGAGTCATGTTATTCAAAAGCCTCTTACTTACCTCACATCGCACACCAACTAGGCCTATGCAGAAACGTTGTTGAACCGGTCCGTCCATCCTTGCGACCCGACCCCGACCGATAAAAGTGTGTTGGACCAACTTGCGTGTCGAACCGCCTAAATGTCAGTTTTGAACCAATAGTATAAATCTTCTCACGCGTCTATATAATTGTAGCATCCGTTAATATCAGTTCTTTGACTGACATTACCATACCTTTCATCAAGTAATTGAGACACTAAGAGATTTTAAAGAGACCACACAACACATAAGTGCTTCATCCACTATGCATAATGGTGCTGAAAGTGAAAAGAGCTTCAAGGGTACATCACACGCAAGTGATCTAGCAATCATATTAATAATGGTATTACTTTTTAAAATCCATTTTTTCACAACCAATGTCTATAACATACATGTTAATCTGAACCATTTTGTGTACTTGAATATTGTATAAAGAAGCAACATACGACACACAAGTTGATATCAAAGGAAATAATGACGATGAGGGGTTTGACATGGTTGATGAGGAACAAGTTGATGAACCAGAATTTGGTGACTTTTACCATTGAGAAAGAGTTTTCTGTATATTACAAACAATATGCCAAGCAAACGGATTTTGGTGTAATAACACAAAAGACAAAATGAGAGGCAGATAGAAGTGTTGAGTATGTCACAATTAGGTGTGTACATGGCGGCAATCATAAACCTAGTCATAGTAATATCTAGAGGTCACATCCAACAATTAAAACAGATTTTAAGGCCAAGGTAGATCTTCATTTGGTGAATGGGCTATGAGTTTTAACCATTGTTGAACTAGTTCACAATCACACCGTATGCCTACGGAGTCCCAAAATTTTTAAATCAAACAAGTATTTAAATGAATATAGTCAAATAATGATTGATTTGAATGACAAAACAAGTATTTGAATTAACAAGAACTTCAATGATCTTGTTGTTGACACAGGGGTATGAAAATCTTGAATTTGCGAAGAATGATTATTGAAATTTTATTGATAAAGTCAAACACTTAAAGCTTGGTAAAAGAGCTGCTGAAGCACTAAATGATTATTTTGATAGAATGAGTGAGATGAATGAGGGTTTTTGTTATCTGATGTGTATACAGATGATAGAGTTTAAGGTTCAAAATGTGTTTTGGACTGATACATGCAGTCGAGCATCCTATGAATACTTTGGAAATGTTATTGCATTTGATACGACATAGAAGGGACATTCTCCACCCAGCTACAGGCCCCTTTGGAGCCTACCCTCCAAGGGCCCAGGAATCATCAAAGGAGCCCAACCCACAAGCTGTGTTAACAGACAGAAAATGCACTGTGCGGGAAACAAGTCAAAGGGGACAGACGGGACAAATCGACCCTGACACTCGCCTGCAATAACCAACATTAAAGGATCCACGTCAACAAGTGAATGGAAAGCATGGGAAACCCTCCATTCTCTGATGACAAGGACAATAAGTGACTGCATCGATCGCCAACCATAAAAAAACCACTCGGGAAGCTACGCCGCATTAATGGCACTACTTTAGACGCCATGCCACATTAAAGGTAGTGACTGGGGTAACTATGGGCGCACCACAAGCCCTTGACACAAGGTATGAGGATGTCCCCCCAAAACCTTGTATAAAAGCCACGCTCCAGGTACAAATGAATATCTCTGAACTCTATTATTCTCCAACAATTCTCTCACATGAAGTATTGACTTTGGCATCGGAGGCTCCTCAAACCACCACTAAGCCCATCTTTGTATTTGTGATCACAGGTAGAAACATCTCGGGCTGGGTTGCAGGAACTTAGCTAATACGTATGAAACACGGTATTAACAGTGGCTCCATTTGTGGGATCTCTATAGACATAACGTATCCTATGTATGTCGGCTACTACACGCTCACAGGCAACCCACGAACAAGAAGCGATGTCGAAATACATGGAAGGAAGTTTTGTGGAGATAGAGGAATGTATGAGAAAGATGGCATATGAAGTAAGAATCTTTGTCGTGAAAATCAAGTTCTGAAATAAGTCAACACTGAACTACAAGATGAAGCAGGAACGAACAAGGAGAATCTTGAAGTGTTGGCCGAGGAAGAATAAAAGGAAAAAGATGCACCACGAGATGTGAAATGTTATGGATAAGTACGATGAGGGTGGGCGCCTCCTTATCAGTAGATTAGCTTTTCACCAGCACAAATTTGCCCAACTGTATAAAGGTGATGTTTACGCTGTTACCATCAAAGTTCAGGGTCTCTGAAATGGAAATGTACGATGGGTCTAGGGACTCCCTTGAGCACCTGAAAACCTTCAAGGCTCACATAACTCTACAAGGGTTCCTTGTGGAGATTGCTTACAGAGCCTTCCCACTAACTTTGAAGGGGCCCAAGAGGGTGTGGTTCGGGTCATTGGCGCCCGTATCAGTTGTAAGTTTTGGAGAACTAGCCAACTTGTTCCTCATATAGTTCATAACCAGCAGGAGGAGAAGGCGCCTAGCATTATACCTCTTAACCATCAAACAAAGAGAAGAGGAAAGATTAAAGGCATACCTGTCCAGGTTCAACAAAGAACAGATGACGATGGATGACCAGGATGAGAAAATCACCACGGCGACACTTCTGGGTGGCGTGTAGCCCTGAACCAGTTCATTGCAAAGTTGGCTACACTAAGGGAGTTCATGGATTAGGCTGATGGCTTTATCAATGCTGAATATACACTCTGAGCCCTAATCAAGCCTAGAAAGATGGAGCTGGAACAGGAAAATAGGAAAGCCAAGGCGTCAGGCAAAGCTAAAGCCCTTGAGAAGGCCAAAGGGAGCCAGTAAGACAGGAGGTGGAATAAGGCCCTTTTTCCCGAAAGGCCTAGGACCTCAATACGACGGGTTACGTTGTCTCTATAGGAGGAAAAGAAACCAACAACTAAGGAAGTCGACAACCGAAAAAAGGGACATCGTTACTAGACCTACCATCGGATGACGTCTCACCACATAGTAGACTGCACCTCCCTTAGACAAGGAGGGGGAGTGCGAGAGTACCACCCCCCCTCTAAGCACTATACCGACTAAGGGCGCCCCCTGGGCGAGATTAGAACCATCGCCTGAGGGTTTGCTGGCGGTGGCTCGACCTCCTCCAATAGGAAGTCACAAGCCAGGAGGGCACAATTTGAGGAAATATACTCGGTCGACCACCACCCGACCAAGAAAAGAAGAAGCGCAACCACACCGGTCATCTCCTTCAGAGAAACTGACGAAGAAGAGGTTCTCTACCCCTACGATGATGCCCTAATGGTGACATTGCTTGTGGTCAACTTCACCACTAGAAGGATCATTGTCAATAACGGCAGCTCAGCGAACATTCTCTTTTAGGATGCCTTCACCTGGATGGGGGATTGATCCCGTGCCTGAGATCCACTCCCATGCCAACAATGCCTCTAACACAGCCTCTACCATGGTCAAGTCCATAGTGTTAAAAGGTCCTTCGTCGTATAATGCCATACTAGGGCAACCAACCTTCAATAACCAGAAGGCGGTAACTTCAACTTACCACATAAAGATGAAGTTCCCAACAACCATGGGGGTGAGGGAGATATGGGGCAAGCAGGTATTGGCACGCGAGTGCTATGTGCAAGAGTTGAAGCCGACGAAAGGGGAGGTCGACATGGTAGAAGTCCCGGGAGGTGAATCCCCCCGCCTCTTCCAAGTTCGCCGTAGGAGAAGATGAGGTCAAGCATGAGCAAAGCCTCTGACAAGTAGAACCAAACGAGCCACCTGAGTTGGTTCCCCTAAACCCAAGCCACCCCAAGGCCACAGTCAGGATCGACAACAAAATGGGACCTGATATGCGGTGAGCTATGAAACAGCTCCTTATAGAACATTGAGATAATCCAACACCATTTGTGTGTAAACCCCGAGGACATGCTAAGGATCAATCCCGGCATAATCCAACGCCATCTGTGCATACACCCCGAGGCCAAGAAGGTTCGGCCAACTCACCGAAGTTTCATCACCGATAAATAAGCCTCCATCACCAATGAGGTTGACCGCCTCTTAGCCGCGGGGCTCATCCAAGAGTCACACTACCTGGATTGGTTATCCAACATTGTGCTGGTGAAGAAGGCTAATGATAAATGGAGAATGTGTATCGACTTCATTGATTTGAACAACACTTACCCAAAAGACAGCTTCCATCTTCCCCGAATCAACTTGATAATAGACTCCATCATGGGCCACAACATGCTAAACTTCATGGATGCCTATTCAGGATATAATCAGATCCATATGAACCCCGAAGATGAGGAAAAAATGTTGTCTATCACCGACATGGGGCTGTACTTCTGCACTACTATGCCTTTTGGCCTAAAAAACGCAAGTGCTACTTATTAGTGACTGGCCACCACATGTTCAAGGAACAAATAAGATGAAACATGGAAGTCTATGTGGATGACTTGCTTGTTAAGAGCAAGACCCCTAAACAACCCTTGACCGACCTGCATGAGGCCTTCGTGGTACTACGATGCTACCAGATGAAGCTCAACCTGATAAAGTGTGCATTCGGTGTCGAATTTGGGAAGTTCCTGGGTTTTATAGTCTCTGAGCGAGGGATAGAGGTCAACCCAAAGAAAGTGGAAGTCAAACTCAACATGGCCCCACCAAGGAACATTAACACGTACAAAGACTCGTCGGTCTGGTGGCGGCCTTCAATCGCTTAGTATCTAGGTTGATAAAAAAATGCCTACTGTTTTTCAAGGTCCAACAGAAGGAGCAGACTTGGAACGACGAGTATGACCAAGCCTTCAAGACATTCAAGCGGTACCTCACCAGCCCGCCCCTGCTTAACCAAGTTAAACTAGGAGAAGCCTTGAACCTGTATCTGTTTGTTTCCCCGCACATAGTCTCTACGACCTTGGTATGGGATTTGAAGGGCTCCCAGAAGCCAATTTACTATACCAACTCGCCTTTATCCTAATAATGACTGCCTGCCGGCTCAGACCATATTTCCAGGAACACTCAATACAGGTCCTGACCAAAGTCCCTCTAAAGAATATCTTACAGCGGCCAGATGTCTCGACCTGGGTGATGACCTGGACAATATAGCTGAGCGAGTCCGACATCGAATACGTCCCAAAAAATGCTATCAAATGGCAAGTGCTGGTAGACTTCATTGTAGAGTTCATCGGCTTCCTAGAAGAGGTCCTTAATGCACCTCCAATGATGTCTTGGTAGGTCTTCGTCGATGGCTCATCTTATCTAGCTAAAGGGGGAATGGGGTTGCATATCATTACAGATGCCGAAAAAGAGTACAACTACACCATCAGACTGGTATTCAAAACCACCAACAACAAAGTAGAGTACGAAGCATTGCTAGTTGGGTCAACAATCGCCAAGTCACTGGGCACCAATGAAGTGGAAGTAAAGGCTAACTCCCAAGGGTTGTCAACCAAGTGCGGGGGTATTCACCACATAGGGCGAGAAGTAGAACAAATATTTGATGTTGATGGAAGAAAGATGCATCTGCTTCTAGTATTTTCAAATCCAGCTAATGCCCAGGATGGAGAACCAGAAGGCCGACAAGTTGGCATGAGCCATGTCTGAACAGGAAGATGCCCCTTTGCTAGAGCAGAAAGTGAGGCTAGGAGCTCTAGAATGGGCTATAGAGATAATCAGATACTTAGAAGCCAATGAACTTCTCGATGAAAAGTGGAAGGCAAGAAGGGTTTAGAACAGGGTAGCGTGCTTCACCTTGTAGATGAAGTTCTGTACCAATGGGGTTACTTAGCACCTCTGCTGAGATGCATTTCGCTCAAAAAATATATATTATATCCTGGCGGAGATAAAAGAAGGAGCGTGCTAGAAAGGTAGTGAGGGTGGGATAGTACGGGCCACGCGCCCTCAAAGATGCAGAAGAATTTATCCAGAAATGCCATAAGTATCAAGAGTATGCCCCAATACCTCACTGCCCGCCGGAGGAGCTGACATCGATCGTGTCACCGTGGCCCTTTGTAATGTGAGGAGTTTACATAGTTGGCCCTACCCCCGGGTAAAGAAGGAGTAAAGTTTGTAATCATGGTTATCGACTATTTCACCAAATGGGTGAAAGCTGAAGCTCTGGCGACGATAATGATAAGCAACATCACCTGATTTTTGCAGAAGCCCATAGTATGTAGACTTGGCATCCATTGGGAATCAAATTCTGATACTCATCCCCGGGACAGCCACAGGCCAACGAGTAAGTCGAGGCGACTAACAAAACGCTACTCGCGATGCTGGAGAAGAGGCTCGAATAGAGGAAAGAGGCTTTGGATAGAAGAACTCCCTGGGGTGCGGTGGGCCCTTCAAACCACTGTCAAAACTCCAAAGGACGAAACCTCATTTACCCTCATCTACGAACATAAGGCGATGGTGCCAGTCGAGATGGGAATGCCTACATACAGGATCCACCAATTCGACCAAGTCTCTAATGATAAAGGGCTAGAAGAACAACTTGGTTTGCTGGAGGAAAAAAGAAAAAAGGTCGAGAAGAGAACGGCTATCAACAAAAGGAAGACCGAGCAGTACTTTAATAAGAGCGTTAGGCCAAGATCTTTCAAGGTTGGTGACTTGGTGCTGAGACAGATGAGGACAACCACCAGAAAAGAGAGAAAGTTAGGGTCACGATGGGAAGGTCTGTACGTAGTCATCACCAACAACCACTTGATCTACTATCAACTCCAAGATCTCTCAAAACAGTGTGCTGTCTCACAGAACTAAATACCTTCCTGTGGAGAGTTAACAGGCATGTCCAGCCTCAGGCTGCTTGACCTCCCTCATGGCAAAGCGCAAGTCCAGCCCCTGGTTGCCCTACATCTTTCCTCCCTATGAGGATCAAAGGGGCGAGTTCATTTTCCAGGCTGCTCGACCTCTCTTAGGGAGGAGCGCAAGTCCAACCATTGGCTACCCAAACGATTTACCTTCCCATAGAGAGTCAATAGGCAGGTCCAGCTTCAATTGCCCGACCTACCTTATGGCAAAGCACGAATCCAGCCTCCTAGCTGTTCGACATGTTACCTTCCTATGGAAAGTCAAGAGGCAGGTCCAACCTCAGGCTGCTCGTCATTTTACCTCCCTGTTAGGCTCAAAGGAGCTAATTTAGTCTTTAGGCTGCTTGACCTCTCTCACGAAGGAGCACGGGTCTAGCCCTTGGCTGCCTAACATCTTACCTTGTCGTGGAAAGTCAACAAACTGGTCCAGCCTCAAGCTACCAACCACCCTGACGGCAAAGCACGAGTCTAATCCCCTGGCTGTCCGACATCTTACCTCCCCATGAGGCTCAAATGGGCGAGTTTAGTCTCCAGACTACCTAACTTCTCTCATGGAGGAGCGTGGGTCCACCCGTGAGGCCCAAAGGGGCGAATTTATTCTCTAGGCTACTAGACCTTTCTCACGGAGCAGAGCGGGTCCAACCCTTGGCTGCCTAACTACTTATTTTCCCAACCACCCGTGTTTGATTGTTTGGCATTTGGAGTTTAATTGTTTATGACAACTAACTCAGTATACTTTAGCACGGTTACACACCCAATCCCCACTACAAGGTCGCGACAAAAGCATGAGGCGAAAGGGGATCCTTACACTTAACCCCCAACAACCAAAATCAGAGCATTTCGCTCCTCATAGCACCAGCACCCCACCCACGAAACGAAAAGAGAAAATAAGGCATAAAGATGAAAAAGAGAAGGTAGAGAGATCGTAGAAAAAGAATATCATTGATATATATTGTACAAGGAAAGGATACAAGCTTACGTGTACAGAAAAGGAATCCATTACAAATGTATCTTTACAGGAAATATAAACAATAAAAGTACAAAGGAATAAAGAAGCGCAAGATTAGCCGATGGGCGCCAACCTGACCCAAACTTACTCTTCCCTGTAGTGTCAACGGGCTGGAGCATGTCCAGTAGCATACTGCCCGAACAACCTACCTCCTCAGGGGAACAAGGGGACGTGAAGGAGAGTGGGTCTAGCCTCGAGGATGCCCGAATAATTACCCCAACCCCCATCACCGTGAAGGAGCAGACTAGTAACATTGCTGTTCGAATTACCTCATCGGGGGACAAATAGGTTGTTTGGAATGAGGCATTTTGACCTCTCCCGACGGAGTGTGGGCTAAGTCCATTGATCGTTCGAATACTGCACCAAGGAAAGTGGACATCAACAACCTGACAAAAGCGATAGGCAAATTGCATCACAAGCTTGAAGGCCAAGGTTTGCGAAGTCTAACTCATATAAAGCTAAGGATAAAATTATGTTAACATTTTTATCTTCCAATTAGGGATTAAATGCACAACACCAGCGAACGGGAGTAGGTCCAGTTCTCCGAGGACCAAGGAGACGGGTCAAGCCAAAGGCCGCCTTGTCTCCCCAAAGCAGAGCACAGGATCAGCCCCACGGCTACCCAAATAACCTACACCGGCCCTCAATACAGCAAAAAGCAGCCCGATCTATTTATATTCAACTCCACGGCCACAGTGCTACTTGGAAGGGCATAGAGGCAGATTAGCAAAATGTTGCTCAGCCTCTCCTTCGAGGAGGCAACCGAAGTCTTCTAGGAGCAGTTTAACTCTTAGAGAGGATTTTCATTCCCCCAAATTGACAATAGTGGACGAAGGCCAACGAACATAGACAACACTTCTATTATTTTCGTTCAGTTACATGTCAAAATAAGGCATAGCAACATAAAAAGGAAGAACGGAAGGACTAGGCAGGCAAAGCACATCCAAGAGATAGTCGACAAGAATGAGGAAATCGGCGTAAAGGAGAAGTCAAGAGACATCGGCTAGTCAAACAAGTGTCACTAAAGGTCCCAAGAGGACGACTGCCCAACAAGGCCGAACGAGGATATCGTAGGAGAGCCGTCGACCGGCAAGGTGGCTAGAAATAGTTTAGGGACTGGCAGGGTGGATTGAAAAGCTCTGTGTGGCGGAAATCCCCCCCAGCCTAACGCCAAGCCCATAATTTCTTACAATGAAACCCCTCAGGTCGACCATAAAAAGAAGAAGAATAAGAAGAAAGATAAATAAAGAGAGAGAGAGAGAAAGAGAGAGAAGAAAAAGAAGAAAGAAAGAAAGAAAGAAGGAAACAACATAGAAAAATACGCAAAGACAAGTAGTTTGGCACAACAAAATATAATTTAGTCTTATTAATAATCACAAGTTACAACATGAAGCTGCAGAGTTACAAAGAACAAATTTCGACGTAAAGCGGCAAATGACAGCGACATACAACATAAGTCAACTAAATGCGATGAAAAGTTGTGAAGGCGTAACAAACCAAAGCTAGATCAAATTATATTCCAATAAAAGTGGCAGATAGAGATCTCCATCACTACGACATGTCCATAACGCCCGAGGTTAGTTCTAAGAAAATCAACAGGGATGTAATAAGGCGATTAATTAAGCTATACGGTGACAACAACTGCCAAGAGCCGCTAGCCTATCAAAGAGGAGCGCAAGGAACTGTTGGAAAAGGTAAGGACAGGAGGGAAAAATGAAGGCAGAAGGCGAGGTTTGGAAGTAAGATAGGAATCACTTCGAAGACGAACTCAAATGCAGGATATGAAGAAAGAGAATGCATTTTTGTACAAACAAGGCGAGGTTGAGCTTTGGAAGATGAGGTTTGAAGCTAGAATCTCGAATGGTAGAGAAGAGCAAAACCCATCAGAGGAGCCACTTGGAGTGCAGCAAAGGAGAATCAACCATCTGGATTAGATCCTTGGCAGAGCTACCCCTAAGGGCACTCGGGATTAGATCCTCCCAAGGAGAGCAGCCCGTCATGCAGGGGAAGCTCTAGCACACCCAGAACCCTCAAATCGCATTGGGGATTCTAGAGGATATGGGTCTTCATCCGTTCCAAGCTGTTGTTGTAACCAAAGTGCGAGACATCATCACAAACACCACGAACATATGACAGCTCCTCCCACAAACCCCGAATGGTAGAATCACTGGCTTTTAGAGCTTGCCTTGCCTCGGCCTGATCAGTCTCCAAATCCTTCCTCTGATTCCTTTCCTCATCATCCACTTGTATGACTGATTGTCAGAGATTTTCCGCTTGCGCGGCTCCCTGTTTTAGGCTTGCAATTGCTCAAGCTCCTTCTGACAATTGTCGAGAGATTTCTGTAGCCCCTCGCTCGTCTCGGTGGCAAGCGCTACTTAGAGACGAAGAAGGCTAACCTCATCCCGAGACTTAGACAAGTCAATGAAAGCCTCCTCAACCTCCTCTTTCTTCTTTCGCTCCTCTACCGCACAGTGTAGAGCCAACTATGCAAGTGAATGAAGTGTTATGTTTTCACTCGCCAACTCATCTCGGCCATCCACAATGAACGCCACCAGACATTCAAGCCCTACCACAGAAATCTGGGTCAAAATCAAATAAGTAGATGAACAAAAAGTGTAGATAGTTTGCAAGCAAAGATCTTACCCCAGGAAAGAACCTTTTGAGCCTGTTATTCGTCTTACGGATACAGTCAGCACAGCTTGCCACAACCATCAGCTAAAACTGCATCAGAACCTCATCAACTACCTCATTGCCCGCGTCAATAGCCAGAGGTGCCGAGACTACCTTAGCCAGAGGAACGCTTGCCACCTCCTCTTCAGCCCAAGTAATGGCCCCTACCACTTTATCACTAGCCGAAGCGACCTTGACCTCAGGAGAATGTAGCAGAGGGGACTCTATGATGGAAATCCGCTCAGGGGACCCCTCGTCCTCAGCAAAATGCTCCACAGGCAGGGGTGAAGGAACTCGTTCGAGAGTCATGCCAAGGGACGAGGTGACTACTGAAGGCCCCTTCACCAACTAAGTGCCCAGCAGGGTCGCAAGAATGGTTCAGCAGCAAACCTGCTCGAGAGTCATGCACGACGTAAGGAAATTTAGTGATTGTCATCATCTTCTTAGGCGGCGACAGCTTGGGCGGAATAACAAGCACCTCTGCTGAAAGACCTTCGAGAGGAGCAGGAAGGCTGTCAAAGTCAGATCTGACAGGGGAGATCCTTTGGGATTTTTTCCCTTTCCCTTTTACCGGCGAGCTGGAAGAGCGGCTGCGAACCCAAGATGTGACCTCCCTTAGTGGGAAGGCTACGTCAGAGAGCAAATTGGCTGGGGGCCAAATACCGAAGAATGTTCTCCTCAGCTAGTAGAGCTTATGAAGAAACGTCATCTGGATGGGCCTTCACCCAAGCACAGACAATGTCGATCCTAAGCATCTCGTCTAGGGTCACGGTGGGACGATGACCCTTGTCACCGCCCACAGCCCCTATATCGCGTGATCAGGGACTAAGCACCAATTGGCCTGGCTAATAAGAAACTCTCATCCCTTGCTAGATAGAAAGAAGAACAAATGACCCCACCCCCTCATGGTGGTATACTGTGACTCCAACCGAACCAGTGCCTGGACTAGTCTAAAGCCGTAGGTGTGACGGCCTCACCTCAGAATATTGTGGGTGAGGAAAATCCCACTCGTTGTGAGGTCTGAGTTGTCAGCCCCGGCCTCATCCAAAGCGTGACGCCATATGATGCAGCATGACACAAGGATCCTCCACGCACTAGAAGGGAGCTGAGCAGGTGCCAACTCGAAGAAACCCAACACTTCTCGCACTAAACGATAAAAGGGTAGCCTGAGGCCACAAGAGAACTTGGCAGGGTACACCGCAACTTTGGAGGCGTAACCTTCAAAATCTACTAACCTTTCGGTGGGAGGAGTTACCTCGAGTTCCAGCATTCGAGGAACCCTATAGGTCTCCTTTAACAACTCCAGGGGCCACTTGTCAATGGCTGGTTAACTGCATGTTCAAGAATCAGATCGGAAAGACATGAAGGTCTACGTGGATGATTTGCTGGTCAAAATTGGAGCTTAGAGCAACACCTCGATGACCTCCGTGAAGCCTTTAAAGTATTGCGGTAGTACCAGATGAACTGAATCGCTGCCTTTGGTGTAGGCTCCAGGAAATTATTGGGTTTCATGATTTCAAAACGGGGGATAGGAACTAACCTAGAGAAAGTGGAAGCCATACTCCACATGGCCCCTCCTCAAAGTATCAACGAACTATAAAAACTCGCCAGATGGATATCGGCCCATAACAGGTTCGTGTCGAGATCCATTGACAAGTGCCTACCATTTTTTAAGGTATTGTAGAAAGCACGAGTGTGGGATGATGAGTGAAACCAAGCATTCAAGGCTCTCAAGAAATATCTCACCAGCCCTCCATTGCTCAGCCCAAATGTGAAGAAACAGTGGCTACATTTGGATAGTGAAAGTGTTCGAGATTGTTTGAAAATAGTAGTGAAAAAGTAATAATAAAATATTAAATAGTAGTAAAAAGTAGGTGAAAATGAATAATAAAGTAAAGAATAGTAGTAAAAGTGTTTGAGAGTACTTGAGGTACTCTCATTAGCCAAACCTAGCCTTAAGCCCTATACCTATTAGTCTCCCTGCAAGTGGCTTCTTCGGCCCTGGTACAAGATAAAAGGGGAATCCAAGAACCTGTGTACTACACCAACTGAGCTTATCAAGGAGCAAGGGCTAGATACCCACGCATAGAGCAAATCGTCTTCGCCTTAGTGGTGACCATCATATGACTCCGCTTGTATTTTCAGGCTTACCGAATGAGGGTCCTCATCGAGACCTCCTAAAAAAGATCCTCCAAAGACAAGACGCCTCAGGTCACCTTACAAACTCGACCGTGGAATTGAGCAGGTTCAACATCGAGTACGCACCCCAAAATTCTATTGAAGGACAAGTATTGACAGATTTTGTGCCAAAATTTATTGGCTTCCAAGAAATGGTCAAACATGTACCTCCCGTGAAGCCCTTACATATATTTGTTAACGGCTTGTCCTGCCAGGCTGGAGAGGGAGTGGGGGTGCATATTGTTACAGAGGTGGGCGAAGAACTTGATTACACCATTAAGTTAGCATTTAAAACCACCAATAATGAGGCAAAATATGAGGCACTATTCTCTGGTCTGGTGATCGCCAGGTCTTTGGGTGCCAAAGAAGTTGAGGTGCGAGCTAATTCTCAAGTAGTGGTCAATCAAGTACAATGAGAGTTTGTTGCCAAGAGTGAAAAATTGAAGAATAATCTAACATTGATAGAAGAAGAACGCGCCCACTTTAGATACTTTCATATCCAACAATTGTCGAGAGCAGAGAATCAAAAGGTAGATAAGTTGACACAAGCAGTGTCCGAAAAAGAAGACTCTTCTCTTCTAGAACAAACAATGATTAGGACTGTCGAGATACTCACCGTAGAAATTGAATTAGATATTATCAAGTACATAGATGCCAACGAGCTATCCAACAATAAATTGGAAGCTAGAAATATCAAGAACAAGGCAGCAAATTACACTCTACTCGAGGGAATCCTATATAAAAGGGGTACTCCACACCTCTCATGAGGTGCGTCTCGTTCAAAGAGGCTCAATACGTGCTAGAAGAAATACATGAAGAAATATGTGGCAATCATTCTGGGGGAAAGGTTCTGGCAGGCAAAGTAATAAGGGCGGGATAATACTGGCCTTGTGCCCTTCAGGATGCCAAGATAGGGAACCTCGTGTTAAAACAAACGAGGATGACTACCCGAGACGAAGGGAAACTAGGCGCTAGGTGGGAAGACCCCTACGTGGTCACCGCCAACAACCGCCCGAGCTCCTACTGGCTCTAAAACACCCAAGAGAACGAGCTGCCACACCCCTGGAACACCGAGCATCTATGAAATTGTTTTTGTTAAAGTGTTTATAACTTGTAATTTACATTTACATGCCAACGGTGTAAACTATATTAATGGAAATGTGGTTTTTTAGTAATATATTACGTCTCGCCTGGCCACATCTCGACTCCTTCCTCCAATAATGTAATCTTCATCATCCACTACTTACCTCCCTGCGAGGCCCCAAAGGGATGAGTTTTGCTTAAAGGCTGCTTTATCCCTCTTATCCCTCTCGCGATGGAGAGTGGATCCACCTTATCCCTCTTATCCCTCTAGCCCTCGGCTGCCCAACATTTACCTTCCTCATGAGCATCAACAGGTAGGAGTGGGTTCAATCCCAAACTTCTTGAAAACTTACCTCTCCGTGGGGCCTAAACGATGAGATGCACCTTAAGCCATCTTATCCCTCTCGCGATGGAGAGTGGATCCACCCTCTCAGCTACCCAGCAACTTACCCAAACTTTCGCCATGACGAAGAGTGGGCCCAACACCAACTTGACCTAACACTTACATTCCCTGTGATGTCAACGGGTGGAAGCGAGTCCAGTCTCAAATTATTTGGAAACTTAGCTCCCCGTAAAAGTTAATAGGTGGGCATGTGGCTCAACCTCCCTCATGTGGGTAACGGGTCCAGCCTCTCGGTTGCTTGACAATTTACTCCGACCACTAACACGGCGAAAAGCAAACTGGCTGCTCAGCTATCTAACAATAACCTCCCCGCGAGGTCCCAAAGGGATGAGTTACATATAAAGGTCATTTTATCCATCTTGTGGTAGAGAGTAGGCCAGACCTCGGCTGCCAGACATTTATCTTCCTCGTGAGTCTTAATAGGCAAGAGTGGGTTTAGTCCCGAACTGCCTAATAACTTACCTCCCCACGAGACCCTAAACGATGGGATGCGCCTTAGGGCCATCTTATCCCTCCCGCGATAGAGAGCAGGTCCAGCCTCTTGATTGCTAAGCAACTTACCTTAACATCCGCCACAACGAAGAGTGGGATCAGCGCCAGTCTAACACAACACTTACCTTCCCTATAATGTCAACGGACGGGAGTGGGTCCATTATCAAACTGCCTGACAACTTACCTTCCCGCGAGAGTCAACAAGTGGGTCCAACCCCCTGGTGGCCTAACCTCACTTGCAGAGGAGAATGGGTCTAGCCTATCGGCTGCCCGACAACTTACCCGGCCCCTGTCACGGCAAAGAGTGGATCAGCATTTCAACTTTCCTATGAATTACCTCCCCGGGGGGTTAAAGGGGTGGGCTTAGCTTTAGGCATCACAACCCCTCCCCCAGTAGGGAGAGAGTTTAGTCCCTCAATTGCCCGACATTACTCCAGGGAAGCCATCTCTTACAAAGAAATGTCAAACGACCTCAGATCCTCACCACTCCAACTCCATCAAATGAGATGTCAAACGAATAACGCCTCAGATCTCCAGCAAGACAATTCGGGTTTGCAAGTTTTACATTCATAGTTGGAGATCAGTTACATAACCTTGTTTAGTTTATCCAGCATTATTAAACATCTCCTACTTGCCTTACGGCAAAGAGCGGGACAACCTCTCAGCTGATTGGTGACTCACCCCCTGAGGAGACCAAAGAGGAAGGCTTAACCAAAGGCATCTAGCCTCTCCCCCAGGGGAATAAGGGCCCAGCCCCTCGACTACTCAACGTTAACTCCCGAGGAGTCCCACCCCACGATTTGACGGCAAAAAATCGAGACAACCCAGGTTTACGATTACAATAATGAATAAGTTCTACTTACGGTTGTTCATAACACAAGTGGCATAGCCCCTACACCTCTTGCCCTATACACCACACATTTAGGTGAGCTTCATAAAAAGGTAAAAATAGGAAAAAAAAGAACTCAATAAGAGAAAAAAGTGTGTACAAGGAAGTCCATTAATATCAATATGAAGTACAGACACAAACAAAGAAAAATGAAAAACATAGATACAAGAGGGAAGTATTCAACTGGCGGGGTTGTTGCTGACGAGGTTGTTTGAGAGTATGCTTAGGATCAGCTTCTTCCCTTTCAAGGCACCTCGCTTCAAGTCTAGAGGGAGGTCCTGCACTTTTAGTGCCCTCAAATTGCTTTGGGGGTTCAAGAGCACACGGTCCCTCATTCCTTCCAAGCCCTCCAAATAGCCGTAAGACCAAGAGTCATCACGAACCAAGAAAGGATGTGACAACTCCTCACATAGCCAAGGGATGACTGCTTCAACATTATCTAGGCGAGACCGCAGGTCCCGGATAATGGCCTCGTGGCTATCACACGATCAGCCATGGCAAGCCGGGTCTCCAACCCTGCTGCCCAGCTTTTTTCGCTAGACTCCCTAACATGGGCCAAAGCATTCTCGACCTCCAAGTCCTTCACTTTTTGGGACTTGGCCTTGAGAGATTCCTTCCTCTCCTTTAGAGACTGGGAAAGCTCATCGTACCTCCCTTCGAGCCATTTGTACGCCCGAGCATAGGAGTTGTGATGCTTTCACAATCGCGAATTCTCAGCTCAAAGCTTTTCCAACTCCTCTAGCTAGTGATCGAGGGATTCCTGAAGGTTGTCCCTCGCTTCCTTAACAAGCGCAGCTTCAAGACAACATGAACCGGCCTCCACCTGTGACCTCGTCAAGCTGGAGTATACTCTTATGCCTCCATCGTCAGCTGAATTACACCCTAACGAGGATTTCCTACAACTCATCTTTTCTCTCTCTCTCTTCCTTGGCATGATGCAAGGTCAACCGTACTAGAGATCAGAGTGCCTAGTTCTCACCTTCCAGCCCCTCCCTGTCATCCATGATGAAGGCCACCAACCGCTCCACACCCTGCCATGGAATTTTTCAAGTCAATACCAAAGAAAAATGCGTCGAGAAAACTTAAAAATGAATGTAACGAGTTGGTAGCCAACCCCGGAAAAGAACCCCCCTAAGCTTCCTAACCATTTTTTGACAAGGTAAGAAAAGGCCCCGCCAACTGCCGACCTTGGAGCAGCATCCCCCCTCTCCTCAGAAGGATTCTTGACAACGGCGCCATCTCCCTTAAATACTTCAACGACCCCCAAGAATTCCACCAAGAATGAACCTTCCTAACCTTCACTTCCCAAGGCGTGCTTAGCATGTTCTCCGACCCTTGGGCTCGTGGGAACTACTGGAACCTCACCAGCCGCCAGTGCATCAGTACAAGGACCAATGAGGGCTCCCTCGGTCTACCTCGCCATTTTCATCCCCACCCCAGCACCAGCCTCAGTCGACACCAAGGTCAGGATGGTATCAGTGAAGCACAAAGATGCCCCAACATCTACCAAAGCAGCCGGGACCTCGCCAACCCCCACTGAGGCCATTCCAACTCCAACTCTTGCTCCTGCCGAGGCAAGGCTGAGATGGTGCAAGTGAAGGCCCTAGTGTCGGTAACAATAATCGAAGCTTCGTTGACCTCCACTAACACCGTCGTGACCTCAGCCTAGGGTACATCCACCAGAACCCTCGTAGGCCATGGCACTAGCCTCGTTATTTCCTTCTAGGACACAACTTCGTCACCTCCACCGCCCTCCAAAATGGCCCTAGTCAAGACAACCTCAACTTCGGGGGAATAAGCAATGGGAGACTTCAGGATAGAAACCCGATCAAGAAAATCCTCGCCCTCAGACAAGACGTTCCTTGGACAAGGGTGAAGGAACCATCTTGATATCAATCTTGGGAGATGAGGCCACTACTTGGGGCTCTTGAGTACGACAGTTTAAAAGAACCTCGTAAAACCGCAAGGAGAGCAACTCCTTTTTGGGCAAGAGTTTCACAATCCCCACATTGCTCGACAAGGTCGAAGAAGAAATTTTTGAAGGGATTGGGAAGGCCCCCCAAGCTGTGTAACACCAACCATTAGGGGGTCAACTCGAACCTATCAAAATGTATCATCACCGCCCGCTCCTCATGGAGAGGGAAAAGAAAACACGGCTTTGGCCACTGAACAAGCACAAGAATATAAGATTGTCCTGGTGGGGGCAAAGGTTTCAATTTGAAACTACTTTAGGTAGGAGAGTCCCTCTTGGCCTTCTTCCCTTTCCCCTCCATTGGAGGACTAGGGGAATTCCTACTGACCTGGAGAACGGTCACCTGCATCAGTATAGTTCGTTCGGTAAAATGCATATTGGTGGGGGAGCCAAGTATCGCTGAAGGCTGCCCTCATCCAGCAGGCCCTCGAAAAAAATGTCATTCGGGTGAGCTTTCACCCAGGCACGAACAGTCTCAAACCGGCTCACTTCCTCAGGAGTTTCTGAAGGTCTAAAGCTTTTGTCCTCGCCAACATCTCCCCAGATTGCACGAACGGGATAGTCACGCTGGTTGACCTAGCCGACAAGGAACTCCCACCCTCTGTCAAATAGGGAAAAGAAGTATCGATTCCACCCCTTCACCCTATTAGACAACGACTCTGAATGATCCAAACCCTGGATAGACTAGAAATTGCATGTGTTGCCATTTTGCTTCAAGAGATTGTGGGTAAAGAGGAACTCACAAGCAATGAGGTCAAGGCACTCGAAACCTGCCTCCTCCAACGCTCGCCACTAGATAACGCAACATGACACCAAGATCCTCCACGCTTTTGGGTGGAGTTGAGCAGGTGCCAAATGGACGAAGTCCAACACACTGTAAACTAGACGGCAGAAAGACAGCCTAAGGCTGCTGGAAAACATGCTAGGGTATAAAGCCACATTCAAGGTGTACCCTTCAAAATCTATGGCACCTTCATTGGGGGACGACACCTCAAACTCGACGATGCCAATCACTTTGAAGTTCAACTTCAGTGACTCCAACTCGCTAGGAGTCACCACCGACCACCAGGAAAACCCATCGAACATTTATGACTCAGAAGGGTCTAAATTCTCGGGAGTCCACTACCAGCCAGAAGGTTTGGCAGGCTTGAAACTTTTGGGAGTAGGGCGAGAAGCGTTCTTGGGAGTCATAAGAATGTAAACGTGGGAGAAGGGGAGGCAAGTACACACAGAAGGAGGATTAAAAGAGAAGAAGGAGAAAACACAAAGGACTTTGAGAAAGGAGAAAGAATGAGAAAGTAAAGTAGGCTCCAAATGACGATGGGGTGGGATTTAAATAGGCCCCAGTGACGATTAGTAACCCAGATCGTGGGAACACACACACGCCCCATGAGGCCAGCAAGGCAAGCACGAATCTCGAGGTGTGTACTATGCTATGCGACGTGGGAAGAAATAGTCGCCTGAAACCATCAATACTAAGGGAACTAGACAGACGCAATCAAGTGTCAAATCCAACTGTCAGAGGACACGTCACTAAAGTTGGGAGAGAAATCATCGCCTGACACCATTAAGTGACAAAAAAGCCTTACAAGTACAACCAAGAACCCAGAGCTTGACATGTAGTAGAGCCGAGAAGAGTAATAACCATCCATTTCAAAAAAAAAAGGAGTTCAATGGATGCGACTACAGGAAAATAAGAACAAGAAAACAAAGGCAAGAATGAACGGAGGTATGACTAGTCCGATAGGAATTGGCGAGATAATTGTAAAGGAATTTTCCCTCCCTGTTGGTCTGTGTAGCAAGCCGTAAGGGACCTCGAGAGTAGGGGAACGAGCTCAACCATGCCCAACAACCCTCCTCTAAAAGGAGCCATTGGACCTCTATAGAGTACTCAACCCATGAGTAAAACTAACCCATGAAGCAACTCTCACGTGGGAAAGACTGACAGTAGGGACAGATGGGACTTGCCACTCTAACACTCCCCAATGACACTTAGCCTTTGAGAACCTGTACAGGTAGGAGGGCGAGAGATGAGGGGGACCCTCGATCTCTTGACAATAGGCATTGAGAGGCTTAACAATGAACATTCATAAAATAAAGTGAGTTAGAGAGTCACACCGCATTAATGGCACCACTCCCCGAACTCTATGCCACATTAATGGCACCACCCCAAAAGCCACACCGCATTAAAAGATTCTGACTCAGCAAACAGTTGAAGTGACACGAACTTTGAGGCAAGGTATGGGTTGTCCCTATCCAAAAACTTAGTATAAAAGCCAACCCCCAGGTACGAAGAACTCTTTCTAACTTCTTTAAGCTCTCGCACAAATTACTAAGGACATATACTAACTTAAGTATCGGAGACTCTTCGGCCTACACTAAGGCCCCCCCTTTCTCTATGTTCTCTTAAGTGTGCAGGTACGAAGACCAAGATTTGAATTGCTGGAACCCGATAAAAAAGTATACAAAACATGACGTTAACAAGCATATTTGCATTTTTTGCGACTCTCATGTTCAACTGCGTTAGGAAGAGGATATTGACTATTCTCCCTATAAAGAATGTCGGTGGAGGTCCAGAATCTCTCTTTCCTTTTTCACATGCTTGCTTTTGCTTTTTATACATTTTATTTTACGTTTATTTAATTTTCTCCTTCAAAATTTCATTGTTCTTTTAGTTCATTTCTCTCTAACTATGTTTATATCATTACAAATTTGTGTATCTACAATTCATTAACAAAAGTATTGCAATATTATTAGCTAAAAAGTAATTCTTTTTTATGTTACAATAGCTGGTTGTACTAGGTATTATTTTTGCTGCACGAAACAAAGTCTCAACTAATCTCAAGAGTGCACGAGTCCTCAGCAATGAACTTTACACAAATGCTCCTCGGATAATTCAATGAAAAATCTTCGAGTCCAATACCATGATTAGAAATTGTATATACCAAGACTCTTACCACTTGAGACAATCTCTAAGGCTTCTACACTAGGATTAATCATGAGGTAATGAAAAATCAGTATGTCTCTTCTAGAATATGGTGGCTTAACGTTGTGATCTATACTAGTTACATGACCAAGAATAGTTTATAACACTACAATAAAAATTAGTTTTTATGACGGTTTGGAAATTATGACAGTACCCAAACTGTCACAAAAAAGTATTTTCTGTGACGGTTTGTGGAAACCTTCACTGAAGGCAGCTGATAAATTACATTACGTTCGAACGTATACATATTAATGTTAGAACGTGCCCTGGACATTTGAACTTGGGGGCTATTTACGTGGGAACGGGAAAATTTTTTGTGCTAACGTTCGAACATTATTGATACTCACGTGTGAACGTTAGTTGATTTAATATTAAAGTTGGATGTTTCAAATTAAAAAAGATTGAGAATTGAAATGCAGTGATATAATATTAAAGTTGTAGAAGCTAACATTAAAAAAGATTGAGAACTGAAATTAAAAAATAATAGATATGTTAAATAATATTGTTCATTACATATGATAAAAATAAACTACAAAATATTCATAACGTGTTGGTTACATATTTATTAAAATCATCAGTCAATGCATTAACCTTTGTGTTTAGGATATCTATTCGATGGAGAACATTGACGACAAAATCTTCAACACTCTGTTCTACTGACATGATCTTTCAGTCGATGTACGTAGTAATAGCTGAGACCATCACATCAACCCAAGTAGACCGCGCATCTCCCATAGATGTACCTTTCGACAACTGACTAGTACTCCCAACACTAGGCTCAGGCTGAGTCGGAGGAACAAGATCTAGTACAGGGTCAGGCTGGCGTTGAGCATGCCCTTTCCCCTGTCTAATGCTCCGACGGTGTGTGGTAATGTCGATAGGGCTCATCTAGTCTGTCATTCACTCCTTCACTTTAGGTTGCACACTCCGTGCCAACAATAGCTTGGTAATGATGATTCCATAAAGGATGTTGTCCTTGAAGATGACGCTCGTCTCGTAACAAATTCTCTAAGAAAATATGAAGTGGCAAGTCAATGAGGTCTCCACGTGCCACTTGTATAAGCAACTGTGCGCGTTTCTGGCTAAATGTGGCCTTATATCTCACAGGATTCACATTTGTTGTAACAATAAGATGCAACATGTGGAAAAAAAGGGAGGAGTTGTACCTGGCTGAAGGAGTTCTTCCTATCGATCCAGTCTCGGTCAGTCCCAATGAGGATGTAGAAATCATCATCTTAGTTGCCATCCTCCTCATTAGTATCCCCAGCCTCCAACCGGTCAATTGGGCCAGTAGATGATGCAGAAGTGCCTAAATCTGCATCTACTCGGGATCCATCCATAGGTTGAGCATCTCCTGAAGTCGATATCTCAGCTACGCGACCGATCTCTAAAAGCTCAGAGATGACATCTGTCAAGATCTCAAACTGAACACCACATACTATCACAATGTGAGAGGATGCATCCTTAGGCATGGAGCACATCTGCATATAAAACTCTCGAACCATTATGGGGTATATAATACCCCTCACTGTGCAGATACGCATCCAATCTCTCATAACGAACACTTCTCGAACGCTTTTATGCTCCCATATAAGTTCGTGAAAATGGTTGATCATGACTTCTCATTCAGACATGACTGTTCGAGCACCGATTCGAGACGTGTCCTCACTTGTTCCTTCCCTCCCCCTTTTCTTAGTAGTCAAAAGATGAGTCAGATCCTGAAAGAAAAAAAAAACTGAGCAATATTAATATTATGATGCATATTATGTACTGTAATCTAAATTATTTCTGGTACACGTTCGAATGTAAAATATAACTTTCGGAGGATAAGCTTATACATGGGAACTTTTGG
The DNA here is from genome assembly GCA_029856935.1 of Cyclocarya paliurus. Classification (NCBI taxonomy): domain Eukaryota; kingdom Viridiplantae; phylum Streptophyta; class Magnoliopsida; order Fagales; family Juglandaceae; genus Cyclocarya; species Cyclocarya paliurus. Next base: position 24,951,050 of record CM056957.1, on the reverse strand, counting down.
TTATTATGTTTGCACGTTAGATTTATCTAGTATAAGCATTCCAACGTAAGATGACAAACGTTCGAATGTGACGACTCAAATATGAACGTACAAAACATATCACTTTTGCACTTGAAGAAGCTATTGAACTTATTTAATAATACATGCGAACGTACATAACTAGTAGTTCGAACGTATATTTGTTTATGGCAATTGAAAGGTTTTACATTAGCACGAATTACAAATAATGTTCACACGTAATATTAACATTCGCACGTATGTGCAGCTCAAGAATTTAAATGATCATATGTGCGAACGTTACAAACGTACGTTCGCATGTACAATTTACATTCGTAGGCATACCCAATATGTTTGCATGTACTGTATAACATTCGCATGTTGTATGCTGAACGTGCGAACGTGTATGTCGTCTTTCTCAGTTGGAAGATATAACATTTGCACGTTAGAAGCTAATGTTTGAACGTTACGATACAGAAATGGGTGAGTCGACTCAGTCATTCCCAAACATCTGAAACACAATGAAATTAACCAAAAGTCACCATAGAAATGAAGTATAGATTTCAAGAAACCTTTCTATGGTTGTCGTTTGGTCATTGGCAATTTGTGGTGGTAGGAAAATAAAGATGAAGGTCCGGCCACCAATGGGTTTCTGAAACTACCGAAACCATCATTAAACAGAAAAAACAATGTACCCAAAGGTTAAAAAGAGATGCCTACCTCTTTTTTTAATGTTTGCAATGGAATTTAATTTGTGCCATTTCGCGTTCAGACTTGAGCTTTTACAGAATTTGATTTGTGCCATTTCACATCAATGACAGTTCAAGCGGCGGTTTGCGACGGTTCTTATGGATGTGCGTCTGGAGGAGAAAGTGATTTGTACCATTTCACGTTCAAAATTGAGCTTTTATATACGTAATGTGCGAACGTCAAGGGATGAGAGAGAAAGATATATGAATGTTTCAATTATAACGTTCGAATGTGTAATTACTTATTTCCCATAACATGCGAACGTTATGTTGGTACATGAGAATGTTTGTCACTTAATGTCCGAGACATACGAACTTTATATTGAAATGTTCGAACGTCTCTAGAATAAATTTTAAATGATTTATACTAAATAATATATTATATATACACTATACTTATGCATTATGTACTAGTATATGTACTATATACTAGTGCTATACTAGTATCGTGTTGTTATTTAATTTAATAGTGTAATTAACAACTAATGTTATGTACTAACATATTATAAGCTAATAATATATAAAATTATAAATATATAAATACTATTTTTATATAAGCCACTATTGTTTAAAAAATATATAAATATGTGAATTACGTCCTAACAATACAAATCTATGTGCGCATGTTTTGTTTTAATATGTGAACAATACAAATATACGTGCACACATTGAGTTACACATGCGAACGTGTTTAAAAATTTGGTGGGATATTTTTCTGCTTTAATTGTTAGAGAAACTGAGATAGTTACGTTTGGACGTTTAAAATGTAACATCCTAACTTAGTTCAATGGAAAATTTTGCGGGATATTTTTCGCATGAATTATGGGTCATCTTACTTGTGACATCATCAACAAAACGTGCAAATGTTTTGAATAATACATTCGAATGTAACCCGCATGATCGTTGCTTATTGTGGAGATTATTAACATTCACACGTGAACTATTTTACATTCAAATGTGGAGAGTGTTAAAAACTAGGCGGTTCTTTCAGCGGGAATCAAGATTTCACGTTACGTGCGAACGTATATTGTAACATTCGAACAAACCACTAATTTTATGTTGCGATTTTGCATTTAAAATGTCACTGCAGTAACTCGAGGACACCTTTAAAACATTGTCGTTCGAGTACAGAAGACCTTATAATAAGTCAAAAAATTTTGAAAAAAAATAAAGATACCCAAGACAAGTCTGGGGTGTCTTTAATCGCACGGGTTGAAGGCAATTCATCCCATTTGCCTCAACTAGTGCAATAGAGTGAGAGAGAGCATTAGAGAGAGAGAGAGTGTGTGTTAGAGTGAGAGAGAGTTAGAGTGAGGCTAGTATTATATTTTTTTGTTTGTTTTGAATTATGTTGTGATTTTTCTTGGTATTATTTAGTTTGAACTAACCATTATTGTGTTTTTATTTGAAGGATTATTTGTTGGGAATTTTTTAAACTTGACATTTGTAAAGGGATATTGCTAGTTAAGTATATTTCTAAATTTTTTTAGAATATTGTTGTGAATATGTTTGGAAATTGTGAATATGTTGGATGATAATTGATTGTAAAAATGTTAGATAATTAATTTTGAATGTTGTGATATGCATGTTGTGAATTTAATAAGAATATGTTGTGAATACATTGTGAATGTATTGGTATTGGATATTGTGAATATGTTGATGATAATTGATTGTGAATATGTTAGATAATTGATTGTGAATATGTTAGATAATTGATTGTGAATATGTTGTTAGATAAATAATTGTGAATATGTTGTGAATTTAATAAGAATATGTTGTGAATACATGTGAATGTATTGGTATTTAATTGTGAATGTAGGTGATACAATTAGGTAAATAATAGCTTTAACAAAGTAATTCATGATAACATACTTAGTAAATTAACCAAATTAGATAAAAGAGTACTAAGTAAGAAATAGCATACTTAGTAAATAACTAATAAAAGTAAAATAACTAATAATTAAATAATAGCTTTAACTTGAATTTAATTTATATATACTAATATAAATTAATTAATAAGATATTATACAAAAAGTTAATTCATGATAACATACTTGGTAAATAAAACAAATTAGATAAAAAGAGTACTAAGTAATAAATAACTCTATTAATTAGCTTGTGTGTCGTATATATGTGTATGTTATTTGTTAGGTTTTGTGTGACATTGCATGAATAACCTTAGGCTTGTTTGGGAATTAGTGTATACTCAGGTTTTCACTAATTCCTGAATTGTTCAGTGTGGACAATTTGTGATTATATTATCTATATTGCACATTTTTATTACTCATACTTTACACATTTTGTATAAAATTTCAGTATCTTCCTCATTTGTTTTTCGGGTATACTGTTCACAATGTGAGAATCTCTCTATGTAAACATATATACTTAGAGAACTATGGGGAGGTGCTATCGAAATTTTCACTGACATAGAAAGTAGAAGAATGACAAAATTTGTGTAATATGAATAATATAATCTCAAATGGGATAAAGACCAACTACCGAAAATCTAAAGAGCAGTGAGAATTAGAGCATGTGATGCATGTGAAATTAGTTTGCCTTCTACTAATCAATAGGTTTTTAAAAAAAATGAATAAAAATTGGATGTGTCTTGGCAATAGACTTGGAAAGGACTACGCTGTGTATGCATGTGGGCCTTTATTGATTTTGCTCGGGCCTCTGCTGATAGTCGCGATTACATTAAATGTCCATGTCGATGGTGCAAAAATCTGTGCGCTATAGGATTGGATGAAGTAGAAAATCATATATTTGTCAATAGTATGGATTTGGGGTAAACCCGATGGGTATTGCATGACGAGTCATACAAACAATCAACTGAGGTTAAGCTCGGTCATGGTATTGATATGCGGCACATTGATGAAGATACTGAGCGGGATGAGATGGAGAAGATGTCTTGTCACGTCGCGGACGTGACTACACACATGGACTTGATCTGGAAAGAAATAAAACCACAAGAAAATCAAGGTCAACATTCCCGATAACTTCACTGGAGAAGTGGACGACAATGTAGCATCACTTTCTTCCTATGTTGGCACACTAATACGAGCTTATGCCCCATTTTATGTGCAATCATGGAGAGATATTCCAAATTAGATGAATGATCACATTAGAAGTCGTGTACTGGTGAATTTATATACTTAGTAAAATTTTTTTTGAGATGTTTTGATTTCAAATTTTTGATGCAATTCACTTCTTAGGATGAATTCAACCTCAATTTTGGCTGTAGCGATTATATGTGAACTATGAACGAGGACGATGCCATGACCACTTCAAGAAATTTGAGATGTTAGAAGAGGCTGTTCAATCCCCTTTTCAAAAAATGAAGTTAGAGGATTGGAGGAAGTATTGTGATCTTTTCACAAGTTCAGATTATCAAGTATTATAGATTTATTCCCTTTAAGTTATTTGACATTATAATTGGTTTCATATATTATATTTAACATTGTTAATTTTTTCTGCAGCACTTAAGTTCTATCAATGTACAGAATAGAACGGTTTTGACAATCCACCATCGCACCGGTTCGAGGTCATTTCAACGTCTTACTGATAAAATGGTAATTGATAACTTATTAATTCTCACTCATTTTTATCATAATATTTTATTTAAGTACTAATATTATTTCTTAAAATTACTAATATGACTTTGTTAGAAACATGATGATTCTGAAAATCTCTCCTTCATTCATGTCTATACTACTACTCACATTGATGAGCACAGTGGGTGAGTTGATCATGTCACTAAAGATAATTATGTGACGTTATTTTCTGTGAATAAATTATGTAACATGTGAATTCATATTATGTTTGATTCCTCATTTCTTTTAATATGTTACTTATTGTGAATTTACATTTTTTTTTTGTAATTGTAGGAAAAAATGATTGAGATCCAATCAGCCACTGAGAAATCCTCTCCTAGTGACATAGACATATTCACGCAAGTGCTCGAGACCAAATCTGGTTTGGTAAGAGGTTTGGGACGTTCTATTTTAGCATGTCAGTTTATCCTTCAAGACCTCAACTTCGAAAGTTAACAATCTTATCAAAGATTTAGATGCAGCACGCCAAGAAATTGAGCCAATGAAGTCGAGATAGCAGGAGTTAGAGTCCTTCTTATCGTGACAGTCTGATTTAGAAACGCGTTTGCAGGAGCAACAAAGAGACCACGATAAGAGAATACGCATTGAAGTCCAAGAGTAAATACAAAGGGAGATTACGGTCTAGATGGAACGTGTTATGTCAATTCAGCAGGATCGCAGTGGACGAGGAAAGAAGAAGAAATTATCAATATATCATTATCATTATTAGAAACTTTTATTGTCTATTTTTGCAACTTTATAAGACATTATTAGTTGTTACATTTATGGTATAATATGAAATAATTTATATACTTTTAATATGATCAAATTACTATTTATGATCATATCGTTCGCATGTAAACAATAAACGTTTGAACATGGCTTCACGTTCGAATCAACGTTCGAACAAAATACCAGCAAATTGGGACAAAAACTTTCAAACATTAGTCACTATGTTCGCACGTTTTAACGTACAAACAATCTAAACGTTTGAATGATTATAATAGATACGCGTGAATGACAAACTAACATCCGAACGTTACAAATTTCACATTCGAACTCTTCTCCTTTAACATCTGAATGTTACATTCAAACATATCAGAGTTAACGTTCAAACGTTGTTACGTTTGAACGTAAATATCATTCTTGCGAAGCAAAAACAACGAGCGTTAATTTTTTTATGTGTGAATGTTAATTGCTTGGGTTAATATTTGAACGTCAGTTTGCACATGTGAACATTACTTTCTGTACAGATTTTAACTTAAAAAAAATTATTATGTTCAAACGTTACATCTCACGGAACACTTCCAACCGTCACACACACAAAAAATTGTGACGGTTGAACAGTAAACCGTTGTTTTCTGTGACGCCTTTTAGGTGATGGTCTCAAACTGTCACAAAACAATTTTGTGACGGTTGCGTCCGTCACAAAATCCAAATTCTGTTGTAGTATAAACTTGAGTGAAATGTTGACGTGTAATAAGAATTGAATATTATAAGCAATATATGTCCTTTGAATTTCAAAGTAGTGTCTACATTTTACTCGTTGATGGAAACTTTGATTTTCCTTAAATTTGTTGTTAAGCACTCTAAGGGTGGAGCCCTCTTTATATGAGTAGATAGCCTCCCTGTCCCCCATCTCACCCCTACCCATGCCATACCCTCACCTGCCCACACCACCTAACAGATGAGCAGGCTAACAACCCCACAATCCGTCACCCCATCCAACATGAGCCATCCAAGTTACACAATCAATAATAATAACATTTTTAGTCTCCCCCGTGACTAGATCATTAACAATCAACAATATCCACTACATATAATATACAAACCTTTCTAATCAAGAATATTCATCACATATGAGATCAAAACATCACATACATAGACCCATAGATGGAGCCATTGCTTGAGAGGAGAAGAAATAAGAAGGAGAAAAACAAAGAAGAAAGGAGGAGGAGGAAGGAGAAGGAGAAGGAAAAGGGGAGATGCGAGATCAGGAAGAAAAGGAAAAGGAGATCTAGTTTGGGTTTTTTACGTATCCACCCACCACCTGATCGCTTCTTCTAAAAACTCAGAATAATCCACTCCCAGTTGCCCACAACTAGAAAATGGAGTGTTGAAGGCAAATACTTCTATTTGTGCATGATTAGGCTTATAATTAGGATCTGGATTGTTCACCATTTTAGGTCAATCTTGTTCGTCCATGTTTCATTGAGTTGAAGATCTTAAAGATAAAGTTATATGCTATGATACTTTGGTGGCATTTTAGAAAAGAAAAATGATACTAATCTCGTGGCTAGTGCTCAAGAAACATAACTTTGTTAGAGACAAAGTGATTAACAAATGAGCATTGAAAGTGTATTAAACATCATCATTTATATCGAGAAGTTGAGAATAATATCGAATAATATTTTTAAAGAAAATTGAATAGAAAAGTGCAAATTTAAGTGGCAAGGAAAAGTAATACCCCTTCAATCCTAATTGTAAAAAGTCCTAAAATATCCAACAAAGTGGGGAGGAAGAATATTGTTTAGGAGCATCAACTTTTGTGCATAAAGATCATGGAGCAAGAAATTAGAACTCCAACTCTTAATAACCACCACTAGCTGCTAAATCCCTATAGGTTGGCTCAAGTGGTAAGAGTCTTAGATATGGTGGAATATTGTATACTCTCTAAGTCTAATATTCAAATCCTCAGTGCATACAATTTATAAGAGACGCATTCATCGGTGAGAATTTAATGATTTATTTGATGATGGAGACTCAATATTACACAAGTCCAGAGTTTAAACAAAAAAATAATATGTTGCATTTGAACACTTAGTCGATGTTACAAAATGTAAGGACCATTCCTAGCTTTTGGTTATCTGGGAGCGATGACTAAGATTTTTGTTGTTCCATGCCATGCATTGTACTCCCAAACCCACTCTTGCATTATACTTTTTGACTAGCTTTGGATCTTTCTTTAAAATGTGCGAATTCCATAGTCGAGTTTACATGCCATGTATAAATCAATCATAAAGGTCATGCAAGCAGGATATAAAGATCATTTTTTTTTTAATTTGGAAATAACTTTAGTTTTACTTTGATATTTATGTTTTGAGTATGTGTGTGATGCATATAAGCCAAAATTTCACTTTTTACCGTAGGAGATTGTAGGAAAAAAAGGGGTCATACTTTTTACAATTTAAGCTAGTGCAAGTTGAGAATTGTGTTAATGTAGCATCAGGTTTTGGTGCATGTGGCATGTTGGAATGGTAGTTTGATTTCCTGTTGAAAATGCCATTTTAGAGACTTGGCTCGACACTTCACTCGATAGTCCATTCGAGCAAACTCTAGATAGATTGCCCGCTCGACAGTCAACTCAAGCAAACTCCATGAAGCAACTCCCAGACAATGTTTCCTCTAGCTAACTTCTGATTGCCGCTCCTGAATATCTCAGTGCCACTCTTTGAAGTGTACCCACACATGTCCATTCCACTTACAAGCTTGAGAAGAATTGCATTCAATTGACCAGGGAAGCTCAGACAACAAGAAACCCCACTCACTGTGGTAGCAATCAGGTGATCCGCACTTTCAATGTAATGGTGGACCGACAAGGTTGGGTTGTAACACCCCAGAAAAGAGAAGACAGGAAACATGGAGACCTTTGCGGATGGAAACATGGAGAAAATGAGCATCACGCCACCGTTTACGGGCCATTCCACCTCTCTGAGAGTGTCCCATTGTCCCCACCCTAGGTGAGACATCTCTGGACCCATTATCCTCCTACTCCGGAATGACCCAGCTTTGACCATAGCCATCCCTTTCCTCTCACCACTAAAGTAACTATTTAACACCACCACGATGCGGTGCTCGAGCTTCCCAATATCGATTTGGATCTCTGTTGGCAGAGCAGAGTAGGGCTTAGGACTGAATGCTCTAGTCAATTTTGCCCAATTAAAATCCAGCTTAAAGGGAGTCCACGCAGGCGTAGCATTGTTGGTGAAGGATCAAAATGCAGAGATAGGTGCAAAGGTGACATCATGACATCGTGGAGAGCTGAGTAATATGGCGGCGACCTGAGCAAAGTGAGAATGCCATAAGATGTTGTAGTCGGCTAGCCAGTCGTAGAGGACAACGTGGTGGAATTTTGGACGGCGAGTACCACTGCTTGCAGAGGACTTGTAGTGCGAGGTGAGATTCGGAGATATCATACTGGATGAGATTGGACATCGACAATGGTGGCATCATTGCAGAGCTCGATGCAGGCTATGAGACGCCTCATAAGGCTATAGGCCATGGTCGTAAAGAGATAGCGAGTGAAAATCAGATCTGTGAGACAGAGAAATTCTAACAGGAATAGTGAGGGAACAAATGTACACGCCATAAGAGAAGAAATGAAGAGCTTGGAAAATATGTTTTTGGTTCTCGAGAAAGTGTAGGAAAAGAAATGAATCTGAGTGATCCCCTTTCTCATATGCCCGAAAATCACTTGAGGAGATGAGGAGAAGAGATAAGGAAAAGAAACACCACCTGGGTCAAACTCCCATCTGGTGCACAGGGAATCAAAGATGCCACAATCCTTGCCGTTGGTGCCGAGAATGGTCCCAATCGCTGGTTCCACTCCATTTCCATCTATGGTTTGATTATGGCTTAGTACAATCGTTGGAAAAGGAACAAGGGGAAAAGGAATCTTGTTGTGATTGACTTCCCCCTTTTTTTTCCATTGTTGCTATGTGTTCTTCATCTTCCTGCAACGCACAAAGTTGGTGTTCCAGTTAGGTTAAATCTTCATTGAAGTTGTTCCTAAAATCCTCAAAGTTGTTCCTGACATCTTTGAATGTCTACAGGATAACTTCATAACGTTGTTTTGATTGTTCGAGCAACTCCTTGATTTTGAATAATGATGAGAGAATTTCTTCCATTTTCATATATTGATAACACAGAGATCGGTGTCTCTCTTATACCAATTTGTAACACGTCCAATGGATTGATAGTGAATAAAATGAAATATCCCACTTCGAGAGTGAGAAAAAACCTCCATGAAATTCAGAAGAGAGAAGAAGATGATATGAAGAAGAAGTTTCTATTACTTTCTGGTTAAATAACAAAGAGAGCCTCTAGCTCGTTACTTAAACATGATGACCCTTACATGGGCCCTGACTAGCTCAACACTAAAAAACAACAATGAAAAAAAAAGTCCTCTAAATAGCTCAAGCCCATTACCAGCTACACTACAAGTCCAACTAAATAGTAAAAAATAAACTATAAAATAAAACTCACAAAACAAGCTATGACCCATGGGCCCTACTGTCGTTGTAAATTGGGTTGGCTCTTGTAAGCTGAAGTGTAATCGTATCAGAAGCCAATTCGTGGGTATCAAGGAGTAAGAAATTTTACCCAAGGGTTTTTGGGTTGAAATATGCTAGATTTTCATCGGGCTCTAGGGGAAAAAAAACCAAGTCTATCGTTGCATTTTTCACTCCATTGATGTCGATTCTGACGCAGGGAAAATGAGAGAGTCAGCAACCAAGTGGAGTAACCGCGTGCAACAGACACCCAAAATAGAGAGAAAATGCCCAAAATAGAAATGAAGCAAAGAAAGGGAGAGAAAAAGCAACAATCATACCTGGGACGATGAGAGAAATATTTAGATGAGAGTAATCCTTCAATAAGTTTCTAGACACGAAAATGGTGAAGAGGGGAGGGAGAGTAGGATGGATCCTGTGGAGAGAAGAAGGAAGCTCGGTTGAAAAATAGAATTTCGAGGGAAAGAGGATGGCCAAAAGAGACGTTTATTCAATAAAAAAATTATTTGATCTTTGTATAGTAGAGAGCCAAATCTGACCGCCAAGTGTAATATATCGTAGCTCAAAGTCGTATTATTTTTCCTTTGGATAATCCAATGCAGGTAGTTTTATGTCAAATTAGGCAAATTTTAGATTTTACTGGCATTTGGCTAATCCAATGCCAATACTCTAATAAATGCCCTATGTTGGGCTACACAACTTTGAGGAGTTTCCATACAAGACTTCAACTTCGAAATACGAGGATTTCTCTTGAACTTGTATCCATTATCTTGAATCTTGAGTTGAACTGACAAATTTTAGATTTTACTGATATTTGGCTAGTCCAATGCTAGTCCTCTAATACACACTCCATGTTGGGCTATACAGCTTTGAGGTGTTTCTTTACAAGACTTCGACTTCGAAATACGAGGAGTGATTTCTCGTTGATGGGATTGTTTGCCACTGCAATTTACTTGTAATCAACTTAGCATGTTTGCTCTTGGCTAATTCACCAATTACTTTGGGTTTTAACATCAACAGATGTTGAGTAATCACCTTTGTTTTCCTTGGATAATATAAAAAAAAAGCACAAAGGTGGATTGTTGTGTGCTCTCGGAACTAGAAGTTCCTATGCGGGAGAATTCAATGAGGAGGCCGAAGTTAATTTCATGGACTATGTCGAGGGAAGGATGGGTGAAATTAAATGTGGATAGATCTTGTAGAGGTGATCCTAGTAGTTGTGGAGGAGGTAGGGTTTTGAGGGATGATAGAGGAAACGTTTTGGTGGCTTTTTCTACTAAGTTTGTCTTTGGGACTAATAATGAAGCGGAACTCAGGGCTCTTACTTGTGGTTTATTGCTTTGTAGGGAGTTGGGCTTTCAGAATATTGCTAGTGAATGTGATTCAACTTTGGTGGTTCAATGGATTAGAAATAAGCATTGTACTGTATGATATTTATGGGATTTTTGGTATGAACTATTGCAAGCAATAATTGGTTCTAATTACACAGTGTCTCGTCAGTTTAGAGAGGGGAATAAAGTGATAGATTTTTTAGCAAGGCAAGGGGAGGAGGGGTTAAATTGTATATATGTGGCTTCCAATGAGTTGTCCCTTCGTATGAGAGGTTTGCTACATTTAGATCTTCTTGGTTTGCCTAGTATTAGGCCTTAATTTTTTGTTTGTGGATGTTTTGTTGTTTTCTTTTGTAGTTTGTTGAGTTTGGATTAGGTTTTAATTGTTATGGTTTTTCTCTACCATCAGTAAGGGTTGATTTTTAATAAAGGATGGAGGTGCCAACCTCTTTTTTTTTAAAAAAAAAATTAAAAAAAAAAACCACAAAGGAGGAAATCATCCCTACTCAAAATAATAGATTCAGTCATAGTTTTAAATTCTATTCCATTTCTGCCCTTTTTGGCTGAATTTTTCGTTCCAATATAGTATCCGGTACATATACCTCCTCGTTTCAATTTCAATCATTCTGGTCAAATACCGGCCATTTTGGCCAGAATTGGTATTTTAGGCCCTATTCCATTCCAAACTGTTTTAATGGCAGTTTTGTGATTTTCTTATGTTTGGATGACATTTTTGTAAATTTTAAATCTAGATAGTATTTAATTAATTATAAAATATAAAAGGTATTCATATAATGTTACTTTTTTGTAACTTTAAATATGTCTCCCCATTCTCTCTCTTTTTAAATATCATTATTTTTAATAATTTCTCTATTTTCTTTTTCTTTTTCCTTTTTTGTATCTCAACTCAAGTTTATAATTTTTTCAATGTATATTCATTTTATAAATTGTCAATTCTTCCATATATAAATATATATTTACACACACACTTACATATATATTTATTTATTCTATTACTTATTAATTCATATATACATATAAATATATATATAGAATAATTCTTCTCATCAGCCACTATTCACCCCCACATCCAAAACTCTATGAAGAAAAAAAAAAGTTGTCAAGTGTGAGGTGTGAAAGTAAATAATGACTGATATATAAAAAATCTCATATATAAAATATAGTTAATTCCGAAACGGTACACAAGAATGCACATATACCGAAATATTTTGTTTCAGTGCTTAAATCGAAATTATCACCGAAACGAAGTTTAAAAAATTGGATATAGTGTAAAAAATTAAAATGATAATAACCCAAGAAATTTATCAAAGAAATAGTCTGATCCCACAGATAGTCACCACAAAGGCGGTAGTACTCAAGAGGAATTTACGAATCAAATTGCTTTGACAAGTCTATTACATGAAGATCCCGCAATAAGAAGATGCTCATTGAATTTGATTATGTTGGAATGATGGTTAAAGATCTCTAATTTGACGGTAGGTGACCAAAAGTCGCAAGATGGAAGAATTATGCACCCTTAAAAACTGGGTAGAGCCGATGGCGACGGTGGATCGAGTTCACATACACTATAACGAAAAATGAAATATATAAATCACACATGCTACTTGAATGGATGGCACATGATGAGAGGGGGTAAAGAGACGCTGGACAATGACACGTGCATGTGCAAGTCCTACACATTCACTTCAAAAAAATGTAAAAATCCACCATTAAAATACACAAAACTTGCACGCTCTATAATCTGTAAATATCATTTCTCATGTGAGCAATTTCCCAACATACGATTTTTGAAATGTTCATTTTACGAACCCTTTTTTACTTAAGATCGGAGGCTTGCTCATGAGAAAGCCATATATAAGAAGTAAATTCCTTAAATAGAAGAGCCTCGTAACCATTTTGACAAGCCTCATGAGGTACAACGCCTACCAATCCATTGATTGGACTACACATGCTACCACGAGAAATAAAATTATTAACTAAACTTCTATTTCCTTCTTATTCGAGTAGGCTAGAGCTATCTACATTATAAAGCTCCACCCAAAAGTACTTCAAAAATATTTATATCAACATGAGCTAAAATAAAAACGAAGACTTTCTGATTTTCTTTTTTCCGTAAAATTTACCAAAAACAACATAAGCTTTATCTTGTGGAATTGAACCCTATTAAAAGGAAAAGGATGAAAAAAATAAAACCAAAATACCCCCCCAAAAGATGCTTTTTCCAAAGCATCTTCCACTTCAGACAAAACATCCCCTAACCCTATCCCATCCCAGCCAACCTTTGAAACCTGAAAAAAAATTAATCAAAAAAGAATTCCCCGTTTTAGGAGGCAGGATTGGGGCGGGGCACCTTCGACTTGTTGCATTATGCAAAATGCAGACTTCCAACCAAAACCCAACCTCTTCTTTCATACCACTCATTGGCCTTCTTTTAAAACCAAAGAAAATAAAAAGAGAAACCATATCTGCCATCAAAAATGGGAAGTTCTTGGCTCTCGTGGGCGAGGGAGGAGAAGGAAATCAAGCTTGGGATCCAGAGTCAGGTGGACCCAACTCAGCGGATGCTCCACCCAAACTAGTCAAATGAGATTCAGACAGCTTTGAAACAATTGGCTGCATGCCTCGGCAAACTTTAAAGGACGGCCTCCGTTTCACACACTGCACAAAAATGTGTACACAAAACCAGTGAACTGCATTGCTAAATTGTGGCGCCAAACATCTTATATTAGCTTTTTCTTCTTTTCCTCGTTTGTTTTCTAATTTTCCTCATCTTATAATAGCCTTTTCATGTTCATATTTTGGTACTGTAAGAACTCTCCACAGTTGAATTCTACGTGGTCACTAACTATTCAAACTAGTTTAATATACCCAAGAGTGTAGTAATAAACACTAATCCCCTTCCCCTTAAAAAAATGGAACGGACAAAATAACAATTTCAACTAATTATTTATTTGATTGGATATTTTGGTTAATTTAGGACCCAGAGTTAGCTCCTTAGCTCCAAGTAAGGTCATAGCAGTAAAAGCAGTACAAGGCAAGAATTCTTTACCTCTTGAAGAAAGGCATTAATCTCCTCCTCTGTGAGGCCTTCGTCCTCACCAGAATTTTCCTCCCAGCCAAGGGAACGAAGGAAAGCAGCCTCTTCCTCGTCTGGATAAACTGTTTCACTGGAACTCATGTCATTCTCTCCAACAGCAGAACACCTCTGAATGTCGTCTACACAGGTATCACCATTGCTGGTCATCTCGGCACCATTCACAGTAGCATGAGGACTTGCAGAGGCAGTGACGGCTTCCACTATCACTTCATCAGATTTCTCCATGGTGGGAGATGTAATAACAGGGCCCAAATCTGGGAGAACTGTGGGATTATTCATTGAAGTTTTCTTTTTTAGAAGATTAAAGAAATCATTCCGGCTTTGTGATTGAGACAAGGACGGTTTTCTTTCCAATGTAGATCCAGATTTCAGATTCAGTGCAGCAACCTTGCGTTCCAGAGAAGAATTCCTATGGTTGTGGGGACTCCTCAATGGAGTAGGGGCAACAGATGAAGTAACAGGAAGCTGGCTATCTTCTGCCTTGCCAGTGGGGTTGTTTATTGGACTAGAAACATCCTTTGGAGTATGGGAAACACCATTTTCCCATGTTGGCTTCAGGACAAGAAACTTCCCATGAGACGTCTTTAGGGCATCAGACTTTACATGCCCACCACGAGGAGATTGATTAGCAAGTTGAGAAGATGAGGACTGAAGCTGTCCACTCTTAGCAGCAACATTTGCGTCAATTGTTCTGACCACTGTTTTGGAATTGAGGGACTGAAAAGAAAATTAGCATCAGACAACCTAATCAGAATCCTTATGTGTATGAAAGCATAGACTGACAGATAGGTAGATAGATAACAATAGCTAACTCCAGATATAAACTACAAACTAGCCAAGTCCATTCAATCTTAGACCACCAATCACAATCCATACCACCATGCTTCACACTCGGCATAAATTTCAAACCAAGAGGTTGCACAAACGTGCATATAGAGGGAAACAAAACAAAAAACCCAATTCTTGTAATGTAAAAATCAACATCCCAATAATGATTCTAAAAAAGTTACACAGATCTCATCTTTACAGCACAGCTTCACCAGTTTCAGACTCCTTTGAAAGAAAAGCTTAATAACCACCAAGGAAAATCAGTTCATATATATTTTTTTATGAAGAGGAAGCCCAGAGACTTGTAAATGCAACATGTCTTTTACCCAATTAAACCTTGGGCCCATGCAACACTCCCACATCAAACAAATCAAGTAAATCCTTGGCTTTTCACAGATGAAACATGGACCCTAAAAATTGTTTGCACCCAGGGGTTTGAACCTTAAACCTAGGGCTGAGTACCGACTGAATCGGAGTCGGTATTCAGGAAATCTAACTCAAACTCAGACTCCAACTTACATAGACTCTGATTTATCGGATCGGATTTGGGCTTTTTTGGCCTTCATATTTAGCCCATTTTTAAACAAGACCTTACATATAATAGATCATTTTTTGTGGGCTTTCAAGTTTACTAAAAAATTACCAAAAAAAAACAGATTTTAGATTTGAAAAAAAATATATAACTACAAATATTTCATATGCTATGCAAACGTGAGAAATAAAAATAAAAATTTAAAGAAATTAAAAATATGCACTAGGCCCTTTGTACTATTCTTGATATACCATATCATTCATAACTTCATATTAGAGTCTCAGACTCCCAAACCAACTAAAAACAATAAAATGATTGTTCAACCATCTAGTCAAGGCCCAAGGCGCCCAATAACAACTAAAAAGTAAGAGCAACCATGAGCCATTATGGTCCAATGGCAATGTCCATCATCTAATCATTCACTGCTGAATAAATTACATATAGGAAACACAACCAGCCACTCAAATACAAGCCAAATATTGTATTAGAATCTAGTTACATACTACTATAATAGAATCTAGATAATAAAAAAATAGTCTTACAATATATACATTATACATGGTACATGACTCACTATTAGCTAGTCAAGTTTCATCTACCCTAATATATGTAATATGTAAGATAGTGATACTATGATGTGTAGTGTGTACATGTAATTGATTATTAGTCTATTAATATTATTCTTTAATAATTATCACATTGATTAGTAGTCTATTAATATTCTTGAATTTAACTATATAAGTTCTAGACTTTTTATGAGTATATAAATACTACATGTTTTTATTAAAGTCGGAGCTGGAAGTCAAAGTCGGATTCGAAGTCTGAGGTAATGTTGGAGTCAGAGTGGACTCGGTCAGACAGCAAATCCGACTCCAACTTTAAATGCAAAAAGAAAAACTCTGAATCCATTTTATTGGAGCTCCGACTCCACAGTACAGAGTCGGAGCAGAGTTCGAGGTTGAGTCGAATTTTCAGATTTTTGCACAGCCCCACTTAAACTGGAGAGCATACAACCAAGACTAAAGTCCTTACCACTTGAACCAACTCCTAGGGGTTAAGTTTGTTTTAACAATATAGGAAGTATGCTCTCTAGGCAAAAATGTTTGTTATTCCTATCTCATCCATCTTGTACTACTTGTATGATTATTATCTACGCCATTAGTTTAATCATTATCTAGAAGGTGTTTATTCTAAGTAGCAGCTCAAAGTGAAACAGCACCAGTTTCTAGTCTTGGCATCAATGACATAAACAAAAATGTATATAAAAAACTAGTTCAGCTATCAACCAAAAACGTTCATATGATAAAAGAAGGTCAACAAATTTATTTTTTGATAAGTAAGAAGGTCAACAAATTTATATCACACTGTACTCCTCTACCCTCACCATGCAAGCACCAATGCCCTGCCGCGGGGTGGGGGGGAAGAGAGAGAGAAAGGGGAGGGTATACAGGGGAGGGAGAAAAAGAAAATCACATTTATCTCTAACTTCACTGAGCCAAAAGCTGAATTTGTTTAACAAAAGAAATGAGACGCATGAAAGAAGATGGAAATAATCTATAAATATTTACTTCTACTTGCACTAAACCGTAAATAAGGTTTCCTTTTATAAAACTTCCGAAAAAAAAGTGATACACACTAAAAATTAAATCTACCAATGAGCAATGCTTTAATAACAAGATGATATTATGATAACAATGAGGTTAGCACAAATCAAATTACTATGTAGAAATTTCTACTTTTATGTAAATAAGCACAATTCAACAAGGCCTCATACAGTCCCACCAGCATACTGAATTTAATTTATAATCTTTTTTTTCTCTGAGTCAGTGTGTACAACATTTTTTTTTTTTTCAAGTAGTGTTTACAACATAAAACAATCACCAGAAACAATCATCTGAAGTATGCGGCAAGCATGCATAACGCATCCCAGCTTTCTGTTCAAATAAAGTTTAAGCTACTGCAGCAACTAGTGATCACAATGAAGAAAAAATGTAAATAATTTCAGGGACATCAAGCACCATCCATGTGCAAAAAATAAGGTGAAAAATAACCGCCACTAGCCGGCATATAATAGGTAAGATAAAGCAACATCTATTGGTTGTGAGTGTCTGTCTACCCATCTCTATCTACTTCTAGTTGTGAGCATCTGTCTAAACAGAGTGCTAGCTCATGGCCTTCAGTTTTTTCGCCTATATTTTTCTTATGCCAAGCTACATTATAATAATGAAGTCACCACAATTTATCCTCGTCTATGAAAACAAATGTAAAAAATTAGAAAATCAAATAAAAAAACTTAAAATAAAAAGAAATTTGAAATTATGTACATATTATGGTAAACTACTCTCAGTTTAAAAATATAGAAAATTCATTAAAAATAGGTTAAGCTCCAAGAGCAAAAAATAAATTAGATGTTGAAAATTCCTAGAATATATCTGCATGGATAGCCATAGTGAACTCTTTATTACCTGCAAACCCGAAGTTCTAAAAAGGCCGCAAACACTTAAATCTTCCTCTGTTATTTTCTTTTCACTCTAGATTCAAGTGTATGTTGGGCACTGGGAGCTAGCAGCAACACAAGATGGATTCACCTTCAAAAAGGGATAACTATACTTCTACCCAGCTTTACAACCCAAAGGAACAAATGCATGCTAGAAAGAAGACAGTTATATAAACTTACACTATAGCAACACAGAAGTAATTATTGAAATCTACACTGTAAGTCTTTATACACACAATGTGCTATTCAGCACGCCATGACAATCTTTTTTTCTTTTGCTTCAAATGAAAAAGAAAGAAAAATTGACAGTGCTACATAGCAAAGACAAAACACAAACACGTCTTTGCAGATCCCTAAGAGCACCTATCCAAGAAATTTGACTTTCAATTCCCCCCACCCACCTTAAAAAAAGGATATGAAAACAAGGACAGACAAAGATACACAATCCCTTCCAAAGGCCTATGAAAATCAGATGAGTACATGATTTATTTCGAAGAGGTAAAGGTGACATTCCTTGAATAACTTATGTCAAGCTACTGATCTAGAATCCTTCGTTCATTATCTATCCTAAATCTTACAATTACTATACTGTTTCTGATGACCCATTTTTTGGTTTCGTCTGATACATTGAGAAAAGCTATCTAAGTTGCAGAAGATTATATGTTCCTAACTCAAGCTACTGACGATGGCTATCCTATACAATTTTTAAACTTTTTATAACTAATAGCATTATATAGCATTCCAATATTCAGCAGGAGATAAGCACAAAACAGAACTGATTAGAAAATTACAATCTAATTTATAGGCTAACAAACATCCTAAAATCCTCTGATATATTAAAAGATTCTTCCTTCAATTAAACTAGCTTCCACAAGCATCTTATGGAGATCCTCTTACCAAAGCTTTAGGCATTGAAGGTGTGACCGGTATTAATTGCCTCGACTGCTTAATAGCCAGTTCCTCCCGTCTTTGTGTATTGACAGAGACCTAAAAGTAGAAGAATGGTGTCTTATTAACTCAATCGAAAGAATGGATTATATAGATTCAGAGGCTTAGGCAACCTGTTCAATTACCTGAGGAGCAGTACTAACTCGTGGTGGAGCCTGAGCCAATGCTTCAGCCATATTAAGACCAGTCATCACACTTGGAGCCCCAGATCCTGAGGTTGCAGCAACAGTCTGTTGAACAGACGAGGATCCTCTACTACTGCTGCCAATAAGGGTCGGCACCTCTGCAAGAGCTGATGTCCATCCCTCCCCACCAATCAGAGCTGTACTACCAACAGCTAAGCTCTGAACAGCTGAGCTCAGACCAGGAGATGAAACTCTTCCTATATCAGGTGCTCCTTGCCTTTCTTCTGTTCCAAGTGAGGGAAAATCTTTCTCAAACACCGACTTTTGCATGCTAATACCGACACCACTTCCAGGAAGCACCCCATTGCCATTGTGATTGCTACTGCTGCTGTTTTTAGAGTCCACAGCAACTCTCCGGGGCAGTGGCTCGCCCTGTTTCCTGGATACCATCGATTGAGAACGCCACAACTTGTCCTTCTCTACCCTACTGGAAAAGATGCTTCCCAGAGCATCAGGAGAATCATGGTCCCAATGATCCCTCAAGCTTGATCTCTCTTTGTCCTTCTCACGGTCCTTGTCGCGGTGACTTCTATTAAAACTACTGTATGCATGCTTTGCAGAACCATTACTAGAACTCTTCCGTGAATTTGATGAAGATGCCCGTTCCAGAAAAGCAGAACGTGGGGAATCAAAATCACTCGTCCCCTTAGAAGTTCTAATTCTTGTGAGAGGAGCCAATGAAGTACCATCTGTAGCAATGACAGCACAATATTAAACATGCCTAAGGCTTAAAATGACTTTTTTAACAATACAATTGTCCAAAGCACCAGATTACTGTGCGGCTAAAGAAATATTTATACATAATTACATATACATAGCAGCCCGGGCACATATGCATATGTCTATTTTCAAAAGCAACATCATGGTATGTACGACTTGGCAGGTTAAAAAGTACCTGAGTGAGAAGCAATTGAGGCAGAATTGGGGGCTGAACTGCCACCCCCAGTAAGACTTCCAGCACTTCTCAACCATTCTGGAAATAATGTGGGTTCACTTCTTTCCATAAGGAGCACTGAACATGATCAGAAATAGAAACTAAAAAAATACTTCTCGCCTTCACCCGCTCAACCCTTTCCCCACAATTGTTCTGCACGGAATTACAAAAATGTGAAGTTATCCAAAATTTCTTTGATAAGAAAGTTACCCAAAATTTATTTCCCCAAAACTGCTATACTTCATCTTCTCCACCAATAAAGCCGGTCAGTTCTCCAAAAACTAACCAATATATGTATTGATTAATTCTTCAATACTTTCACAACTGCGTATGCCCTCTATATGTTAATCAAGATAATACACTTTCAGAGGAATGACCGAGAGGGAGAAAACCACCAGCCCTCTAACAAAATCACTGAGCTGTATCCCTAACCCTAGTTTCTCCCCCCACCAAACCACCAGCCCTGCTTCACAATCACCGCCACTTAAGGAAGTAACTGCTCCAGCGTCACTCACCTGTAGTTTTGTGAACTTGAGAGGTTCTTTATCAAACCCAAGTGTTATAGCCTCTATTTCTCAATAAAAAGAAGCAGGATTTTCACATGTGAAAACCAACCAAGAGCACGGGAGCGAAGGCAATGGCTAGATAATGGTATTCAAGAAAAAGCGTGTCTTCGCTTCCATCTTCAATTAAAGATGGATTGGGAGGTTATAAAGAATCTGCTCAGAAGACCCTCATCTCTACGGGGGATGAAAAAACGAGCCGATTCGCAAAAATATAACTAATGCAACAATGAAGGAAGAACAATAAGTTCCGGGATTCTTAAACAGGAGTTCACTCCCATCAAACGGAGCAGAAACCCCAACGAATGAACGGAAATATATAGTGTGAAGGCCAAGCAAATGCCTAAAAATTAGAAACCCTAAAACCTCTGCATGCGAGTGTCTGTATTACCGCCAAGACCTAGGGTTCGAATGGAGCAAAATTCTTCCGCGAAATACAGGGAATTTCAGAGAGAGGCACTCACTCAGAGAGAGAGAGAGAGAGAGATGGAGAACTAACCCTAACCTCCGCTCCGCCGCCAATGAAATCACGCCAAAAATAAAAACGTAACCGCTTAAAAACCGGCCTCAGTCTATTCTCAACCACAACAGCAATGCGCTTTTTCCACAAGGCAAAACCAAACAGGGAAGTTTCAGACTGTGGAAAGCGAAAGCAAACAGCGGAGAAAATCGGAAGAAAAATGGAGTAGTATCCGGGTTTCGGAATAAGCTATTAGGGTTTCGGTTTTCGTGCGAGTGGGAAATATCGAGAGCGAGAGCAAGGGATGGGCTTATGGAGATAATATAGAATGGGGGCAAGAGTGGGTGTGAGATTGCTTGTTGGTTTTGTATGTCCAGTGGGGGAATGAATGAACGAAACGTACGAAGAACAGCCTCTTCTTTCTCTGCTCTTCTACCAAAACCAGGATTTGTTTATTTATATTTTCTTCAAAAAAAATCCCTATTTTGCACCAATTTTAAACTTTTTACTTGATTTTCCTTTATATTTATCATTTTTCTTATATTTTATATTTCGTCTACGTTCTTAAAACAAAAAATGGTCTGCCACACAACACCTACGGTATGGTCTACATGGGGCCACATATTATTAAATGTCACGTTCTCTCTATTTCATTTATTAAAAGAAAAAACATTTTTATCATGTTTTTTTTCATAATTTACCACGCTTGATAAATGGTTGAGATAAAGCACTTTTGATTTTTTGATTTTATAATAAAAAAATAACATTAACAGTTTTATAATATGTAAATTTTACCCAACGTGCAAATCTTATATTTTTTTTTTTAAAAATAGTAAATCTAGAATTTATATAAAAAACATTTAATGGTGATCTTATTTTTTTTAAGAGAATGCATGGAGAGTCTAAAATTGAATATAGTATTATTCTTAGGGTCCGTTTAAATACAGATGTGAGATGAAACTTTCATCTTATTTCATTTCATCTCATTTGATCTAATTTCAATTAATAATTTTATTATTATTTACAAATTATTTCAACTTATTTCAACTTATTTCATCTTATTTCATTATCTAAATGGAGTCTTATAATAATTAATATAAATTTATTTCCAAAATAGCACATTTTTATACTCCCCATACTTTGAAACTTTATCCTTGGGTTAAATATAAAAGGAAAAAGTTAGCGCTATCGTTTTATTTTTTTTTTATTTTTTTTAATAATTAAGAAAGTGTTGTTTAATAATATTATAAATTAAAAAAAATAGTTAGGCCTCATTTGTTTTTAAAAATGAGATGAGATAAGATTAAAGTTGAAAAGTTGAATGAAATATTGTTAGAATATATTTTTTAATATTATATTTGTATTGGAATTTGAAAAAGTTGAATTATTTATTTTATTTTGTATAAAAATTTAAAAAAATTATAATGATGAAATTGAAAATTTTTAAAATTTTCAAAATTTTAAATTTTAATCTTGAAAACATACAAGAGTTTAAAATGTCAAACGAAAACTCCCACGGGGCTCTAGTGGTGGGTGTCAATATAAAATTTTATTTTGCATTATAATTAAATTGTTCCGATGTTTTTCGATTAAATTTTATTCTCTTTGCGATTTTAAGAAAAACTAAATTAGCATTTCCGTCAGAATTTCACTCCATTAAAGACGTCATGTCAACTGTCAACGCCAATGACGATAATGCTCGTATCTTTTGATACGTCGTATTGTGTCGTAATAGCTAATAATTTTAGATTGTGATTGTTTATTGAATTAAATTCAACTTATTTTAAATTAATTATTAATAAAATTAATTATTTTTTTAATCTTTTGTAAAAAATTAAATTTATCTCAACTTATTTCATATATTTTTATCTAAAAAGTTAAACTTATCTTTATTTAAAAAAGTTAAACTTATTTCAATGGAATCGACAAAATATTATTATTTATAACCCAACTCAACTCATCTTAACATCTAAATGTAGTTTTAGAAATGTTTGGATTAGAGATGAGTTAAAATGATTGTAAATAATAAAACAAAATATTATTAAAATATTATTTTTAATATTTTTATTATTTTAAGATTTAAAAAAGTTAAATTGTTTATTATATTTTACGTGAGAATTTAAAAAAATTATAAAAATAAGATAAGATTAGTTAAAGTGAGTTTTAAATCAAAATACCGGTTTATGATTATGAGTTCAATCCTTGAAAAGATTGTCTAATTTAAAAAAAAAAAAAAAGTGTATCATAATATAAAGAAAAATTATTCTCAATATTTACTAGTTACCACACTACACCACACCTCACACTTTATAAAAAAAAATTATAAATGTGGAGTATGAAAGTGAATAATAGTTGATGCATAGTAAATCTTTAATATAAAACATTGAAAACTTTTAAAATAACACAAAAAATTAAGGCCTGGTTTGTTTTCAGAAAACTCTCATCTTATCTCATCTCATCTCAATTTCATCATTACACTTTTCCCAATTCCAATACAAAATAAAATAAACAATTCAACTTTTTCAAATTCATCTCATCTTCTCTCACTTAATCATTACAACTTTTTCAAATTCTAATACAAAATAAAATAAACAATTCATCTCATCTCAAAAGTTTTCATCTCATCTCCGAAAACAAACGAGGCCTAAAAGTTAGAAGTTAAAGGCAAAAATTTATAGAACATATATTTACTTATATATAAAGTGCGAATCGCCCATGAACAGTAATTTCGTCTAACAATTTTGTTTCCCATTTTGCCCCTGTTCTTGTTTCTCAATTCCCGTTTTGTCCTTAACTTTTTCCCATTTTGCCCCTGGTTGTTTTCTAAAATTTCCGTTTTGCCACATCCCCCTCCGCCGTTCGCGTGACCAACACCACCCCTGCGATTCTCTTCCCCTCCGGCCGGCGTCCCTCCCATTCCAATCTCAGCCCCTATTGTACCGCCGTTAACCGCCACGAGCGAATCCAAGCCGAGGCCGACCCATTTCTTCGTCCCCTCCAATGCGCCGCCGCACGCCGGCGTGGCCAATACTGCCCGGTCCATTCTTTTCCCCTCCGTCCGGTGTTCCTCCCGTTCCAATCTCAGCTCCTATCGTGCCGCCGTTAACTGCCGCGAGCGAATCAAAGCTGCCGTGAACAGTGTTTTTGCCCAATAAAATGTTTTCTATTTTGCCCCTGATTTTAGGTTCCACTTAGATATAAAAACACTATCAATTCATCTTATTTCATCTCGTTATTATAAGAAAGTATTTTTAATGATATTGTGAATTTTTTTTAAATATTTAAAGATATAAAAAATTAAATCAAAAAAATAAATTTTTTTGTCCTTATCAAAACCATCTCGAAGGGTGTAGCACTGCTCTTAAACTTTAAATATGAAAAATGAGTGATGTTACAAATTGGTTTGAGCTTTACAATTGGACTATAGTATTTTTTATTTTCCAAATTGATACCAACTCTTCATAAAATTTTAATAAAAAACCAAAATCTTGAAAATTAAACTTTAATATTGTGCAACATTTTATTTCCAATAATTTTAAATTATGTAAATATCGAATTGAATTGTTTTCCCTTTTATTAATGATTTTTGTTTAATGATTTATTAGGAAATAAACTTAAATATTTTTTTCCATTTTCGGATAAATTGAATAGTTTATTATTTAACTTAAAACTAATTACACTATTTCAGGTAGATCTACAGATTCTAATGTACTATAATATATTTAATTTTTTTAAATGTCAAAGATGAGACTTTATAAAATATATGATTAAATTATTTAATGCTTACCACTATAGTTTTCAATTTTAAAATTAACATATTATACATTTATTTTGGAAATAACAAATATACAACATACGCATCCAACTATAACTATTAAGAGTAATAATAGTAGGTTCATTAGTATAATTACAAATTTTCATAAGGAAATAAATTATAACTTCTTAATAATTTAAAAATATAATATGTCATTATTACTATCTTATTTAGCCAAGTGTGAAAATGTTAAATAAATTAATGTTCTTCATTTTTATTATTTCTTATAGTACTTCTATTTTAGTAATATTAAAAAAGGGTTATGAAAACTTTTAAAAGAAATTAAAATAATTTGGTTTACATTCTTAAACTAAGAACTAAACTGCCTTTAGAGTAATGCAATAATTTAACATTATTTGTAGTTCTGAATAATATGGTCTAGAATATATTAATATATATTAGAAAATTTTTAATTTTTTTCTTCTCTGAAAATTTATATAATGTTGGAAATTTTCTTTTACATATTTTTGAATAAAGATTGAGTTTATTCAAAATAAAATATTAAAAAAATAAATTTTATTTCTTTCCACTATTTTTTTTCCTTTAATTTGTACTTTAATAATTAATCCAAATTTAACTTTCAAAATTTTTAATGTATTACAATTTGTTCAAATTATTTTTTGTAGTTATAACTGATAAAATATAATTATATGATTAAATTATTTAACACTTAGTAATGTACTTTCTAAGTTTAAAATTAACACATTATTATAATTGCTATGTTATAGTTGTCAATATTTTGCACATAACATATGTGATATTTATTATGATCAAGAATAAAATCTTAAAATAGAAATGAAATTCTGTCCATTGATATTTAAAATTGAAAAATTGTACGAATTTAAATTATCATTTTGTTGTTCATTGTAAATTGACTGGTAGCTTATTTCTCATATTTTTGCACATAACATATGTGATGTTTTGTACAATAGTTATCAATATTTTTTTTCTTGACGTGTAAACACACATATTTAAACTTCAATGTATATGTTTAAATTGAATGGTAAAAATGAGAAATCACATGTTACTATATAGTATAGGAAATGATGAACTGAATTTTTTCTCTATAATTCATTATTTCTACTTTTTAATAAGAATAATAATAGTAGGTTGGTTAGTATAATTACAAATTTTCATAAGGAAATAAATTATAACTTCTTAATAATTTAAAAATATAATATGTCATTATTACTATTTTATTTAGTCAAGTGTGAAAATGTTAAATAAATTAATGTTTTTCATTGTTATTATTTCTTATTGTGCTTCTGTTTTAGTAATATTAAAAAGGGTTATGAAAACTTTTAAAGTAAATTAAGATGATCTGGTTTAGTTTACTGCCTTTGAAGTAACGCAGTGATGTAACATTATTTGTAGTACTGAATAATATGATCTAGAATATATTAATATATATTAAAAAAATTTTATTTTTTTCGTTCTTTGAAAATTTATATAATGTTAGAAATTTTCTTTTACATATTTATGAATAAATGTTTAATAATTACTAACAAATTATCTTCTCATAAAGAAGATAAAATTAAAACAATTTTTTTTTTCAATAATCTTTAAGTATAATCCATAATTTAAAAAAGTTTTGTCCTATAATCAAATGAATTCACCCCATCCTTTTTTATATATATATAGAAACCTAACAAAATTATCATTAACATTAATTTTAATTTTCAAATTCTAATAAACAATTTTTTATTTTTTTATTTAAATATGTTCTTTATACTTTTGATATATGTAGGGCATAGTATGAATATAAGTAGACAGTACACGTTAACTTTCTGTTTTAATAATGTTTCACTATTTTATAATTCGTAATAAAATTTTACTATTAATATTTTTATTATTAATTTAAGCTTTTATTAAAGTTTTCTTATTAAATTTTTCCGTCATATAACTAAATAAAATATGTGATAGATATTTTGCAGATAACATATGTGATGTTTTTTATGATCAAGGACAAAATATTAAAATATAGATGAAACTCTATCCATTTGTAGTTAAATTCAAGAATTTGTATACATTTAAACTCTCATTTTTTGACTTATTGTGGATTGACAGATAGTCATGTAAAATCTACTTTATTATCATATATATAAATTTATCAGACATTATCATCTATTACATTTCATAACTATATTTTTTAATCTGTTTTTTCTTATTATATGTTTTTACAAAAAACTTCTACTTTTAACAAGTTTTTGCAACTGGGCATACGTGCATTAGCACGTTATGCCTTACTAGTATATATATATTTATGAAAGTGATGAAAATGAAATAAAACTTAAAACAACAAATATAAAACACATCAAAAAATTCTGAAGTAGGAAAACCTAATATTTACAAAAAAAATAAAACGTGCATGCTATATTTGGTTATGAAAAATGTTGAGAATATTTGAGAAATATTCTTAGATTGGATTTTGGGAAAATAAGATAAAAAGATTTGAATAATTTTCTTTTAAAAATTATTATATTGGAATTTGTAGAGTAAATAAGTAGAGTTAAAAAGTTGTTTTAATACAAGTTTTAAGAATATTCTTATATTGGAATTTATAAAAATTATACTAATTTTTATGTTCGAAAAATAATAGAATAATGATTCGACAAAAAGTTTGAAATAGAATATTCCTTTTGACACATAAATATGCTTTCTGGATTTAAAAATTAATAAAAATCCTTTACAATCAAACATGACTATAAATAAGTAAAAAGTAAAAAGTTTACAATAAATTATTTAAAAAACGCGATGGTCCGATTTGGATATAAAAAGTGTTTCATCTCATTTTATCTTATAATTACAATTCTTTCAAATTCTTACATAAAATATAATAAACAATTCGACTTCAAATCTCAAAATAATAATAATATTAAAAAATAATATTCTAACAATATTTTATTTAACTTTCAACTTTTATATCAACTTATCTTATTTCAACTCACTATTCAAACCGCATCTAAAAAATTATATAAAAAATCGTCAAATCGATGGATGATCAGCGCAACCATCTCATAGATTGTGTTTGGTAAGTAAAGTAATATCATACTAGTTTACTACTATTCATAAATAGCTCATTACTATTCACAAATTATTTACTATTTTCACTAATATTCATAAATCATTTAAAATTATCTCAACATCCAAACATAACATATATCTATCAGTGATGATAATGCTGGGTCGACCATGTCAACAGTCCCACAATCTTTGAATTATTTTTATGGTTTTTTATTTATATTTAAGCGATATTAGTTTATGTTGAGTTTGGATAGACAGTTCAAATGACATGAGATGAAATGTTTTGAATAGTAGTTGAATAAAATATTGTTATAATATATTTTTCAGTATTATTTTTATTTTAAAATTTGAAAAAATTGAATTGTTTATTATATTTTTGTATGAGAATTTGGGAAAGTTGTAATGATTGAGATGAGATGAGGGGATTGTGTATCCAAACTGAGAATTAATATTAAAATAATTTTATTTAAAGATTTTTACTCTACACACTGTTAGATAGACATAATTTTCCAAAATTCTATCATAAAACTTTTCATTGATCAATTGTATGTATTTATACAATGTAAAAAGAATAAACAAATATTGGTTGTTACAATATTGCAGATAAAATAAAAATAGATTTCTCTACTGTTAGTCTCTAGAAGGAAATTGATGTCTATTGTTATTTAGTGATGTCTGTTGTAGAATGGTGCAAGCATCTTGTTATTGGTTGTCTGTTATATCTGTAGTATCTTGTATGCCCTCCTTGTGTTTGTAGAAATGCACCATAGGATCAGTTATTCTAATACGCCCCCTCGAGTCTAATGGAGTGTCAACCACAACGAGGCTCACTCGAAAATTGGTGAATTTTTCTAAAACAAGTGGTTTTGTAAGAACATTTGCTATTTGATCATTTGAGCTACAAAACTTAACTTGTAAGGTTTGGGCAGCAACTCGATCTCGTATGAAGTGATAGTCTATATCCATATGCTTGGTTTTCGAGTGATATAATGGGTTGGCTAAGAGCATTGGCATTGGTCTATGCATATCTATATGCAAAACCATATTTGCATAATATGACTCAAAAAACACCCACATTGGCTTATGCATATGCATAAATTTGGCTAGCAGTGAACAGTTGTTATCCAAATTTGGATAACAACTATTCACTCCATCAAACATATTTTAATTGTTATTTCTCTCTCCTTCCACTCTTTCTCTCTCAATCTTTTCCTCTTCTCCCTCCCTCAACAACACAACAAATCTTCACATACACATTCATTTTATTATTATAATATATTATATATATTTTTTTCATTTTATTATATTTTTAATATAATATATAAAAAAAATTATATTTTTTATTATTGCATTTGTATTATTAATCTCAAATGTATATAGTGGATGCTAATTACAAAATATATATAAAAATTTTGATTTTAGAAAAAAATTAATAATAATAAAAAAATAATATTTTATTATTATTTGGTCTCAAATATGCATAAGCCAATGTGGGAGTTTTGCTTGAATGGCCAAATGGTTATGCAAAAGAGGTAATTTTGCATATGCATATGCATAGACCAATGCCAATGCTCTAATAGATAAGTGGCTCCAATGTTATCACACTAGAGAATTGGAGCTTTAGCTAAAGAAACACCCAACTTGCAAGGAACAGTTTTAAGCCAAATGACTTCAACAGCCGAAGATGCAAGTGCTTTGTATTCTACCTCAGTTGATGAACGAGCTATAGTTCTTTGCTTTTTTGAACTCTAGGAGATGAGATGATGGTCGAGATAAACACAGAAACTGCCAGTTGATATGGGATCATCTGGACAGCCCCCCAATTAGCATCTGAGTATGCTTGAAGAGTAAAGGTGGACTTTTTTTTGAAGAGTAAGCCATAGTTGATGGTGTCTTTGAGATACTTGAAAACTCTATTGACAACACTCTAGTAAGATGTTTTAGGAGAATGCATGAATTGACAGATTTTGTTCACTGCAAAAGAGATGTTGGGTTTGGTTAAGGAGAGATATTGTAAGCCACCAACAATGCTACGGTACAAGGTTGGATCATCAAAGTCTGGTGAGTCATATTTCGAGAGCTTCAAAGATGCTGCCATGCAAGAAGTGATGGCTTGGCATGAAGCATATTGTTGCGAATAAGTAATGCATTGATGTATTTGTGTTGAGAAACTAAAAGACATGCAGTAGTGTAGTCAACTTCTAGGCCAAGAAAGTAAGACAAGCAACCCAAATCTTTTACTAGAAATGCACTACTTAGGTCCAGAAGTAGAATATCAATTGGAGAAGGCTTAGAGGCTGTGATGACTATGTCATCAACATAGATAAGTAGATACATATGAAGATCACCATGATGTAAAATAAAGAGGGAGGGATCTGACTTTGATGCAAGAAAACCATATCCAAGGAGCCAAGAGTTGAGTTGAGCAAATCATGCTCTCAGGGCTTGCTTGAGGTTGTATATAGCCTTATGCAATTTACAAACATAAGTTGGATTGTTGGGATCAATGAATCCCTAAGGTTGTTGCCTATACACATCATCAATTAAAAAGCCATGCAAAAATGCATTTTGGATATCAAGTTGGCGCAAAGGCCATGCATGAGTGACAACAATGGATAAAATTAGCCGTATAGTGGACGGCTTTACCACGGGACTAAATGTATCATTACAGTCCAAACCATACTGTTGATGATATCCTTTAGTTACGAGACAAGCTTTCCAACGTTGAAAGGAGCCATCAACATTGGTTTTGGTACGAAATACCCACCTGCAACCAAGAATATTGGTCACGAGAGTGGGAGGTACCAAAGTCCAAGTTTAATTTTGTTGCAGGGCCATATACTCTTGAGACATTACTTCTCACTATTCAATGAATTTGATGCAGTGGAGTAACTGGATGGTTCAGCTAGTACAATAGCATAGGTGGTAATACAAAAACGAGAAGGATATTGAATGGTTCCATCCATGAAGATTCGGGGTCTAGAAGAATTGGTTTGGGCACTGGTAGTAATAGGAGAACGTGGTGGAACTAACGACAGGGAAGATGAAGTGGCAAGAGGAGTCGAGGTATTGGGTGCAGAAGTAGCAGAGGAAATAACAGGTGTGCGAGAGGTAGACGAAGACTGGAGTAGTAGGGGAAGGAGGACATGATATTGGGCTTGGGCCAGATCCAAGTATGGATGGTGACAAAATAGGTAAGTGGACCGTGTTTGCGTGAGAAGGAGGTAAGGGTGAGTTGGGCCTAGATTTCGAGAGAGGAAAGGAGGCATCGTTGAACACTACGTCCCTTGAGATGTACATGCTATTCTTTGCAATGTCTAAGCATTTATATTCCTTAGGTGAAGAACTATAGCTCAAGAATAAACCAGAGACAAAATGGAAGTTGAATTTATTTGCAAGATATGGTCTTAAATTTGGCCAACATTCATATCCAAATACCTTTAAGAATTTATAATCAGGATCCAAATGGTAGACACAAAAATGAGGAGTTTGATTTGTAATAACCGGAGAGGGAAGAATATTAATTAGATAAATGGCACACTCAAAGCATCGGCCCAATATGAAAAAGAAAGAGAGGAATAGACCAAAAGGGCAAGCACAATTTCAACTATGTGCCTATGTTTTCTTTCAATTAGGTCATTTTGTTGATTCGTGTGAAGGCATGAAAGTTGGTGTGTTACGACCAATTTTTGACACATTTGTGTGAGAGGTTTAAATTCCCCTCCACCATCAGTTTGTATAGTGAGAAGTTTGGTGTTAAACAACCTTTCAAGATAAGGCAAAAATGTAGAGAAAATGTTGATCACATCAGACTTTAATAGGAAAGAACCATGTATAACGGGTATAGTGATCAACAAAGGAAAGATAATATTTATATCCAAGTCTAGAAATATAAGGGGTTGTGCTCCAAAGATTGACACTAACTAATTTTAAGTACTTGGAATAGTTGGTCTGACTATTACAAAAAGGTAGCTGATGTTATTTGGCAAGAGGGCATTCTGGATGGTGAAAATGAGATTTTGTGGGAGACTTGGGCAAACACTTAGAGTGCAAGATGCGGGAGACGATTGCAAGAGACGGATGCCTAGCCTTTGGTGCCATTGAGCTAAAGTAGTACGTCCACCAACATAAGTAGAGGGAGATGAAGCTTGAGACAATGTCAAAGGGAAGACATAGATGCCATTACACGTGGGACCTGTGAAGAGGGTTTTCCCCGTTTGATTGTCCTTCACAAAAAAGTGGGACGAGTGAAACTCAAAGAAACAAGAATTATCTATGCAAAATTGAAGAACAAAAGCTAAGTTTTTCGTGATAGATGGAACATGAAATAAGTTGTGAAGAGAAAAAGATGAAGAGGAAGAACCAGGGGAAAATAGGATTCATCGAAGTTTTGAATGGGAAGACCAGTGCCATCTCCAACTTGTATTGTGTCACCACCATGATACTGCTCAGATGAAATATTCAGATTACTCGGATCATTAGTAATATGATGTGTAGTAGCGGAATCTGAGTACCAAGAAGCATCAGAAAAAAGAAGTAGGTGCCATGTAGTTTGCCGAGAATGAGCTTGGAGGATCAATTTGATAGGAATGATCAAACCTATGTCTGCATTGGAAGGCAACATGTCATGTTTTGTTGCAGACCTGACATGTAGGTATTTGGGCCATGTAGTGTTGTGCTAGGTTACTGGAAGAAAATGAACGTTCTCCAAAAGAGTGACCTCCTCGAGAAGGAAGGAAGGAGCTTCCTCTGCCTCTACCCTAACGACCATTGCGAAATGAGCCACAATGTTGATCACGTCCACCAGATGCATTGAAATTAGTAGAGAGCTCTACAAGGGAGATAACATTTATTGTTAGATGAGAGACACGAGATTAATGTATAAGTAAGAGTTGATATAACTCATGAGAGGAGAGAGGCTCTGCTCTGGTAGTAACCGAAGTAATGAAGGACTCGTATGAGGGTCCTAGGTCGTTGGGCAAGTAGGTAATGACTTCTTTATTTGAGAGGGGGTTGCCAGTTGCAACCAGAGAATCAACTAAGAAGCGTACCTGGCAGAAGTACTCATAGATTGTTTGGTCTCCTCTAGAGAGATTTGTAAGCTGAAATTGCACCTGGAACTCCTTTGCTTGGGAGTGAGAAGAGAACATGGATGCCAAGGAGACCCAGAGCTCTTGAGCTATTGTAAAAGACAGAACATGGCCAATAATGGAGTCGGATAAAGATGAGAACATGACACTTAATACTAATTGATCGGTGTGTTGCCATGTGGTGAAGGCTAGATTGGTCTTGGGTGTGTTGTTGGTAGGGTCAAGGAGGGTTTCAGAGGGTCAAGAAGAAGAACCATCGACGTAGCCAAAGAGGTCTTGACCCCGTAGGTAGGCTGATATCTGAACTTTCCGTTAAAGGTAATTGTCATTGTTTAATTTGGTGGTGACGATATGAGAGAATGAAGACAGATTTGAGGAAGAAGAAGAATTGGAGGAGGGCTAGCCATGGATCATAATGACATTAGTCGGTATTGCTCTAATACCATGTTAGATAGACATAACTTTCTGAAAGTCTATCGTGAAACTTTTCATTGATCAATTGTATGTATTTATAAAATGTAAAAAGGAATAAACAAATATTAGTTGTTACAATACTGCAGAGAAAATAAAAATAGATTTCTCTACTAGTAGTCTCTAGAAGGAAATTGATGTCTACTGTTATGTGGTGATGTTTGTTGTTATATGATGCGAGCATCTTGTTTCTAGTTGTCTGCTATATCTGTAGTGCCTTGTATGACCTCCTTGTAGGGCTGCTACCTGCATGGTGTAGGGCGAGGGAACCCTTCCCCACACCCCGCCCCACACCATGCGGGGGGTGGGGTTTTTTCCTCCAGCCCCCGCCTCAGTGCCGGAGGGCTGGAGAAAAAACCCTATCCGCCCTGCCCCTGCCTAGGCCAAGACATTGGGTTTAAAAAGAAAAAATTTGGTCTAGAAAATTTTTTTTAACCCAAATTATAATATAATTTAAATTATAAATTAAAATTTATAAATATAAAAAGAACTTTAACTCATTAGAGTTAGATTTTGGATTGACTTGACTTCTTTAGCCAACCTTTATATAGGAGGCCAAGGTAATACAATAATTTGAATATAATTTCAAGTCTTTAATAAATTGTATATATCTATATACTATATATTTCATGAAAGAATTTATATCACGTTTTTGTTTAAATTCTATATACTATAGATTTTCATGTCTCCAAAAATTTCAAATCTTTAAAAAATCTATATACTATATTTATATATATAAATATTACAAAAATATTTTTTTATATATGTGGAGCGGAGCGGGGGGGCGGGACCGCTAGGGTCATCCCGCCCCTGCTAGGCCTTCTCCATGCAAGGTAGCGGGGTATGGGGCCCCGCTACCCACCCCTACCTCCTTGTGTTTGTGGAAATGCACATGATCAGTTATCATAATACACATCATCCACGTGGTATAATTTAACATTATTTATATTCTATATGTTAAATAGTTGGTTAGTTTATTGGTTTCTACACATTAATATTTAGGAGTCGTTTGGATTTAAAGATGAGTTTATATGATTTGTGAATAGTAGAAAATAATATTTTTAGAATAATATTTTTTAATATTATTATTGTTTTGAGATTTGAAAAAATTAAATTATTTATTATATTTTATGTGAAAATTTGGGAAAGTGATTTTGAGATTTGAAAAAGTTAAATTGTTTATTATATTTTCTGTGAGAATTTGGAAAAGTTGTTTTGAGATTTGAAAGAAAAAAATTGTTATATTTTGTGTGAGAATTTAAAAAATATCAAATGATAAAAATAAGATGAGTTCAGGTGATTTGTAAATCTAAAAAATCCTTTAGATATATTTTGTTTGAAGTTTTATTTTACATTAATAAACTTTTGACCTTTTATTCTTGTTTAATATTTTAATATTTGAATTTTTTACAATTTTCTATTTTTCATCTTTTTATGCTATTTTTTTAATGTTTAATATATATAGTTAACACGTGAAATGTCAACTGAATTAACATGTTAGTGAAAGGCTCGGAGCCGGACCCGCGTGTAGAGGAGATTTACACCCTCCAATCCAATGGCCTTGTGGCACATCAAAAAAGTGGACGAATAGAATTGGTACTTGATGAAAAATTTGTAAATAATAACGAGATAATTTATAAATAATAATAAAATAATTTAAGTTAAGATTTTTTGAGATTTTAAAAAAGATAAAAAAAATTAAATAAAAGAATTACAGAGCTAAAATAAGGTTAGAATATAAATTTTTAATATTATTTTTATTTTAAAATTTAAAAAAGATTAAGTTTCTTTATATTTTGTTTGAAAAATATAAGAAAGAGGCTAAGAGTTAGATCAGTGTGGAGAGGAGATTTACACTCTCCTATGGCCTTGTGACACATTATCGTTTCAAAAAATGAAAGAATAGAATCGGATTGGGAAACCAAATCTCCACCCCCTTTCGTTCTCTCTTTTCTCCCAACTCTCTCTCTCTCAAGCCTGGAGTCTTAGGTTCTGTTTGGATAGTAAGATGATATAAGATGAGATGAGTTTAGATGAAAATTGTAAGTTGAATAAAATATTGTTAGAATACTACTTTTTTAATATTATTATTGTTTTGAGATTTGAAAAAGTTAAATTACTTATTATATTTTATGTGAAACTTTATTGATGATGTGTAATGAGATAAAACCGTTTATGTATGTAAACGGGATCTTACTTATCAATTTTTGTTTTTGCATTATTAAATCACGTTTTCTTCTTAAACCTAATGATTCAACAATGTGTTGATTGCGTAAAATATAAAGTTTATAATTTTGTTTTTCTATAAATACGAATATAGTCATCGGATAATACGTTGTATCTAAGGGATTTAGATTTAGAAGAATATTCT
This sequence comes from Cyclocarya paliurus, assembly GCA_029856935.1. Classification (NCBI taxonomy): domain Eukaryota; kingdom Viridiplantae; phylum Streptophyta; class Magnoliopsida; order Fagales; family Juglandaceae; genus Cyclocarya; species Cyclocarya paliurus. The sequence continues at coordinate 24,915,254 of CM056957.1, read as the reverse complement.
ATGTATTGTATTATTTAAAGAGAAATATTTGTTCTACTTAGAAATTTTAAATAAAATATTTATAAACTATTGTGAATTAATATAATGTCTTTTATGAGCGAAATGTAATATGTTAAATGTGGTGTATATTTGGGATTGTTGCAGTTAATACATATTTGAGAATTATTATTATTTTATTTATTATTTTTAAATTATAATGGATCACATTATAAATGGTATGGCTTATGCATAACAAAACTCTAAATATTTTAATTGTAGTGTTTTGTTAAAAGGTTGTACTGTTTAAAATGGGGTTTTATATCCAAATTTTCATTTAGAAAATTTGGTCATATACTATCAGGTCATCAGACTCTTAGCATCAAACATATAACTAGTTTATAATAATAATAATAACCCTACAATTTACGAGTCATATTAAATTGCATAAATTTATTTTGTATAAAATTTATACATAGACCTAATACTTATATATTTTAAGAAATTTCAATGAGACTCTTAAAAAATTCCGAACTAAATCCAAAACGAGGTCAATTTTTTTAAAATATATTGATCTTATCTTATAAAAGAAATATTTTAATTACAAAGAGATTTTATAAAAATAAATTTAAAAATTGATATGGCTTGATCTATAATACGTTAGATTGTAAAAAAATTAATTTTATTATAAAATAAATCTAATGTATTAATTTATAAAATTTCGAAACAGTGATCATCCCATATTGAGAAGAGTCGTCCTAAAGGCAGTCCTGAAGCTTTTATCTGCAATGATTCATTGGGTTGGTGGGTCTAGCCAGCCCATTAATGTTGGATCTTCGTGGTTATTATTCTCTTCATTCTCTTTATCTAGAAAGCAAAAAATCATTGGTAAAGAAATAAAAATACATTGATTGTATTAAAAATATAAGCTATCATAGAAAAGTCAATTAATCAAACGGAAGCGAGAAGTCAATTAATCAAACGATAATTAATATCTACGTCAATATCTAAGATTCAAATTATTTGAAACGCACTTTCATCAGCACAAACAAAAATAACGATAAAGTCATGAGGGCCTGCCTTTGTTTACGTGGGCGTAGGGTGCAAACTTTATTTATATAGAATCCTTTTTGGGGTTGGATCCTCTACGGCCGAGAAACCCAAAGAAAATAACGACGATGAACAAAATATAACCGTCAATTCCAAAATCACTGATCTGAGTCGTTCGACTCTCTGGTCCACGTTATCCTCGTGACACCGCGTTTTCCCACTCTCTTTCGACGGCGTTTACCAGTCTCTCTCTCTCTCTCTCTCTCCAACCATTTCGCCTCTCTCGCTCTCTGTTCAGCTCCTTCGGCTTCTCTGTTTTTTTTCCCTCGTACATCTCAAAGCCAAGCCTTATTCTATCCAAAATTTCTTGGCAAAGTAACTGAAGTTGTTTACAATTACTTCTCCTGTTCGTTTATTAGTTTTCATTGGGGAGATAGAATTGTTGGAGGGGGACCATCTCGCACTTTTCGCTGTTCTTCTTGTCAACAAAAACCCTGGCGGGGTGTATCTTCATGGGTTTAACTCTCTATGCATCACCTACCTAGATTTTTCAGTCATAGGAAGGGATCTGGAACCATGGATCGGAGGAAGAATCCGAGCAGACCGAGGCTCGAGCGTCGTAATGCGGCGAAGCACATAGAGTACGACGCAGGCTCCTCGTCGTCCTCCCTCGAGGACTCTACGTCGTCTTCTTCTCTCCACACTCGATCCCACGATCCCTCGAACCGTACGAGCTTCAGAGTGGAAGGAATCGACGGCGAATTCGATTTGATATGCAAGAGGTTGGGGTTATCTGGGCCCGAAGACTTTGCGATACCCGCGGAGGCGTGGGAGGCGCTGAAGATGCGATCGTCTTCGGATGTTCTACCTAGGTCGAGACCGCTCGAGTTGGATAGTACGGAAAGAGAGGAAGTGAAAAACACGGAGGAAATTGTAGCTGCAGCTGACTTGCGTGTGAGAGATACAGTTGGTGCTAATATTGGGGAAAAAGCAGAGTTGAATCGGGCTGATCCCGCCGAGTCAAGTGGTTGTTGTGTAAGTGGTAATTGTGCCAGTGGTGGTGGGGGAAATGGCATTAAAGGGATTCGGCCGCCCCCGGTGCTCAAGCGGCCACCCGCGATGAAGCTTCCGGAAATCGATCATGGGCGGTCTACTTGGGACCTTTTGAAGGACTTTGCGCCTGAGGCCGAGAGAGGCGGTTGGGAAACTTTCCGTGGTAGCTCTAGCTCTTCTTCCGATGAAGAAGTAGAGGAGGGTAAAGAAGAAGAAGAAAAAGAAGAAGAGCAAGGAGTTGTGCTGGCAAGGGGAAAGGGAGAGGTGGAGGAGGAGGTAGCTCCGCTCTCGGAGTCGTGTTCATTTACCACGTCGAATTGTGACGATTCGTCTAGCAGTACCACGGAGCGTATGTCGAATATTTCTCCTAACGGGAGAGTTAGGCCTACTATCACGTCTTGGGAAAAGGGTGTGCTTCTGGGACGCGGGTCGTTCGGATCAGTGTATGAAGGAATCTCTGAGTAAGTTTTTATTTGCTCGAACTATATAAGCACTTCCTAAATCAGCTTTCTGGCGTAAGACAATGTTAAGTGTGCGATTCTTTTATCTGCAGTTTTCTTTAGATATCTTCCTCTTTTTGTTTTTGTTTTTGTAAGCAGATATCTTCCTCTTAAGTTAACAATTAGTTTGAAGGAATGACGATTGAACTTGGTGTGTGTAACTTAGCAATAAAAAAGTATTAGTATTCTTCTCCTCCTTAAAGGGTAAGGCTACTATCAGAGGACCCTATTTAAAAGGTTTTCCCTATTTTCACTTAAGACATTTTCATGTACTAACCCCTAACAGCTAGAGATCCACATTAGAGCTTCAAATAGGATCATCCGAGGAAGAAAAAGAAAGGAAACTAGATTACTCAAAGAAGTAGGTCTAGCAAATCCTTAGCCAGATAGAGAAGTTTTTTTTACTCGTATTGAAAAAAAATCCTCAATCAAGCTAAGGATTTGCAACTATTTGCCAACTTAGATTTGTATCTCTAATTCTATGTCAAGTTTAAGATCTGATCCAATATGATTTTTGGACCTATTGAGAAGTTAAGTCCGTATGATTAGGGTCCATTCATAGTTTCAAGCACTTGATGAGGCATCTTGTTATAAATTTGAAACATAAAGTAGTTTGTGTAAACTAAATTCGATGGAAGTGCCTAAATGTAAGGGAAGTGCCTATATAATCTATCCTTTTAGACATTTTCAGCTCCTAATTTTTGTTACTCTCTAAGTTGTTCTCCTGATAACACCTGCCTCTTTCATGATTCATCATTCCTTCAATTAATAGAGCAGTGGTGGTATTATTGAGAAGTCCAGGTTTTGAGTATAAGACGATTTTAGTATGTGAATGTATTCAAGTTGTATTCAGCAATCAATTGCAATCTTTATTGCACGAGCCATACCTCTTCCAACTGTGACCCTGATAATTTCCTTGCACCATCCCTTTTCTTTTCTTCAAATTCATTATGTGATGCAACGAAAAGTAATCTCCTAACATGCACAATTTTCCGATAAAAGGTTTCTATATCTAAACGGGAAATGATTTGAATCTAAGGCCCACTGCATAACATTTTACCCTCTTTACTACCTGCAAAGTTCCACTGCCTATGCTGTGTTGTTAATAAACGGACAACAATGTGGTTGATAAAGTGTTTTTCGGCTGCTTGCCTCGTTAGATCCTCATAAGCTCGTGGAAGATTGATATGCTGTTACTTTTTATTTCAGAGATTCCAAGATTTATTTTGTGGCCCATGTGCAATCTAAGATTGGGTCAAGTATCATATGGTTTTGAAGGTTTAGTCATTGAGGAGTTTTAGGTTGAATCAATTCTTGAGATACGGTTTTATTTTTATGGGTTATGATTAGTTTTCTACTGAGGGGAGAATTGTTGCATTTGAAAGTCTTGTAAATTGAGGATATTTTGAAAATATGGTAGAGTATTGGAGTTTGTCCAGTGTGTTAGATTATGTTCTCAAGTCTAAATTTAAATTTTACTGGATTTTTTTGGTCTCTAGTTTACTAGTCAATTAGTAGTCTTAAATCTAGCAGAAAATGAAACACGTTCAAGATATTCATTAATATACTTTAAGCATATGAAGTATCTAGACGTTTTGGTAATGGACTGCTGACTATCTGGTTACTGGAGGTATATGTGCTGTTGTTCTCTCTCCCTTCTTATTTGCATTCTGGTATTGTTCATGGATATTGTTCACAGGTCTAAACTTTTATTTTCTTTTTCTACAACCTCAAGTCAAGCCTTTCTCCTTAGCTATCAAAACATTAGAATCCCATATATTTTCCTGCCATTAGCCTTTCTCAATAGGTATCAAAACAGCAAAACAAGCCATACAGTATCTACTTTTGCTGCTACTTCGTAGTTGCAGCACCTTGTCATCCTCTGTTTCATGCCCTTTTCACCCCTTAATCAAGCCACAAACATTGTAATATTTCTGTCCATAATTCTAACATCCTTAAAAAACTAATTTTGAAACCCTAAGCCCACCACAAACAGACCTTGACCAGTTTTCTCTACTCTTACCTATGTCACACGAATTGATCTCGTCATTTCCTTGTCTTAAAGCATTTTGATGAACTAAGAGCAAACCTTTGATGCCATCTCAAAGATTGCGATAGGAATGCTTGTGGTAATGATTTGTATTGGACCGTAACTAGAGGCAAAAACTGTAGAACATATACCCGTGAGAGTGCAGCTTAGTTTGGGCTTGGGATCGGCAGACTTAGACATCCTAGGTTTGAATCGTTTGATCCCACACTTGGAGTTTTTTGAAGTACTTGATAAATGGTCTGTCTCGTGTGGTTGTGTATCCAAGGTTTACTCTTTAGGGTTGAGTCCAAAGGGTCTTGCTCTAGTGGGGTTGAGTCCAAAGGTGTATTCAAGGTTTACTCTAGTGGGGTTATCTAGTGAGGTTTCACATCATCAGAAGAAAGTGTTGGACATATGGTTTTGGGTTTCACTTCATTTCATATCAACCATAGAGGAAGGGGCTTGAAAAGAGATGGATATATCGAGTTTGAAGGTTTCCTTACCTTACATATGTATATTTCTTGTTTAATGATGCCACCTCCAAAATTTTAACACCTAGGGATTGGCTCAAGTGGTAAAAACCTTGGTCTTGGCAGTATGCTCCCTCCAAGTCTAAGGTTCGAGCCATTGGGTGCAAACAATTTCTAGGGTCTATCAGACTGGGGGATTTTCCCTTGAATCACTTGAGGCGCACTTAGGGGTGAAAGATTTTTCGGTCCGGTTTGGCAGAAAGGGTGGACCGAAATTTTCGGTCTATGACCCCCCCGGACTGGACCAATTACACCCCTAGGCGCACTTACAGAAAATTTTTTGCTGAGGTCTTGTGCACCCTCTTGGATTAGTTAGGACTTTGTTTTGGACACCATGGTGCCAATAAAAAAAATGATGCCACCTCCAAAATCTTATTTAAAACATAAAATGATGCCTGCTTACTTTTTTGCATTTATGCTCACTAATGTGCTTAACGTTCTTATTATGTTAGTTTTAGTGCTATATAATGACTCAAGGAAGGCCCAAACCATATCTTTTGTATTCCTAAAGAACTAATTGATGTTACAATTTGGGCTTGTTTGAACACCTGGAGTATCTTGGAATTATGTGAATAGTAGTAAAATGGTCTGTGAATAATAATGAAATTGTTTGAGTTAATATGTTTTATTGGGTTTATTGGAATTATTGTGAAGGGAAAGAACTTCTCCCTCCCAAGCATGTGAGATTCCATTCACCACCTTTCTATATTCAAATCCAGGGTATTACAATCCCTCCTTAAATCCTTGACATCCTCCTTAGGTCATTTCATCTTAGGTGGCATGGCTTAAGTCTCACACTTCTGGTTGAGTTTAGCTCTAATATAATTTGTTAATGACCTAAGGAAGACCCAAGCCACATCTAATCCTATACTCTAAAAGGACCAGCCAATATTACAACTGGAATCGCTTAGAATCATTACAAAGGGCAAGAACTTCTCATCTCCAAACAATTTGGATCCCATTTCACTTTCCCATACTCAAGGGGTACTATGTTGGGAGAGTGGCTTTTTGTTATTTTTCCAAAAGAAAAAAGAATCATGACTTTTGTTGATGGCTCTTCTGAGAGGTTTTCAATGGTGGCAGCTTCCTACCTTTGATTTTTTCAGTGATAGCTTTTCATATTCAGTGTTTTCATTTCTAATGTCATGCTTAAATTGGGCAGATTCTTTGATACTGAATTGATATGGAACTAAGGTGTTTTAGATCCGAGATGTTAGAAAATAGCAGATTTTTGTGTAATATTATTATGAACCATGTAGTGAGTGGTTTTATTATGGGATTCCTTAATTTTTTTTTTTAAATAGGTATTTGAGTAATTTAATAGAAAATGCTAATGGCATAGCCCAAGCACACATAAAGAATACAAGAGGAACACCTAAGGGAACACTTAAAACTTTATATGGACAATTGTGCCTATTACCTGGCTTTGTTTAGTTAGGAACCGGTGGTCTGCCTAAAGACCATTCATTGCTACACCATATTTGCCTTTTGCTAAAGTTGTTCGATGGAAAAGAGGTACTTAATCTGGTCTTGTGATAAAGGTAGTGTAGTTTTTACGGTTGGCAAATGTGATAGATAGAAAATGTTTTGTATGTGCCATGGAGGTGTGCATTTCATTGCACAGATCCTGGTCTTGGATCTTCCAAACACTTCGGAATGCTGCTTGTTTGGTCATTTTGAAAGAGGGATCACATTTTTTTCCTTTTCTTTCTTATTTCCCGTTCTGCAGGTATTCCATATGATGTATTTGTGTGTGCTCCTCGTAATTTGGCAATATCTATATTTTTTTATCCAAATTTTTTTGTACTTCTGCAAAATGCATAAGTTCTTGGCTAATTGGTTATTTTTTCTTCATCAATCATTGTTAATTTTCCTATCCCCCTCCAGAGATGGAATCTTACTTGCTGTGAAGGAAGTTTCACTGCTTGATCAAGGAAGCCAGGGAAATGAAAGCGTTTCTCAACTTGAGCAGGTGAGACGGGTTTATATTTTGTTCTGCTGTAATATTTTGGTTTTGATTACTGACATACAATCTCAATAACATCCCGGGAATTGAAAGTACCTTGTTTCTTTTATTTTATTTTTTAAAATTTCTGCCTTGATTCGCATTTCATCACCTATGCTTCCTTTTCAGGAGATTGCTCTTTTAAGCCAATTCGAACATGAGAACATAGTTCAATATTATGGCACAGCTAAGGTATCTTCTTTTCAAAAAAAAATTTCATGTTGTTTTTTAGTCCTGAACTTGTAACACCACAGGAAGTAGTTATGTTCGTACACATCATTATTCTATGTTTAAATTGCTCCTATTCACATCATGATACGTAAGCATCTTCTTCACAATGACTTGTGTGGCACATCTTGGCATGACACTCATGCCAATGGCCACTGGGTCTTATCCGCACATTTATAAAAGAGAACTACTGTGTGTGCTATCAAAGTACAAAATATTAATATCTACTCCTTTCTGATACATAATTTATTATTATTGTGCAATTCCACTCATGCCAATGGCCACTGGGTCTAATCCGCACATTTATAAAAGAGAACTACTGTGTGTGCTATCGAAGTACAAAAGATTAATATCTACTCCTTTCTGATACATAATTTATTATTATTGTGCAATTCCACACTCTCTTTCTTAATCACATACCAATTCAAACAGTGGTAAATGTATACATACAATATGGTGTCTCATAGTTGTATAGCTGTAGCCTGACATCTAGTTCTGGGGTTGTTACCTTGTCAGCACCACTTTCTATAAAAAAAAAAAAAAAGTCAGCGCCACTATATCCTTGTGTTTGATATGATGATTCTTTTTCTTTCAAAATTGCATTACCAATCACTTTGAACAGTGCCCAATATGTTTTTAACTGTTTTTTTAATATATTTTCTCATTAATCAAGCCTATCTTATGCTCTGCTCGATCGCGGTTGCAGGACGAATCAAAACTATATATCTTTCTAGAGCTTGTAAAAGGCTCCCTTTTAAAGCTCTATGAGAGTTACTCTCTTCGAGATACCCAGGTCTCCCCATATACAAGACAGATTCTGCATGGTTTGAAGTATCTTCATGACAGAAATGTCGTTCACAGGTGATAAAAGTGTCCTCTTATGTCATTTGATATTAATGTGATCCTCAGATTATTTGGTTGTCCTGCTCTCAAATTTGAATTTCTTTTTACCAAGTTAAAAAAAGAAAACATTTGAAATAAAAAAAGAGAGATGAAATTAACCCTTAGGGATTGGCTCAAGTGGTAAGAGCACTTGTCTTGGTGGTATGCTCCTTTCAAGTCTAAGGTTCAAACCCTTCAGTGCAAATAATTTCTAGGGGCCATTGAACTAGGGGAATTTCTCCTTGAATTACCTAGGGTGCATTTATGAAAAATTACATGCAGAGAGCCTGTGCACCCCCGGGATTAGTCGGGACTTTGTTCTAGACACTCGGTGTCAATAAAAAAAAAAGCATCAAATGTTTAGTTGAGAAGATGGTTTCTTGTTTTTTCTTCCATTACCTTTGTCCTTTGATATCCATGATGTCAATGCTTCATACTTTCCCTTCTCCACTGCTCAGAAAAGTTGGGAATTATAAAATGATCCACCGGCTTTCTTAATGCAAAGAACTTGTTTTCCCTTAGCCTCTGGTGCTTGCGTCTTCGGTCCTTTGAACTGAGTGATCGATTGGCTTCATGAACTCTTCTGTTATCTCTAGTCTATCTCTATTCAAACTTGGTCTCAATGGTACTGAATTTATTATATTTGAAAACCCTGTTTATCGAAACTACTATTTTCTAGCCTTATCCGGACCTTGAGCCTTTTCCTATACTCCCCCCCCCCCCCTCCTGGCCCAACCCCCCGTTATAGAGCAAGACCAAGAAAATTTCTGAGTTATATAGTCAATTTTGGTATTGTGCTTCAAATTTTTCCTAAACATTGGCTATTTAGACTTAATTAACTATTGATCTGGAAGCATATCCAGGCTATAATATGTCAAAGTGGTCATCTACAGCAAATAATAAATTAGTTGTGTGATAGGTCCCTTGAACCTTCTACTTTTTGTTTCCCATATCAATGTGTTGAAATTATTTTTTGTTCGCCTTGATCAATGCTTTGTAATAGGAATGCTCGACTAGACAGCTGCTATAAGCTTTAACAAGCTTAACTTTCATGACTTTCGTGTATCTTTTTAAACTTCTAAATAGGTGTTTCTCATGTATACACCTGTATACCTGGGTTGTGCCTTTTGCACTTTTAACGAAATTTATTACTTATGAAGGAAAAAAAAGTAAATCTTGATTGATAAATTTAGAAGTAATTATTAGTACTCGTACATGCACATATCTACTATTTGTAATTCATCTTTGAAGTCTTATCTCTTTCTTTCCTGTATTGAAGGGATGTCAAATGTGCTAATATATTAGTGGATGCTAGTGGATCTGTGAAGCTTGCAGATTTTGGATTGGCAAAGGTTTTTCCTCCCTTTGTCTGTCATGATTTTTCCCTCATTGTAAATAACTTCCAAAATGGTTCTGTTTTTTCCCCCTAACATGAATAGTTTTATCATTTTTCAGGCTACCAAGTTCAATGATCTTTTATCTTGCAAGGGAACTCCATTCTGGATGGCCCCCGAGGTTTTCTTTTATCCTTTGTTATGGTTATAAGCTAACAAATGGTTCCAGTGATAATGAATTTATTTATCCCCAGCTTCAAATACTGGAAAACATGTTATAATATTAACTAATTTGAATGCATGCTAGCGTGGTTAACTTTTATTGTTAATGCATTTATAATTTTGTCGGTCATATTTGTTATGGACTAGTGTCTTTAAGTCATGGGCTACCGTTCTCTAGGATGTGTACATTGCTGGATCCGTTTCAGTTTTGAACAGCATTGGTGGTGATTGCAGTTGGTAGAGGCATTGGCTTTGGCCCTTTATGTAGGAGAAACTTCTTTGGATGTCTCAAATTCTTTTCCTTGAGAATATAAACCATTATGATCTTATGCATTTAGCCCGGCTACTGACATGAGAACTTGGCTGGTGATGCACCATTTGTGTTATGGATATAATGAACGTTTTTGGATTTAAAATGGAAATTATTTTGCAAAAAGAACTGCAAACCTTTAGTGTCAGCTAAATCATGGTGAGCTCTAGGGAGTGGAAGACTTCTTGAGTCCATTGGGTTAGAAGGTATAAGGCCACTCATTCCAGATTACAAAGTATTTGGTACAAACTATATCTGGGATTCTAATTTTTAATATAGTAAGAAGATCACTTACCAAAAAAAAAATTTAATATAGTAATAAGATCATCTAATTCTTTCTCTGATTATCAAGCTGTGCATGTACAGGTAGTTAATAGAAGGAACCAAGGGTATGGCCTTCCAGCTGATATTTGGAGCCTTGGATGCACTGTATTGGAGATGCTAACACGTCGGATTCCGTACTCGGATTGGGAACCTGTGCGTATCGTGTTCTTATTAATTACTTTTCTTCTTGATATCTATTATTAGGAAAATGATATATACTACATCCTCATCTCATTCCCATCCTATTGTAATGATGTGATATTATCTATCAACTATTGGATTTGTTATTCTAAAAACCAAGAATTGATCTAATGGTTGATGGGTACCATCACATCAGCAGTGGGATGGAAGTAGAATGAGATTGTATAGCATGAGGTTCTCTCTTCCTTTTGTGTATATGCTTGTTGTTGCTTTTAAGAAATTTCTAGTAGTTCAACACATGCAGTACAAGGCCAATTTTTTATTTATTTTTATATAAATTCTATTTTGTGTGTTGTTATAAATACATTCTCTTTGCTGATGCAAAATCCTCAGTGGAACACCATCTTGCTTATGTGCTATTTTATCGTTGCATATCTGTTGGTTTGGGGGTTAAAAGCATCTTCCAATTTTGTAACTTTGCAGATGGCAGCATTGTTTAAAATTGGAAAGGGTGAACCACCTCCTGTTCCTGATTCTCTTTCAACAGATGCGCGGGATTTTATCCGGCAGTGCCTTCAAGCTAAGCCAGATCGTCGACCTACTGCTGCTGAACTCTTAGACCATCCATTTGTAAAGAGGCCACTTCCCACATCCTCAGGTTCGACATAAAAGATAATGGGGGTTAAAAGATAATGAGGTAAAAATTATTATTCACTTTTTGTTTTGTTTAGGTGCTTGAATTTTCTCGTACTTTGAATGTGGTGATGCATATCTGATACAATATCTTTGCTCTTGACAGCAGCCCCGTCCATCTTTAGACATGCAGGAAGCTTTTTCTTGCGGAATCCTCAAGTTGGGTAAAGTGTTGTGGCAACCAGAGTGGCAACCATTAAATTTTGCTCATGCAATAGACGGTACATTCTCGAATCTGTTTAGGTTATGGGATAAATCAATTTTCAAGCAATGGTGAGGTCACAAATGGATCTATAACTGCAGAAAAGCCTGCATTCAGAGCATGCAGCTCCTAAATTATTTTTTCCTCTATTGTGTTAAAAAAAAGGAAGATGAAATGTTTCCAGTATTCTTTTTCTCCTGATCTTTGGAATTTAAATTTTAGGAATTGAAAGATTTTAGGGGCGCAAGGTGGGAGGTATCATTGTTGTAATATTCGAAAAACATATGCAATTTGTATATATCTAATTGCATTTATATTGAAAGTTTGCCTATTTTGCCTTTTGTACTTTTTCGTGTCTCATTGCATACATTGTGATGATAGGACAACGTATGTGAAAGTTTGGGATATAAGGAAAATCTCAAAACCAAACTTTAGGAAAGAGTTAAATTACAATAAACTTAAACGTGTTAATTAAAAACAAACGATTGTTAATGACGATTTGGGGGATGAGATCATCATAAGTACCACCAACAATGAGTCAGATTCAATTGTAACATGAACTTCATGGTAATTATGTAGGAAAATTATGGGAAGATTATGTGCAGCAAGTTGTACGTAGTTGGAGCTTAAAATATTGATAATTCAAAAGTGATAAATGCTGATTAATTAGTCAAATATGTACGAACCCTGTAATTTGAAATGTTCAAATATAGAGACATGATCAAGATCATGAAACCCCACAATTCCGTGACAGCTGTGCATGCATGCATGGTTTGTGCAGATAATCTCAGTTGACCCGGAACCAATGTATAATGTTAGTGCAACACGAGCACACTTACTAATTGAAACAACTATATCTAATTCAACACACTGGAGAAAATAACGGATCTTTTGATTATTTTCAGTAATAATTAACAAACTTGCCACAATAAGTGCATGGATCAAAAGCAAAAGACCATAAGTACTAGCTAGTATCATCCACATCTTCATCCATGATCTAGAGCATATTATCTTCCTGAATAATGCTACGCACTTATCGTTTCTTTTACCATCATTCTTTCATCATTCTATAATGTTATATTAAATGATTGGAGACTATTTATTATATGAATAATACTATTATGCCACCTCATTTTGACCACTCATGTATTTAATTTTTTTTTATTTTACTTACTGATTAAGAAAGTGATTATTAGTGTATTGGTGTATTTTTTTAAAAATATTTAAATATATTAAAAAAATGTAAAGAAAAAAATAAAAAACGAAATTTGTATTAGTGGGCATACCCAATACTCAAAGCTGGATAGCACATATTTTACTTATGGGTCTATCATTTAATATCATATCTAATGATGTTGAGAGAATGATGATAAATAGATTTTTCCTATCTTCATTCATAGTACGGAAGGACCTCCCAAGAATAATGTACTCTTTGAAACCATGATCATATGCTTAACAATATCATTGCCGAAAAATTATTAGGGTATTGATCTCCAAAGATGGATGACGTAGAAATCCTATCGTATCATTAGATGCTATGTAATTAAAATTGCTTGTATAAACATTAATTTTCATTGAGATAACATCTTAAAAGGAATGAGCAGATACCTAAAATACCTCATAATTCATCATTGCCACAATCGTCCATATTTGGCAACTAACAAGATAGTTCCCTTAACCTACACCTTAATTTATTCTGCAAAAGGGAAAAAAAGGAAGAATTAATTAGACAGTAACGCAATGATCCATACATATTATATATATACCTGTTCATGTGACTGAAAAAAATGGAAACAAATAATAAACTCAATTCAATGTGTTAATGAGCTTTACAAGGAAGCTATGAGAATTGCGAGATGATCTCCTTGTGGTGCCTTTTCTCTTTTTGCCGGCACCGATGCTTTCGGAAACCACCGAGTGGTCTGTTTTTTCGGCGTTCTCTTCAACAGGCACGAGCTCGTATCTCCATCGTCTCCTTGCGCGTTCAAGCCTCCGACGTGACGGACAGCATATACTTGCTGGTGCCATTATCCATTTCCATTTTTCCTGTTCAAGCTAGGCATGCATCACGATTGTTAGATTCATTTACCTACATTTTGCTATAGTATTTGCATACGCCCCGGCCGGGGGGGGGGGGGGGGGAGTCGGAAGAAGTACTTATACCTTCGGCTTAGCCTTCAAATTGTTTCTGGGTAATTGATCAATCTGATCTTGGGGATGACCACTAGCAGCAGTAGTACTACTACTTCGCAACTCTCGAGCGTAGTCGAGGAGCTGCGCCCTGCGATCAGAGTACTCGACATGCTTTCTTGCGGTCTGAGGCTTTTTGGATACAGGTGTTGGCTTGGTTTTCTTGACGGGAACCGTCCTCATGAGAGGCGATTGCGTTTTGGGTGATTCTACGTAGACAGAGATAATCACTCCAATATTCTGGGTGCTCCGCTTGCTTGCGTCCATATTGTTGTTCTCTTCCTTTATATTTTGCTTCCCAATGGATCTTGAGATCTTCCTTCTGGGAATTAGTTCTCCAGAACATGCAACTTGGGTTAGCAAGAAAAATAGAGCAGATCATCGATCGGTATGTAACTCATGAGCGATTAATGGCTTGGTTTGGTTTTTATATTTGGGATCCTTAAATTGCCAATGTCATTGCCATAAATGGATTTGGGCCTGTAATTTGTGCACAAGCTTAACTCAATCCAACAGGCTGAATATATCATTTGGGCCGAATGACTGGGTGGGTTAATTCGATCTGTCGAAGGTTACGGTCAATTCATCACTAGATCTTTGTGTAAGGTTGCTCTCTTTTGAACAATCTCTTCTTATTATAAAAAACGTTGAAGATGATACATTAGAGAATGACAACAGAGGAGAGGAAAAAGAAACAAAGCACGCGTGAAAGTTATAAACTTATAAATGGAAAAGAGCAAGAAATGTATGGTTACTCCATTTAGAAAAAAATAAATAAATCTAGAACCTATAAGAAAATTTTATTTTTTTAATATTGCATCCTATTTTTTTTTACTAGATACAATTTTAGAATGTGCAAGATTCATATATTCTCTTTAAGACTGTTCATCTGAATTCCGGTCTGAAAATTCGGATAGACTCGAACCAGAACCCGAATTTCAAACCTGGGCCTGAATCCCGGACTAGGTTAGTCTGAGTCAGACTCGGGACGGAACCCGGATGGATTTCGAGTTGAACAATGCTTTTGGCAAGCAACGTAGATCAGATTGATGCAGCTAAAATTCAAATCTTATTACGTACATATATGCTGTAGACATCATCCATTAATTATTATTTATAAACAATAGAGGTATAAATATTTAATAATTTAATTGCATAAAGCCTTTGGAAAAGGAAGTTTAGATAATTAGTATATATAAAATGGTGCAAACTCATGAAACTCAATAAATTAACTTTGTCCACCATCAAAACAGCTTCGAGGAAAACTGATCTGTCCATCTTTATATTTTGTTTAATTTGTTTGGTTGTTTATAATTTTACACTCCAAAAAAATACGATAACCGACAAAATTATGTGTGGGCACATGAATAAAAAATATCAAGTGGAAGTTACACATATGATAAACTCAATTGTTATTAATACATAAATATATTTATATATTTATATATATTATTGGAATTGATATGGTGCACAGACTTAATTTCAAAATCCAGGAATCAAAACAATCAAACGAGAAAAGAAAAAAAAAAAATCAGATTTCAGGTTTAAAATTCAATATCTGGACTGGGTGTATTTGAGTTTTTCAACCCGGGTTCCAGTCTGTAATCCAGAACCGGGATTTGGTTTCTCAAGTTTAGGATTAGGTGAAAAAAAATCATGTCTGTATGAAATTTTTTTTAAAAAAGAAAAGCTAATATTAAAAAAATAATAATGCACTTAGTAGCATGCCTCCAAATTATCATGACACGTTACACGACCCATCCAAAAATTATAAATTGAATTTTTATTGAGTTAATCAGTGAAATTTTGTTGTTTGCAGTGCTGGGATTGCTGTCGTTGTTGGTTTTATTTATTTTTATGGGCTGCTGAGATCATTGTTGAATACAAAAGAAATTAGTTCTATCGATTTCAGGAAGATTTTATTGGGGGGTTTTAAATGGAAAAGGTGAACCTATCTGAACAAAAATATCTGTGCAGGTTTCGTGAATCCAGGAGAGCATAAAATGCTAACAAAAAAAAGTACTAAGCATTAATATATATAATTTTGTTAAGTACGAACAAATTTACGTGTTAATCTATATATTAATATTGTTATCTTTATATTTTAAATTTAAATTAGTATTATTTTTAATAAAATTTATTTTTTGATTAATTTTATTAAATAAATACGTAAAATCACTTACAACTCAATTTTTGTTATATATATAAAAGTTCGTCACCAATAGATCAGAGAGAAGAAGAGCGATGAGGGAGTACTAAAAAGATTAATAAATTCTGAGAAATAAGTCGTCTTCAAGTACTTGAAAAGTAAAAGCAGAAGAAAAAATGGTCTCCAAATGGGGTACGTAAAATGGTGAAAAGGGATTGCATTGGATTTGAAAGTTGAAACCATGGCTTTATTTTTATCTATATATATATATATATATATATATATTAGTGTTTCAACGAATCGGAGTCATGATCTGATACAATGACTCTCATCATATAATACGTTTGGTGGGCTTCAGATTTTTTACGATTCATCAAATATCGATGAGAATTTGTAGCTAGGACATCATAATATCTCAGCTTTTCATCAATTTGATCATATGGGTAGAATTCATAAACCACCACAAGATCAGCTGAGCAAACTTGAGCCACAGGGTCAAAATAAGATCGATGCTGTTTTTGTGGTGTGTACACACACACACACATATATATATATATATATATATATATATGTATGAGGTAGGGAACATAAAAAAAATCCAAAAGTAAATAAAACCACTTAATTAAATTACTTTTTTTGGTAAAACATTTTTTATTTTTTTATTATTTCTGTAATTGTATTTAAGTTTTTATATTAATCTTAAACTTTAAAATCATATTTCCAAACTTAGGCGTATACAAAAAAATTACACATTTGTTTGATATTAATTATTAATGTTTATAAATCATCATTTATTCTAAGATGAAGTTGGCTAAACTGATGATCCGAAAAATGTTTTGATGCATCATTTTTATTTTGATTTTTTTTTTATGATATTTTTATCTAATTATTATAATCTTCTTAAATTTACGGTTGTATAAAACTTCTTTTCAATTACAGTCACATCAACAACACATTGTTGGATCAGATTTTTCAGCCTATTTCTCATGATTATAGATCACTCATGTGAGGAACAGGTTTTAACTGGGAATTAAATAAAAAATTCTGTCAAAAACTGTCCTTAATTCAAATCTGTGGATCTTATTGAACTTTGAAAACTGACCATAGTTTTTTTTTTTTTGAAATTCTCTTCTTTTGTCAAGTAGCAGAGAAAAATCAAATGTGGCTCCAGGGTTAAACGAAGAGCCAAGTTCAGATATGGCGTCCCTAACCCTAACCAGCCATAACCCTAACCCCAGGTGTTGAGTTTTCTGACCCTAGCTCTCAGCTCCTGATTTCCACTGTCTTTTCTATAGCTAGCTAATTTGGTATATATTGTACGTAGCAGCCCCAGGTTTTTTTTGGGGGCATTGACCATTGGAGGCTCCCATGCGCCACTTCGCAGGTTTCGCCCCGAATGTTGTCGGTGCCCCTCCACCCACCCACCCACCCACCCACCAATTTGCAGTACTCTCAACTTCATGACCTTTCCAATTCCAACTTGATCTTTTACCCATTTGCTGTCCTTTTCTGCTTATTTAATTCTACTTTGTCACTACTTAATAGTAATTAATTAATTCTCTGATCGGACCATCTCACGACAATTAGCATATAAATATATATATATATATATATATATATATATGCGCGCGCGCGGGCAAGGGAATCTTTGAGATGGGTTAAATATCTATATATATAATTAATAAATGTAAACTTGTGATCCCTGAAAGAAAAACTAGTGGCGACAAGCATTATATATAAGTACTAATTATCCAATGACCCATTAATTGTAACTAAAAGCCCCTTTTGTGGTAGTGGGAAGCCACGCTAGCTTAGCTCTCGTTGCCTAAATTGATTGGAATACTTTTAGGGGAGGTTTGGGATTGAGTTGAGAATTTTATATTTTATTTTAAAGTTTAAAATATTATTTTTTAATTTTAGAATTTGAAAAAGTTGAATTGGAATTAGAAAAAGTTGTATTGGGATTTGAAAAAGTTGAATTATTTATTATATTTTATATGGAGATTTGAAAAAAGTATAATGATGAATTGAGATGAAATGAGAAATTTTGAGAATTCTTCATTCCCAAACCTTAGTACCATAGATCCATATATATCATCTACTTTTAGTTATTGTGACGCCCCGACTCCTACCTACAAAACAACACAGGAGTCGTGACGTCAAAATGATGACAATACAGTCACGCATCCCAACGACAAGTGCCAAGTGTGTGCAACAAACAAACAGTGCACAGCAAATACGCAGCGGTTAATAATAAATAAGTTACTAAATACCAGAATTTATATATATAAAATTATAAAATACAAGTATACTAATAACAATTTCCAACAACCAATCAGATCACAATATAACCAATCACAGTAATATTAAATGATCTAGCACAAAAATATATTAAAATCTCAAAAGATATTTGGAAAAATACTTACAACGTTTTATAATAATTTTTGGAGGATCACTGATGAATCAGAAGCGCCAAAACAGCAACTCCACAGTTGGCCGAAATATATAGTAAACCCAAATTCCAACGGGGTCAAACGAAAGCTAGGGAATGGTAGGGTAGGGTCTAGGGAGGTTGGTGAAGCTAATGGAAGCGACGGTTGGCCGTGGATGGCGGCCAAAACGAAGGTGGAAGGCTAAAAAGCTTAAATCGGAAATGTGTTTAGTTCGGCTTCACCGGTGACAGATCGGGGTCGAGGTTGGGTCCATTGGGTTGCTAGAGGGCCGGTGATGATGTGGTGAAGAAATTGTGGCCAATGGTGGTCGGACGGCAGCGGTGGGACGAAGTGAAGCCCGCGGCTTCGCACGGCTTGCGGGGGCTAACGGCGGCGTTAGCCGGCCTGAAAATGGAGGGGCTGACTCGCCGACAGCTAAGGAGTCGACCGGTGCCGGCGATGTGAGTCACGGACGGCCGACGGCGGTGCTGGGGGGAGAGGAGCTGAACAGCGTGGGGAGAGAGAGAGAGAGTCGAGCTGGAGAGAGAGAAAATTGAGCGGGAGAGAGGAGAAAAACCGGAAGAAAAAGAAAGAAAAAGAAAAGGAAGGGAAAAAGAAAGAGGAAAGGATAAGAAATGAGATTCAACCCTCACTGGGTCACAAAAGTGATCCAACGAATAGGATTTTAAAACTACTAGCTAAATAAAATAATCCAAACGCAGTGAAATGCTTAATTAAAACAATAATAATTTTAAAACTCATATACAACTAATTTAAATTAAAAATCAATTTAAATGTAAAACAGTAATTAATATTAAGAAAGCACATTAAAATAATTTTTACAACTTAAAAATATTATAAAATAATATATCAAAGCTCTCAATATTTTAAAACAATAAAACTAATATTTAAATTAATTAAAATAATCATTTAATTAAAATACAGGTAAATACGGGGTATCACAGTTATGACCGTAGGTTTCCATTTGATTGTATTTTGTAGGGGTGCTACCCGCCCCCTATGGGGCGGGGCCACCCCTTCCCAGTCCCCCACCCCCGTATGGGCGAGGGTGGGGATTTTTTTTCCTGTAATCCCCCTTCGTCCATGCAGGGGCGAGGTACCTCATCCGCTGCACGGGGTGCGGGGGTGGACATCCATCTGTCCGTCTCCCGCCCCCTCCTCCCCTCTCCTCAGTCCTCCCAGTCGGCTCCCCTATTCGATTACAATAAATCCAAACATCAGAACAAGTTACAAACTCAAATCAAAATAGATTTATCTATCTCGGTGTTTTTATAAAAATGAACAAACCCAAGAGAGATCCATCTACCTCGGCCAGCGCTTGTTACTTTCATGGCAAACGAAATCGAAGTAGTCTACCTCGACCCTTGCTTTTGACCCCGAAACAAAGGAAGTAGTCTTCCCCACCTTAACCCACCAACCTGCCACCGCACAGAGAGAATCGTCGAGACAAGAGAGATCGAGAGAGTTTGGGAGGGTCTGAGACGAGAGAGTTCGAGATCGAGAGTGTTTGGGAGTTTGGTCTGAGACAAGAGAGATTGAGAGAGTTAGAAACTGAGGAATCGGGGGGGAGGGGGGCTTAGAGATACGGGAGCTGGGCGGGGGATTTACGGAGTAGGGTTGAGCCCCCTCCGTCGCCCGCCTCCGCAACGCCCTTATCATAAGGGCGGGGGGCCCCGCCCCCCGTCTATGCGGAGCGGATCCCCCGCCCCACCCAGGCGGGGGCGGTGCAGCGGGTGGCGGGCACCCGCTGCCCACCCCTAGTATTTTGGTCGAATTTTAGTACTGTTTTAAAACCTCAAACCGAATCAAACGCCCACATATATACATTTATATACATATATATATTTATATATTGTTGCATGCGCGCCCAAATATATTATACGTACTAGGTTAAAACACACATGATATAAAGTGATGTATAAGCTAAAAGTCAAGTGAAAGATCATGTGTGTATATATCTTCATGAGTTATATATAAAGTCCTTAATTAGGAGAGAACATTATTTGAAAAGGTTTTTGCATGCATGGGGACTAAATTATATTTTATTTTTGCTTATTATTATTACATGAGAAATATTGATGTTCTTCGTATATACTCTATTTTGTATTTGTAATTGCATTTGTTATGTGAAATATTTTACAGTGTCTATCGCCTAAACTAAGTAATTGATAATTATTTAAAATATATCACATCAATAAAGTAAAGTGTGATGGACAATAGTAAAATGTAAGATGAATAACAGTGAAATTTTCATTACGATTTAGCCTAGTCCTAGATGGCATATGCACATTTTACCCCTACAAAACTTTGATTTAACTTTGCAGGTAGAGTGAAGAAACTAGAGGTGGCAATTCATGTTTGCATGTTGTGTTTGTATCGCATTAAGTCAAGAGTATTAGACTATATGGGATAACTCAAACCCAACCCGTTTAATTAAGGAGCCACAGAACACGATTTGTTTAACATGTTTAGTAATTAAAGTTTATTGGTTAGCCTGGACACAATCCATTTAATCTATTTCAACTTATTTCATGATATAAATGAGTTGAGCCAACCCGCATATTTATTTTTGAACCCAATTAATATAATCTCATATATAATACAATGATAACTATATATATAATTCACAATTACAACTAAATTCATGATAAAATATTTTATTATCAATATCTAAACTAATAATATATAAGAAAGCTAATATTTTCATAAAATAAAATTACATATTAAAAAAAAAAATTTAATAGTTTGAGATATAACGTAATCAAATACTATTAATATCACATATTCCCAACAACAGAAAATACATATAAGACTAAACATTTATAAAATTTAAAAATAGAATTTCTTCGTGTTATATGGGTTAATTGATTGGGGTTTTGCAAGTTGACCTATTTATATCAAACTCAAACCCGCTTATTTCGTATCGTATTTCAACACTTAATAAGCTGCATCCATATGGCTTTGTGTAGGTTTATCCTTAAACTAACTTAAGACTTGGATTGAGTAAGATAAATCTCGTCTGGTCATGGTAAGGTACAACAACCTTCCAATCGATCTTCTATACCTTGTTGGATCATCAAGAAAAACTACATCTGATTGTCTAAGCTTCAAGTTAGAAATCATTGGAAGCTTGACTAGTTTTGCACCGAGATATTCAGTATCATTTTGAATATCTAAGGCATAATGCCTTTGATAAATAGAGATCCCCTTGGCTGATTTAGCCACTTCAAATAAAAGAAAATAATTCAATAAGCTGAGGTCTTTAATTCTGAATTTGGTGTGCAGTAATTTCTTTATTTCTATCACTTGTAGTGGGTTATTGCTAGGCACTATAACATCATCAACATACACCAATACTGTTAAGAATGTACTGCCAATTTGTCTAATGAAGAGGAAATAGTTATTCTTGGACCGAGTAAAACTAATTTCAAGAAGAAAATTGGACACCTTATTAAACCATAACCTTGAAGAAACCATAAGTGACTTTTGTTCAAACATGTGTCTCTCCCTTACTGCCATAACCAAGAGGCAGTACCATGTAAACCTTCTAAAAAAGATCTCCATGCAAAAAGACATTCTTTACATCAAGTTGATATCAATTCCAATGATGAATAGATAATGAATCGTAATGAGTTTAGTAACAGGGGAGAAAGTATCCAAGTAGTCCAAACCTTCAATTTGAGTGTATCCTTTAGCCACAAGTCTGGCTTTGTACCTTTCAATCGTGTCATCTGCCTTATATTTAATTTTAATAACTCATTTGTAGCCAATGTGATGTTTATTAGGAGGTAAGTCAGTAAGAACCTAAGTGTTATTTGCCTCAAGAGTAGATAACTCGGTGGACATGGCTTCCTTCCAATGAGGGTATTGGGTAACTTGGTGGTAGAATTTAGGCATTGTGAAAAACCGGTCATAAAACCGGTCATACAATGAATTATTTCAAAAGTAGAAGAGCTAACTGATTCACTTAGTGAAAAAGGTAAACATTGTTGTTTAGCAAAGTGACATATCTCACAATGAGTGTGTGATGAAGCAGAAATTGAAGGACAAGAATTATGTGAAAGGAACTGTTTTGAAGATGGTATATGTCCTAAACGATAGTGTCAAACATCAAAAGAGGAACAATCTTTAGCAGAGGAAACAAGGGAAGGTGAGGTAGTACATTGTGACTTGGACGAGACCTTGTAATATAAGTCATTCTCTAGTTTACCCCATCCAATTGTCCTCCAAGAATGTAGGACCTGAACAAAACAGTATTGAGCAAAGAAAATGACACAACAATTGAGTGAAGAAGTTAGTTTATTGATAGAAATGAGATTGAAAGCAAATGATGAGATACAAAGAACATTGGTAAGGATTAAGGAATCAGTTAAGGCTACGGTGCCGATGTGAGTGACAATGACCTTCAAGCCATTAGGAAGGTTAACATATGTACGTGACATTGGAGTGAAGGAAGTAAAATGTCTACTAGAATTTATCATATGTTAGTTGCCCTGGTATCTAAAATCCAAGGAACATGTCGTGAATTTGGAGTAGACAAACTATTAAAAGATGAGAAATGATTCAAATGATGAGGTGAATGTATGGAATGAGAAAAGTCACATGTCATGTTGGTAGAAATATGAGAAGTGTTGCTTTTGAGGTTGTCTTTAGAAGATTAAGAATTAAGTAAGAAAATCAGTTACTAGTACTGCTCTTGTGTAATAGGAATTTTAGGACCTTCACTGATCTCCTCCTGTGAGGAAATGGCAGAGGCTTGATTGGCAGATGCAAAATCTGACTTAGGCTTTGTGAATTTGAAACTAGGTGGAAATCCATGAAGACGATAGCATTTGTTTTTGGTATGGCCAACTTTTTTTACAATAACTACAGATTGGTTTCTCTTTGGTTTTACCAGATTATTTAACATTAGTGAAACGACTGATTGAAGCAGCAGCATCAAGTATGAAAATAGAAGTAGTAATACTTCGTTGATGTCTTTCTTGAAGGACCAAGGAAAAAACCTTGTTAATGGGAGACAGAGGATCCATTAACAAGGTTTGACCACGAATATGTGAATATGATTCATTTAAATCCATTAAAAACTTCATTATATATTCCTGCTGCTAATAATTGACTAATGTTCTTAGGGCGTCACAAGAACAGCTTGGTAAATGTCGGTAATTAGTCAATTCATTCCATAAACCTTTGAGGTGAGTAAAATAGTTGCTTATTGACATGTGATCTTGAGCCAACGAAGCTATGGTTTTTTATGATTGAAGAATTTGGGGTCCATTTCCTTGAGAAAAATGTTTGGCCTTAAGATCAACACAAACTTCTTAGACAATATCAAGAAAAGTAATGCTCGTAGTCGTAGCTATTTCTTTGGAAATAGAATTAAGCAACCAAGAGAGAACTAGGTTATTACATCAAATCCATGAAGAATACAGTGGATACGATGAATTAGTAGGCATTGCAAGACTTCCATCAACAAATCCAATCTTATTTTTTGTACTAAGTGCCATCAACATGGAATGGCTACAAGTATTATAGTTTTCTCCAAGGATCCTTGGATGGATTGAACAGAGAAGTTGTTGAAGTTGAAGATGCCATCAAACAGAGACACAGCAATAGGAAAAAAAAAATCTAAAAGTTCTCTAATACCATATGAAGAAATAGAAAAGAGGAAGAAAAATTCTAGAAACAGAGAGAGTTGAGAAAAAATGGAGAAAAATATTCTCCTTGATCATGTAATCTAGAGTATTCAAGTGTTTCTATTTTACATTGTATTTATACTATTATAATTATCTAATGAAATATAAATGATGTGCCAGCTGTACAAAATAGTAATGTTAGACTATATACACTTTAGATTACACGTAACCCACTCTCCTTTATTTCTAAAAGAGCATTGCTATTCATAGGCTCATACACCACACACAAAACTTTTTTTTATTTTTTTCAATTTTTTTTAATTTTTTTTTTGTTTTATTCTTCTTAAAAAAAATTAAATTTTTCTATTTTTCATCTATATAACACACATTTGATAAAAATAAAAATAAAAAAAATCACAAAAATAGTGGTGTGTAGTGTGTGAGGCTTAGGAATAGAATTTTTCTTTCTAAAATATATATTGAGATTACACGTAACGGCCACTCTCCCTTATGTCTAACATATATTGAGATCGATCAACTCGGATCAGTATTTCTTCCTGACTCATGCCTTTTCTGGAGAGAATCTTACATATTGGCCAATAAATATCCAAGTGTTTACAGTGAACTCAATGGTGAAATGGATCATTAATCTAAACCTGATCTCTTACAGTCTTATTGACCATATTGATATTACTAAGTACTCTAATTTCCTTTTAATCTTTTTTGCAACTATATATCGGATTGATTGTGAAAATTAATATCATGGCTAGCTAGCTTATTATTATATATAAGCTGGAACATGGTACGTACGCGTAGCTCATAACCAAGAAAGACGTACGTACAGATCGAACACCCTGGCATGCATGCAGCATGGATAGATATCGTGGAAAAGACCAACAAAGGTCACAAGGAAATTTGGCCCACGACATTATATATTAATTATCGGTACGTAAATACAACGAGAGAATTATCATATAACCTGGCCTAGCTCCCCCGAGTCGACCCCACACACACACACACACACACACACATATATATATATATATATATATATATATATATATATATATATATATAAATTATGCTACATTTTGATATAGTAGTATGGAATGATTTTCAAATGAGAAATGATATTTACAAATTTAGAACGTCTTGTAAATTTTGCAAGTGTCTTTTTATGAAAAAAGTAGTTAATTAATTTGAGATTCACATCAAAAAATTATTTTTTAATAATAAATCTTTTTTTTAAATGTGCAAAACATAAACAACTTAAGACTCTATATATAAATATATATATATATATATATATATATATATATATTAATATCTAGTATTACTGATCATTCCAAATGCTAGTAGTATAGTTGTTTGCCATGACAATCATGATCAGAAACTTCTAATGTACGTATACGTATGCGAAGAAGACCAGTACGTAGATAATGATCAGATCACGTACCATAGAACTCATGGGTAATATATATATATATAAAATAATGCGACATACAATAATAAAATGTACAAGCGTCATATAATTATTTTGAAAAAGAGTAGAATTTATTATTATTATTTTTTTATGTGTGTCTCGTATTTACTTATTTTTTTAAAAAAGATTACATGACGTTTACGTATTCTATGACTATAAATATTATTCCTCATATATATATATATATGAGTAATACTATGTATAAGTTTCAAATAAACAAGTTTCATATACGCCTTTTGTAAAAAAAAGTAGATCCCACTAGTAAAAAATAATTTTTTTACACTTTTCTAAATGGAGTTCTTACATAGATTTAGTGCATGTTTGGGATTGTGGTGGAAATATAACTTATAGATTTAGGACTTATAGCTTTTAACTTAAATAACAAGCTGATCTACACTTCAAAAGTTGTTTACTGTTTGATAAACATGTATTTAAAGCACTTTTAAAGTTAGTTGCATTAATTTTTTTTAAAATATATAATTATCTACAGAAACTTTAAAAGTTTCAATTTGGTGTTTTTAAAAAAAAGTAAACTTTCAATTTTTTTAAGTGATTAAAACACTTGTTATAAATTTACCAAACATACCATTTTTTTAAAAAAAGAGCTTTTAAATAGTTAAAAGTACTTTTTAAACTTTCAAACTCAATTCCAACAGGCTCTTAGGTCTCGTTTGGATAGTGAGATGAAATGTTTTTAGATGAGTTGAATAAAATATTATCAAAATATTATTTTTTAATATTATTATTATTTTAAAATTTAAAAAAGTTGAATTGTTTATTATATTTTGTATGAAAATTTAAAAAAATTATAATGATGAGATGAGATGAGATGGATTGAAATTGTTTCTATATCAAATGAGGCTTAGAAGCTTGTACTAGGGATCCCGTAGGAGCTTCCCGCTTCAAATATTTTCTTTTTCTTTTTTTAGTTTTTCTTTTACTTCGTGATTAAGAATTTGTTATTTAATAATATTTTAATTTTTTAAAAAAAATATTTAAAAATGTTAAAAAAAGGATGTGAAAAAAATTTAAAAAAACAAAAAACTTATGTTTTTTCTACATCATTTGTTAATACTTTTAAATATTTATGAAAAAAGAAGAAAATTCATAATATTATTAAATAATATTTTTTAAATCATTAAAAAAACTAGAGCGAGAAGTTCTAGTGAGATTCCGAGCATTTTCATATTTTATATATATATCAATATATATATATATATATATATATATATATATATATTGTATTTAGTTTGCTTCACATATTTGTAGCTAGTCATGACCCAAATTCAACGGAGCGAACGGTGATCCTCTCATACTGACACCACCCTCCCCAGTCCCCAATGTCTCTCTATCATTGGGCTGCCAATAATAACGTCCTTAGGCAATTTGGAGAGGGATGAAAGAAACAAACCAATAGTTCACTCATCAATATTTTTTTTTTTCTAATCAAGCATAAGCATATTATAAATTAAAAGATACAATGTTTAAGGGGAATCCTTTCCACTATTAATATACAGAAAGCATATAGGAATATTATCTAAGGGTATGCTTCCAAAAACAAGATTGATAGCTACCTATTGCGCAATTGAGTGTGCACATTAATTTTAGGATTGATGTATCTTCACAAATTTCCAATCTTTATGAGGATTGGATATGTGCTGAATGTTCTTGATAATAGTTGATATGTTACAGAATGAGGAGGTATTTGGACTTGCAATGGAGGTAATTATTGATTGGGAGTCCCCTTCAATTATTGCAAGACTTTGAGTTAAAGCCATATTGACTGCTAACAGCACTGCCATTGCTTCTGCAATTAAAGGGATAGTGGTATGCACCTTTTCTGTTTTTAGTCCCAGAATATCTCCACTATGATTTTTTTGGATTGTTGAGACTACTGAAAACTGATCACGTACTGCTGCATCAAAAGAGAAACTGTGACAGTCTAAAGGAGGAGGATACCATGTTTCTTTTTTGCTTTGTTGTTCAACTTTTTCCTTCCATGCATTTTTGTAATCTTCATAGGTGCGCTTGATTTGAATATGTGCTTCTTCAATTGATAGAGAAGTGTGATTATGAATGATGTCATTTCTCTTTCTCCAAATGAAGTCTAACATTATGACTGCAAATAATTGAAAGTGATGCCTTTCTTCTTTTCGAAGCCGCAATTCTTTTTCCGGATAGATGATCATTTGGATCCAGTCTGATATAGAACCAATAGGCAAATTTGCCAGGTTTAAAGGCCAACTGCTTTGTTGCCACAGAATCATGTTGATAAAACATTCAACAAATAAATGCATCAGAATTTCTTTCTCATAGCTACAAAAAACACACTCTTCAGTTTCGTGATTGGAGATGATTTCCCCAAGTCATATTCTAGTAGGAAGAATATTCCAAAGGAGCTTCCGAATGAGTCATTTATGATGATCATGAATTCTGAGGCTCCACATAGGCTTGAAGAGGATCATTGAAGGGTTTTGCCATGTTGAGACTTGATCTTGTATTGTAGCATGATATGCATATTTGACTGAGTATTTCCCACTATGGTTTAAAATCCAAACCACTTTGTCCTGCTCAAATGCTCGTGTTGATATCGAAATTTTTTGTATTTCTGATATACTGTGTCAATCAAAAAGATCTTGCATTTTTGGAACATCCCAAGTCCGAGGGTTATTCTTGATGAGATTTGAAATTGTAAGAGCTGGATTTTCTAGTTCCATACCTTGGATTGGCTGTGGCTTGAAATTGACCAGTGAAGGAATCCATGAATCTAGCCAAATATTTACCGATTCTCCATTATGAATTTGAAAACATCGGCCTTTTTTTAGCAGATCTCTAGTTTTGAGTATTCCCTTCCACATAGATGAATCTGATGCCATTTGCGAAGCTTCCCAAAAAGTTGTGTTCCCGAAATATTTAATGGCTAGAGTTGAACGCCACAAGCCATTTCTAGATCCACTTAGTTCCCATCCTGTGTTTGGCTAGCATAGCTTGATTCATCTTTTCCATCAATCTAATACCAAGACCACCTTCCTTCTTTGGTTGACAAACAGATTTCCAGGACTTCAGAGTCAAATTATGAGTTTTGTCTTTCGAGAATCTCCATCAAAAATTTTTAAAAGCAATACTAAAAGTTTTAAAAATAGACTTTGGTATCTGGAAAGTATTCATATGATAAGTTGGAATAGTACTTACTACAGACTTGATTAACATAGTTCTGCCTGCCTGAGCTAGTAGCTTAGATTTCCAGCCTTCCAATTTTTTCCCCACTTTGCTCAACATTTCATTGTAATTCTCTTTCTTGCTTCTACTAAAAGAAGTGGGTAATTCCAGATATTTCATTATGGCTGAGGTTAATTTGTAAAGCAGCCATTGAGAAATAGATGCTTTTGTTGTCTGGCTAGTATTTCTAGTGATAAACACTGAAGATTTGCTCAAATTGACTTTCTGTCCTGACTAAGTTTGATATGTTGCAAGGCATTCTGAAATGGTTCGGGCATTTTTTTTCCGTGGCCTTAGCAAAAATGATTGTATCATTTGCACATAAAAGGCATGACACCATTGGATTGTTTCTACTAATTCGAATCCCTTCCAGCTTCTGTTGTGCTTCAGCCTTGAATAAGATTCTAGAAAGAGCTTATGTGACCAGTATAAAGAGAAAATGTGATATTGGGTCACCTTATCTAATACCTCTTTGAGATTTAAAGAAGCCTCTTAGTGAACCATTAATGAGAATAGAGAAAGACACTGTTGTTATACACTCCTTTATCAGATGTATCCATTTATGATTGAAACCCAAATTTTGCATCACTATAAAGAGAAAATCCCACTCCACCTGATCGAAAGCCTTCTCCATATAATGCTTAAGTGCCAGCGAGCTTGTTTTTCTTGTTTGTTTTTTGAGATGGTAAAAAAGCTCATGAGCTACGATGGTATTTTCTTTGATATTTCTACCTGGAACGAATGTTGTCTGGAGGGGAGAAATTATTTTTGGGAGAAAGATTTTAAAACGATTGGCCATGATCTTTGTTATAATCTTGTAACTGATATTTGTGAGGCTAATAGGGCGATATTGACCAGGACTGGATGAACAAGTCGTCTTTGGAATAAGAGCAATGTTGGTATGATTGATCTGCTTTAAAAGCTGCCCACTACTAAAGAAATTCTGAACTACCAATATGACGTCTTTTTTTATAATACTCCAATAGTGCTTATAGAATAGAGCGGTCATTCCATTTGGCCTTGGAGCTTTATTGCTGGAAATCTGTTTTAAAGCTTCCAATATTTCCTTTTCTTCTGGTATTGCAACTAGAGATTCATTCTCTATTTCTGAAATTTGCTTATCGAAGAGATTATCCAGTTGATCCGAAACAATTGGATTTGAAGAGGAATATATAGTTCTAAAATAATTAATAAAAGAAGTCTCTATGACAGTGGGGTCCATTGACCAAATACCCGGCGCCAGTTTGATAGAGTCAATAGCATTCCTTCTTCTCCGGATAGTTGTTGTCAAATGATAAATTTTGGTATTAAGATCCGTTAAAGTAAGCCAGGTGAGTCTCGATTTTTGCTTCCATAGTATTTCTTCATATTCTCTTTGCTTGTGAAGTTTATTTTGTAGAAATTGTTCCATTTCTTGATTGTAGGGAGTCATGACATCTTCTTGTACCTTGAGAAGCTCACTTTCAATCTGATGAATATTGTGGTTCATTTTCTCAAAATGATCTTTGTTCCAGACTTTAAGTGTTTCTTTGGTTGATTTGATTTGCTTACATAGAATATAAGACGGATTACCCACTTGGGATTTACTCCATGCTTCACTGATAATTTGGTGGCTCAATGGCTCACGGATTTAGAATTCTTCAAACTTGAAGGAAGGCGCTTGACGAACATTAGCCGTAGTTTGTAACATGATGGGATGATGATCGGAAGCTGATGATGCAAGATGTTGCAATGTAGCATCTGAGAAAAGTAGCCTCCATTCTTGATTTGCAATAGCTCGATCTAATCTTTCTCTTATAAGGGCTTGACCCTGTATATTATTGGTCCATGTAAACTTTGGGCCCATGTAGTCGATGTCTATAAGGTCACTCCTATCCATAAGAGCTTTAGGTTATGTTTGGAAACAAAGATGAGAAATCTCATCTCATCTCTATCTCATCTCATCATTACATCTTTTTCAAATCCCCATACAAAATATAATAAACAATTCAACTTTTTCAAATTCTAATTTAACTTTTTCAAATCCCAAAACAATAATAATATTAAAAAATAATATTTTAAACTTTCATCTTAACACTATTCACAAAATTTTTAAAAATTCTCATCTTATCTCATCTTCCAAGCATAACCTAAGAGATAGATGTTCCTCCAAAATTTTCAAATTGATCAATGAGATCATTGAAATCACCCAGACAAACCCAAGACCCTGGAAAAGATTGATATAATGAATCTAAGTGACTCCAAAAAACTAATTTTGTTGTTCCATTGGGCTGGTGCATATACATAGGTAATCAACCACGGATGATGTGCAAGATCAGAGTAAAGTAAAACTGAAATTGCATTAATATTTATATTTACAGGTTCTATTTTACACCCGGTCTCCACAAAAGTAGCAATCCCCCTTTTTTACAATCAGTTGGATAGTGAACAAAATTTTGGAAACCTAAACTATTTACAATAGATATGGTGCGATCATCCGTCACCAAGGTTTCCGACAAAAAGATTACATCCGGGTTATATTTCCTAATATTAGTCCTTAAGTTTCTGATTGCTTTGGGGCGGGCTAATCCCCTACAATTTCATGCTAGTGTCTTCACTTAACTGGGGGAGGCATTTTTAAGTTTGCCTCGCTAGCTAATTTGGATTTTCCTTACGGGTATGTTGGTGGTCTACTATAAGGATTAACTTTTGCCTTCCCTTTTAATTTTTTCGGCTTCCTAAGAGAACCTGAATGCATGTCCAGTAGAGTACGTGCCAAAGAATCTTCATCTATTTGTGGCTTTGGAGGATGTTTTTCTGTAGAGTCTATTTTCTCCACTTTGATGAGACGCTGTGATTTCCTCTTTGGAGCTTCAGAAGACTCAACTTGATGTTGTCCTTTGGAAGAAGAGATAACTCGAGATTCTTGATGAGCTTTAGCAATATCACTATCTGAATTTTCACTGTGGATATGATCGGATGATAAATTAGCTGCCACCTTTATCTGCATCAGGCTATTTTTAGAGTTGACATTTAAATCTTCTATCAATTGAATATTCATGTGAGGAGATGATAAAGCCAAGTCTGATGCCGAGTCCATATATGAAGAAGTGAAAGTATGAAAGCCGACTGGATCACATGAAGTTGATGTGCTGTACATATGGGCCATTAATGGACTAAGAATCGGTGTAGCGTTGAAGAGGAGCTCGGGCTTATTGCCAAAGAAAACTCGCTGAGGCCTATTAGAGTGTATCGGTGGAAAGTCCATAAATAAAGACCTAGATTCCTGTTGATTAATGGAGCTGAGCCCAAGCCCAAGCCCGATACCTATCCCAAGTCCACTACGTTCCTTCTGACTATTATAGCCTTGCATAGCCGTGTAAATCCGTTTCCATTGTGTTCTCCATGAAGGTCGGTGCTACGTTGACTCAAGAGCCGATAGGAATGAAGACGATTACTGTACCCGAGAGCTACCTTCAGCTGCCACCTATGCTGCTAGCCTGGAAGACATAAGGGATATTTTGCTCTGATTCAAGGTATGGCTGCTGGATTCTGTAGATGGCTTAACAGTGAATGAATTAAAGTTTTTTGATGAGGAAAGTAATGAGCTAGGTTCACTGTAGCTGTGTAGAGTAGCTGAGTTGTCTCGCATGGAAATATCACCCAGATTCAGAGAGCTCGAAGGAGAAGAGATCAAGTGCAGCCATGCCGGATTACTATTTGGAATTTTTTCACTGGTAATACTGTCTTGACTGTGTAGTGAAATATCCGACTGCTTACTTACATTGAAACTTTGCTTTCCTTTACCTTTGGTAGAAACCGAAGGAGAGAAATTAGCAAATGGGGCTATTTCATCATATTGCCCACCACTTGGTTGATGAAAAGTCTGAGTAGTCTCAAAGCTGCTTTGAAATTCTGCTCTTATCCATGGGCCGTATGATAACCTTGTAGGAGTTGAACTTAAGTAACCACAAAAGATTGGAATGACCAAGCCTTCCACATGCATAACAAAAGTCTGCCAACTTTTCATATTTTATTGCTATCCATATTTCATGGTTGCCGAGTCTTGGCATTTTGAACCCTTGCTGAAGAGGTTTGGTGACATCAAGCTCAACTTTAAGCCTAATATACTTTCTGAATGCTAAACCATAAAGAGGATCTTCCTCCACTTTGATCAAAGTACCAAGAGCTTTCCCAATTTCTATAGCATTATCAAGAGTAATATGATCTAGGGGTAAACCATGTATTTGTACATTAAAAGCTGCATGATTTAAACTGATTTCATGGAGAGTAGCTCCCGGAGGCCATGGTTTCAGAATTAGCAAATGTCCTTTAACATTCCGTGGAGCTTGATTAAGTACTCATAATTTATCTTGAGGTGTTCTAAAGGTGAATATAAACTTGTTTATATCCATATCTTCAATAAGAAAATTATGGATAAAGTTCCAAGAGGCTTTAATACTGGAATGAATAGCATACTTGTTCAAAGGTCGATCTGCAACTAACCTTCCAATCAGGATTTTATCTGAAATAGTTTTGGTTGTCTCTGGAGCAGATCATGCCATGACAATGCCTTTGTTTGAAGGATCAGAACATCCATATCCATTTGTTGAAAAAGCTTTAGAAGCAGAGACTAAGGTTATGCTTGGTAGATAAGATAAGATGAGAATTTTTAAAAATTTTATGAATAGTATTAAGATAAAAGTTTAAAATATTATTTTTTAATATTATTATTGTTTTGAAATTTGAAAAAGTTAAATTAGAATTTGAAAAAGTTGAATTGTTTATTATATTTTGTATTGGGATTTGAAAAAAATGTAATGATGAGATGAGATAGAGATAAGATGAGATTTCTCATCTTTACTACCAAACATAACCTAAGTATAGAGCAAGCCTGAGATAGCTAGACAAAAAGAGATAAAAACTCCTTTGGAATATAAGAAAAAAGACTAGAAAAATAGCAATAATAAGTACAAAAAATATTTTTCACTTTCTAGATAAAGAAGGTCTAACTTCTCACTAGCTAGTTTAGTTCACTCATCATTATACCAATACATTACGTATAATTTCTTTATTTTTTTATTTTTTTGGACATAAATAATGAGTGAAATTAATTAATTAATTTAAAAAAATAAATAGCAAGCATCCTAATTACCCTGCCAGCTGGCTATCTCTGAGCAAGTGAACTGCATGCTGTCAGGGTCAATGGGACCTAATCGTCTCTTCTCTACAGGTGGGCCCTTTTGTTTTAGCTGCCATGCATCCCCCCTCACGACCCCTATATATAGCTCTGCCATTAACACCTTCCTTTCACACTGCAAACTCGGAGAGGAAGGAAGTAATTCCTAGAAAGCGCCTCACTTTTCTTCAGAAAAAATAAGAACTTTATCCTTTCTCTTTCTCTCTCTTCATGGCAACCTCGGTACACAACCGCCGGTTTACACCTCTCCAACCCACCGTTAAGGACGTTGTTCTTACCTTCAAATCGGGTCTCAACAACTACCGGTCTGTTGACTCGACTGCCGTGACGGCAGAAGACTCTTCGAGCGAGGATGAAGATGCGAACGATTTCAGAGAATTGGTAGAGAAAGGTAAC
This sequence comes from Cyclocarya paliurus, assembly GCA_029856935.1. Lineage (NCBI taxonomy): Eukaryota > Viridiplantae > Streptophyta > Magnoliopsida > Fagales > Juglandaceae > Cyclocarya > Cyclocarya paliurus. The sequence continues at coordinate 24,881,073 of CM056957.1, read as the reverse complement.
CGCGAATTGGAGCAGTCTACCTTGGACCCGCAAGACGCGGCGACGGCGGACAGATGGGTGGAGCGCAACCCGGCCATGGTCCGGCTTACGGGGAAGCACCCCTTCAACTCGGAACCGCCACTGACCCGGCTTATGCACAACGGGTTCATCACCCCGGTGCCACTCCACTACGTGCGCAACCACGGGCCGGTGCCCAAGGCCAGCTGGGACGACTGGACTATCGAGGTCTGCGGATTCGTCAAGCGACCTGGCCGGTTCACCATGGACGAACTCGTCACTGAGTTCAAGAGCCGGGAATTCCCGGTCACGCTGGTCTGCGCTGGAAACAGACGGAAAGAGCAGAACATGGTGAAGAAGACCATCGGTTTCAACTGGGGCGCCGCAGGGATCTCCACTTCGGTGTGGCGAGGTGTACTCTTACGCCATGTGCTCAAGCGGTGTGGGATCTTGAGCCGCAAACGCGGGGCACTCAATGTGTGCTTCGAAGGGGCTGAGGAATTGCCAGGTGGCGGTGGGTCCAAGTACGGGACCAGTATCAAGTACGAGATCGCCATGGATCCGTCGCGGGACATCATGTTGGCATACATGCAAAACGGTGCGCAATTGGCGCCGGACCACGGATTCCCGGTGAGGATGATCGTTCCGGGATTCATAGGCGGGCGAATGGTGAAATGGCTGAAGCGGATTATTGTGACGACCCGAGAATCCGATAGTTACTACCATTACAACGATAACAGAGTACTTCCTTCCCACGTTGACGCAGAGCTAGCGAACGCCGAAGGTGCCTTGCCTCTCTTTTTGCGCACGATTCTGACCCAGTCTTTTCAAAGCATGGAATGAAAATAGCCTTTATTTGTATATGCTTATCTCCTTTCCATTTTTCTTAAACGCTTTTCAATTGAAGCGTGCGAGTCAAATTTCATGTGAGTTTTAGGAATTTATCTTGAAATGGCAAGAAGCGAAATGATTTGGGGTTTGTGCAGCTTGGTGGTATAAGCCTGAGTACATTATTAACGAGCTGAACATAAACTCTGTGATGACGACGCCATGCCACGAGGAGATCTTGCCGATAAACTCGTGGACAACGCAGAGGCCATACACTTTGAGGGGCTATGCATATTCCGGTGAGTTCTTGATCCTATAACTCTATTGTTTACCCTTAAGACGGTAGCTTTGCTCGCGTGCATGGGTCTTGTATTATCATTGAGTGGCATATAAAAATATTCTGTGATCTCATCGCTTTTTCTAAGAAAATCTGTTTTATTTAGAGAATTGGCTTGCATCAATTTCCTTGGAACTTGGAATTATGAATAATTATTATTTTTGGAACGATGTTTTTTATGTTGGTTAGTTTCTAAAACCAGGGGCGGGGTAATAAATTAATCCTGATTAAAATGTACGTCTACCTTCTTTGATTAGGGAGAGGTTTGAGCAGGAATTAATTAATAATTATTTCTCTTATTTTATTGGTACCCAGGAGGTGGGAGAAAAGTGACTCGTGTCGAGGTGACTATAGACGGTGGAGAGACATGGCGGGTGTGCGCGTTGGACCACCAGGAGAAGCCGAACAAGTACGGAAAATATTGGTGCTGGTGCTTCTGGTCGTTGGAGGTGGAGGTGCTGGACCTGCTTGGAACCAAGGAGATTGCTGTTCGAGCCTGGGATGAGGCCCTCAACACTCAGCCCGAGAAGCTCATTTGGAATGTCATGGTGCGTCCATACGTACCTTTCTCTCTGCCTTGCCTTTGCTTTGAGCCGCTCATAAATTCTTATTACTTCTTAGTGGTCCACATTTTTTTTTTTTTGCCTTGGTTGGAGATCCAGTGGTTAGTTCGATGTTGTCGGTAAGTCTTCTGATAAATTTTATACGAATGGTTGCGGGAAAAGTAGAGTGATCGAGTACCGTTGATTCCATCACATTGGATCCGTCCTGCTTTCCGCCGCTACAAGAGTTGGAGTTTCTGTGCTTTGTCAAACCAACAAATATATCACTATCACTGCAATGGGCTGGAATATTGGGACCCCTACCGAACTAAAAAAAAGAGAAAAAAAGGCTTCACGTATCTATAGTCTCTTAGCCTTTATTCATTCATTCTTGTGAATGATTCTAGGCCGAACATATTTATTTTTGAGAAATATAATTTTAGTAAAAGTATCCTACAATCATTTTAAAAAAATTGAATACCCATGAAAAAATAATTGTATACAACATCACTCTTAATTTTTATATTTCCAGGTGAAAATGGTAGCAACTCAGCCTAAAAGGTGGTGCAATCATAATAACAACGAAACAAGTTTATAGATAGTACTCGAGATATCGGTTGAATTGTAGAAAGGAGAAATTATTGAACTATCATGTTACTAATTTTCCAAGCATGCATTTCAACGCCAATCAGCGTAGATGCCGCTAGGTTTGACTTGAGGCCTTCGTTGTATACTGATTTATACTCGTATTCCATTAATCAACAGGGAATGATGAACAACTGCTGGTTTCGGGTAAAAACAAATGTGTGCAAGCCACACAAGGGGGAGATTGGAATCTTGTTTGAGCACCCAACTCTTCCCGGAAACCAGTCCGGTGGATGGATGGCCAAAGAAAAGCACCTCGAGAAATCAACCGAAGCAAACGCATCCCTCAAGAAGAGCGTCTCATCACCCTTCATGAACACTTCCTCAAACTTGTACCCAATGTCTGAGGTAAAAAAGCACAGCTCGGCCGATTCAGCTTGGATCATTGTCCACGGCCACATCTATGATTGCACCCGGTTCCTCAATGATCACCCTGGTGGTACCGACAGCATTCTCATCAATGCCGGTACTGACTGCACCGAAGAGTTTGACGCAATTCACTCCGACAAGGCCAAGAAATTGCTCGAGGAGTATCGAATAGGCGAGCTGATCACGACGGGTTATGCTTCCGACTCGAACACCTCTTCGCCCAACAGCTCAGTGCATGGTGCCTCGAACACATCCCACCTTGCTCCCATCAAAGAGACTGCGCCACTAAGAAGTGTGGCGCTCGTCCCGCGTGAGAAAATCCAATGCAAGCTCGTGGAGAAAAGATCAATATCCCATAACGTACGGCTCTTCCGGTTTGGATTGCCATCCGATGACCAGGTCTTGGGTTTACCGGTAGGGAAGCATATATTTTTGTGCGCTACCATAGACGGGAAGCTGTGCATGCGGGCTTACACTCCATCGAGCACCGTCGATGTAGTCGGGTACTTTGATCTGGTGGTTAAGATTTACTTCAAAAACGTGCATCCAAGGTTCCCTAATGGAGGACTCATGTCACAGTACCTAGACTCACTTCCTCTAGGTTCGGTTCTAGACGTGAAGGGTCCATTGGGTCACATAGAATATACTGGCCGCGGCAACTTTTTAGTACATGGAAAACATAAGTCTGCGAAGAAGCTAGCCATGATAGCAGGTGGGACAGGGATCACACCCATATATCAAGTGATTCAGGCGATTCTAAAGGACCCAGAGGACGAGACAGAAATGTATGTGGTCTACGCGAATCGCACCGAAGACGATATCTTGCTTAGAGAAGAGCTTGATGCTTGGGCTGAGAAATATGAAAGATTCAAGGTGTGGTACGTGGTGCAAGAATCTATAAAGGAAGGGTGGCAGTACAGTCAGGGATTTATCACGGAGAGTATTCTGCGTGAGCACATCCCAGAAGGAACAGAGGATACTTTGGCGTTGGCATGTGGGCCCCCGCCGATGATTCTCACCTTGCAGCCAAACTTGGAGAAGATGAATTATGATATCAAGAATTCGTTGCTGCTCTTTTAAAAGGATATTGGAAAAAGAAGTTCAGAAGGTGATGAGGTAAGACGAGGTTGTATATACTGCGTGACGTTGTACCCTTTAAGGCAGCTTTTCTATCGGTTACCTTTAACTAAGGAAAGCTTAAGTTGTACCCTTTGTAGAATTTCTGATCCAATGGGGGGTTTCATGCACGTTGAGGACGATGTTTTATGAAAGGTAATAATTTAATTCATTGTTTATTGTCAAATATACTTGGAGCCTTGTGATCTGTGTCAAGTAGCTTGGGAATCTAATCGATCGAATGTTCCATATATCGTGATGCTGCTTATCTCTCATCTAAACCTCATGTAGTAGTACTGGGGCTCCCCATGAATGACTGCCCAAACTCAGGATGTCCCACCTCAGTTCAGTGGTGTTGGATTTTCAACGAGTAAAGTTAATGGCTGAAGCTCATGAAATAGCTTGGGTTGGAGTGCACATTCATGAAGATGAACTTATTTACCAATCCAATAAATTATTATTAACGAAACCCTATAAATATCATAATTAAGCGAAATATCAATGATCTTTGTTTATCATGCATGCGAGGACACGTATATATATAGAGATCATGGCTAATTAACTTAAATATAGCCTGGCCTAATTGGTTTATACGTACAATATTGATGCATGTCTCGTTTAAAAGGATGCTCACATGTGGACCTGGTCACGTGAGAGAGAGAGAGAGAGAGAGCTCATGCATGCATGATCACCAAGTAAACCAAAAGGTTATTTTTGCAACCGCCGCATCCGAGAGGCATGCGAGCGTCCGCAGCTTTCAGGGTGAGCGAAAGAGCAACCATATATATTTGGCCCCCCTTAGCTAGCTTGTTGTTTGGCGCTTGGAAAGGTCATCTTGGGATAGAGTTTCCCCGCCCACAACATGAACGTGGGCCCTCCTCATAGAATATAATATTCTCAATTCATCTGCATTATATTACTATATATATATATATATATATTATAATACAAACATGGTTGAATAATAAAGTTAAAGGATTCTGTGTGCAGGTATCAACTTGGGTAATCAGATTCTGCTGTTTGCCACCTAATTGGGTTGAACCATAAAGCTTAATTTGATCCCTTTAAAAAACTCCCAGTTTATGGGGCAAAAACGACAAGCTAGCTAGGGTACTGTACTCTTTTCCTATCTTCATATATTATATATATTCCCCATCATCAATACCCGAAGTTTTAATTTGTACCTTATAATAATCTTTATTATATCAGTTGTTTATCCCTTTTTCTTCAAATTCTGGCATACATCATTCGATCACCAAGGACTTGGGGGCCAAAATCTTCATGTACACATTATTTAAAATTGAACCTAAAGGAATATTCTTCAGTCCCGATCGAGAGATGCAATATTATATCTATTCATAAACGAACATAAAATAAGTCTACGAGATACAGCTGTATATAATGTTTTATATACCAAGCTTTTCACAACTACAGTACATACATGATTTGTGTTAGAAGAATGATAGCGACAAAGAAATTTCCCAGACTTGATGTTATATGTTATATTATAAAATTATTTTTATTGTAAAATAAATCTAGCGTCTTATATAAAACTATGTTAACATGTGAGTTTACTTTAATATCAATTTTCTGTGATTATATGAAAGTTCTCTTTATGTTATACCCCAACCACGATGCAGTCATAAAGGTTACCCACTTTAAAAATTATGATTAATATCATTACAAAAAACAAAACCACAGTAGAAGCAATAAAAGTGAGGATCAAGGCTACCTTTTGTTTTAAATCTTATCATCCACAATCACACATAAAAACAACTATATAAAATAAATTATTTAAACAGTTTGCGATCGAAAATTATAAAATTTTAAATAAAATTAGATAATTTCTTAAGAGAGAGAAAAAACAGACCCATGATTGAAAAAGAACTTGGACTCATCTATAAGGCTCCTATTCGAAATGAGTTCTGATGGGCCACGAAACCAAGAATTGGGCGCGGGTTACTGCTGAGAATGGCCCATAGGGGACCGGACATACTATTAAAAGAGACCGACACAGAAGGAAAACAGTAGCCGAGCAGGGACAGGGCATCAGTCATCAGGAAAAGAAAAATCCACCAGTTATGGCAGAGTCCAGTTGGTCCTCAAACAACAACTGCATCTGATTGAAAGCCCTAGAGTTTCTACAATTAATTATTATTGACCATAATTTAGGGATACGTACACGCCATATATTGGCAGACAATATGGCCAACCATGCCCCGAAATTGACCCTAAAAAAATGTACCTTTCTTCTTTCTTTTTTATTTTTTTGAAATTATCAGGACTTGTATTAAAAAGATCTTAGACAAGTGTCTGAATATAAATAGGAACTGAATCAAAAGAGGCGGTACAATTACTGATGTATAGAGCATCCTTGCTTAAGGCATGAGCAGCAGAATTGTTTACTCCAAAGTATGCCTTGTTGACCAAAATGCAAATGAGTCGAGGGTTTGCCTTGTGTCTGCTATGAGCTTTCCTGCATATGTGATTGGATCATTGGGGAACTTCAGACCTGTTACTACCTGCAGGGACCTTTCAACCCATGAACATTCATATGCCAATACCAAATCCTTCACCCAAAGACTTTTTCCTTCAAATTCAGACGATTCGTGTGATCGATCTATAATTATATTAAGTATCCAATAAGCATGTACAAAACACTTCTTTTTTTTTTTTATAAAAAACATTTTAGTTACAAAGTGATTATATAAAAGTAAACTTACAAATTAATGGTATTTGAAGCGGTATGTTATATTATAAAATTATTTTTATTGCAAAGTAGATTTTACAGATCACATAAAATCGTATCAATTTATAAGTTTACTTTTATATAATTTTTACGTGCACGTAGCACTTTTTTTTTTTTAATTAATGTGTAGCTTACATTCTGATATCTCTTCATTAAAAAAGTACATACTTGTCATATATTCAAAGAACACACTTCAATTTTTTAATTGAGTTCGAAAGAATTTCTTCCAACCCAATTTGGCTAGAAAATTTGTCCTTGGACGTACATGGCGACTATGACAGCAACATAGGTGAAGATCCTCCACTTGATAGAATTTTAAGAGGGGTATTTAAATTGTGCAAGCTTTTCTTTAAAAAAAAATTTGAGACCCGCTTTAAAAAAATCTATTTTGACAAACTCTATAAATATGCCGTCTGTAATATATTTCCATCGTCAGGATTCAGACCGTACGATCAGATGCTTCAAAGAAATGAAGATAAACATTTTATTTTTAGGTTTTGCTATATAATTTTTTACTATTTATCCACACTCCACACTCTATATTTTTTAATATATTTTTAAAAAAAATTTTGAATTTATTTTTTTTAAACTATTTCAAATTTTTTATTCACTATTCATATAAAAATTATTTAATAAAAAAAATTAAAAAAAATTAAAAAAAAATAAAGTGTGGAGTGTTGAAAGGTTGGAAAGATTTATTATTTATTTTTTGCTATTTTTACTCATTTTATTGTAAAATATATTCCTCGTTTAAGACTTTTAAGTAATTTCCTATCGTGTGATGAAAGTAAATGAAAACTAATTCATGATAAATGGAAAATGAAATTAATTCTCCGCTCCTATATTTTTATGATCCACTTTTTTTCATTCAAACCACCAGCAAATGCTCGTGAGCCAAGTGACATGAACAGTATTTCAATTAATCTCTGAGGTATACAAGTTTTCGGTAAGAATACTAGCATTAGCTTGGCCAAATGTATTTTTAAAATTTAGCCAATATCACACCTTTTTATATTTACCTATTCTATTCAAATTTAATCTTCATATTGGATTAGTCATTTACTCTCTATATAATAATAAAATATTATTAAATTAATAATTTTTTTATTTAATTTATTTGTATCACATTTTATAATTCTACCAATTTAATATTAATAATAATTATATTCTAATTAAATTAATATTAAAAAAATCATATTTTTAAAAGTCATTTAATGCTAATAACAAAAAATATTTGATTAAACTCATCAAAAATTCTATCTAAATTTCTTAATTACAAACCAAATAGTATTTTTATTGGAGTGAGAAACTAATATTTTAATGTTTGCTTGGAGTGAGAAATTATTATTTTAACTTTTAGTGAATCAATTTGGTTCTTCAAATTTAGCTAATCACTGTAGCAGAAATGCAAATTATTTTAGAGATGCCTAATCTAATGTGAGGTCTTTTTAGTACAAATTATCTAAATTTTAACCAACATTCAACTTTGCCCAAACCAATACCAGTGCTCTAAGGAGTTTTCTACAAGTGTAGCTCAGATAATTTTAAAAAAAAAAATCTCCCAAATCAATAGCCTTAAGAGATTGTTTGCACCTAATTAAAGAGATCTAAACCTTAAACCTAGAGGAAGCATACTCTAAGTCCAAAGCATTTATCACTTGAGCCAATTATGCATGCAACAAGTAGATCATCCAAGCCCGGACTTAGAAGCCAGTTAAATCAACTGTTGCAATCAGAATAATATTATTCCCTACAAATTGATGATAACAACGAATAACTTATGAGCACAAGAACCTTTACTTTTTTCAACTTTATGTGGACCAAAGGAGAATAATGGCATCCATGCACCTTTAGCACGCCCGATTTATAGCAAGATATGAGCTTGAATATGAAGACACAAGCTCTAGCTGCACCCTCTCTAAAGCTCTTCCAATCCATGGCTCAATCCCGTCCTGCGCGTGTTGAAACAGAGACACTCAGCCATGTCTTAAGTCTTGTGGAAGCCTTCAGAGCTTTCGACGCAGACAATGATGGGGCAATAACAGCTGCTGAGCTCGGTGGCATCATGGGATCACTTGGGTACAATCCGAGTGAACAAGAGGTAAGCCAAATGATGCTGGAGGGAGACACTAACAAGGATGGGTTGCTAAGCATAGAGGAGTTCTTGGAGCTGAACACGAAGAATTTGGAACTTGACTCTTGGGGAAATCTCCTTAAAATGTCTTTCCAAGCTTTCGATGATGATCGGAATGAAGCTTTGACAGGAGAGGAGCTATTCGGGGTGATGTCGAATCTACAGCTCGTAGGGACGTTGTCTCTGGAGGATTGCCAAGCTATTGTTGCTTCCATGGATGGAGATGGAGATGGAGCTGTTAGCTTTGAGGATTTCAAACTTATAGTCAATTCCATCCTCTAGATTCTCGTGTTCTTTATGCTTAAGATAAAACGAGTGTTTACTCAAAAGGGTTAATGGCGCCTGAGTCATTAACAAAAATAAATGGGGATTTCATGTTATCCATCAAGTTGCCGAGGTTCACATGACTTCACACAGCAATCAACTCAAATAGCTCATGTGTTCTTCTGCGTACCATACAGACATTAACATCCCCAAATCACCATCAAATACCTAGCATGCTGCAAGAAGGATTTTTTTTTTTTTTCCTTTTTTTATAAGCAATATATGCAAGAAGCTTTTGCTGAACCTACTTTGTTCTTATAGACAAAGCAAAGTTTAACATGTTTATACACAACTTTAACTCAACTAGTATTAAAGAGTATTTTCAATTTAATTCGAACACATAATCAAAGTTTAAACCCATACTCTGACAGTCAGCAGGATGAATATAGTAAATAGCAAATTCCTTCAAGACATAGAGTACGTTCATGGAAATTGCGATGACACTTTCATGGATTCTTTCTTTCTCTTTTTTCTCTCACGTCAGATGGTAATAATAAAACTACAATTAGATGTTAAACTGAATTAAATTAAATTAAATTATTAAAATATTATTATTTAAAAATTTAAAAAAATTGCAACGACCAGTTTGATACTGGTCGTTAAGCAAACAGCTGTATAAAGAAAGAGTAACGCAGTTTCAAATATACAAGATTGGAGATTTGGACACTACTTCTGAAAATAATGGACAAATGCAGAACTCCAAAAAATTTTACTTCTTATCCATGAAGCCTGAGTTTTGCTACGAATCAACTGTTCACTACACACCTGAATTTTTTTTTTTTTCTTAAGATATAGAAATATTTTTGTGAAATGATAAATAATAACTAACATATTGATGCAAGGAGATCCGAGCCAGATGATGCTGAGCTGTCAGATTGCACCTTAATGGCACTGAGATACCATGAGTTGACAGATCAGTGCAAAGGCAGGAATTGATTGTGATATGTTTCTCATTGGGGCCGTTTTGGGTGTGTTTCAGTCTTTTGACCATAACTTTGGCTACGGGTGTCGGAATCGCACATAAGACCCCAATTCGGAAAGCTCCTTTCAACACGCACGCTGTCCACATCGAGCATGGCTCCATGTGCCTTTTTTTAGACCTCAAATTCTGCTGTTTTCCCCTCCGAATTATTAGTTTTAGTTATTTTTTACTATTTATGATAATTTTTCGCTTGTCAATTAGGAAGTCGTTTTAAATCCGATTTGGGCCGGATTTTTTGCAAATTGCTTATTTTATTTTGAATTTCAATTTAGAGTGATTTTCGAGATTTGCTATTTTTGACAAAATTCGGATAAACACGATTTTTGGCTATAACAGTCCGGCTTGTGGACTGATTTGGATGATTTGGTTGGATTTTATAATATTCCGTTAAACCCTAGAGACTTTTCTCTCTGGTTTTGGGTGAATTTTCTCCTGTGAATCATCTGTTGGAACTAGCCTGCAGGATAATCGCTATCCTGTCCGGCATCACATATAAAATGATAAATAGTGACCGATAAAAATCATTTTTAGCCTAAAAAATATAGGTACTGCAGAGAACACTTAGAACTAAGGGTGTTCAACCGGGCCGGATTTTTTTCCGGTCCAATCCGAAACCCAAAATCTGGGTAGATCTGGGCGGGTAAAAAAAATTCGTGCCCGCCCAGATCCGGTTTTAAATCCGGTTTCCATAACCGGCTGCTTTATTTTAAAAACATTGATTTTGATTTTAAACGGCTTCGTTTTTACTCGTTTCTGTGATTTAATCCTCATTCCTTCGAGTCCTCGACTCTCATTCTCATTTCTATGTCTTGAGTGTCTCTGAAAAGATGAAACCCTAGCTCCGCCGTCACTGGTTTGCACCCCTTGAGTGCCTCTCTGCCTCTGATTTCACTCGAGTCCTCGAAGGCTCAGAGCCCCTTTCTCTCAACTGAGCTGAAAGGTGAAACCCTAGCAGCTAGTCGTCACTGCGAGCGCCAAGTCTGCGAGCCCAATCTCTCTCTCTCAACTCCGAAACCTACGGTATGTTCATCTCTTTCTCTCTGTTTGTATAGATATTTTTATGTTGTGTTTAAAGTTAGATGCACTTTGGATTTAAGTAAGTGGGTTTGGATTTGTGTGGGCTGTTGGTTTGTTTAAAAATGGATAAGAGAGTCATTGATCTGCTTTTGGTTCGTTTAATTTGGGTCAAAATAGTATATACAAATCTAATGCCGTGTTTGTTTCCCCCAAATCCCTTCTGGCCTTCTCAGAAATTTCGAATTCCTTTGCACATCTGGGTGAGAGACGATGAGGCTACCATTCATATTCTCTCTCTCTAAGCCTGTAAGGTATCTTTCTTTGTACTTAGGGATTTTTCTCAGTTTTCCTCGTCTTCCTGTTAGATTCATATGAAATTGAGGTTTTTTTTTGTTTGTCTGGTTTATATTAATTTTTCATTGCTCTGTAAGCTTATTTCGATACCTTATCAGTGATTTTTTCTATTCGGCTCATGTATGAAACGAAAAAAGTCAAGTTTTAATCACTGTTTTATGTAATACTCTGCTTGTTTGGTTTATATTATTTTTCCATTACTCTGTTTTTCAATTGGGATTTAGTTTTCTTGCTATTACGGTTGGTTTATGCCTTTTATTTCCGTCTGCTTATTGAGTGGCTGAAAGCATAAATTAGACATGATTGTACATCCCGAGGGGTTTCAATTGAATAGATGCATATGAGTTTTGTAGAATAAAGTGGCTAATTTAATTTTTGGGGCATAAAGCTTCCACTTATCTTTTAGATTATCTGAATGAATGGCTGCCTTCTAATTTTGGTATTAGTAAATTGTTTTCATCATCATTTTCTGATCCATGACCTGCTTTTGATGGAGACTTCGAATGGCCTACTTTATTCTTTTCCCATGTTTGTCAAAACTGGTAATGTGATCTTTGTACTTAGGGATTTTTCTCATAAAAAGTTCAGATTTGTTTGGTTTATATTATTTTTCCTTTATTCTGTAAGTTTATTTCGATACCTTATTAGTGGATTTTTTTCTTTGCTCTGTTTTTCACATGGGATTTTGTTTTAATCATTGTTTTTACTCTAGGATGTGAAATTCACATTTCCTTTTGTGGCATTTAACAATATCAATCTCTATTTTTTATGGTGGTATTAAATGGGCAGAGATTGCTTATATCCTAAAATTAATATTATTCCGTTATTGGGTTTGAATCTTTGTCTATGGTACTTTCATACTTTGTATTGTAGTGTTCTGCTCTTGTATTCTATGCAGTTTTATCCTCGTTGATCCTTCTTTAGAGTCTAATGGGTATTCATGTCAATGATTTACAGCAACGACTTCCCTATTCTAAGTATGATGCATTACAGACTAAACACAATGCACACTGCCCTCATTTAAGCAAAAGTCAGTTGTTCTTTGCTTTAATTCTACATCTTTTTTATAATAATCCTCGTGTTATTCAATCACAAAATACTTTCATCTGGATTGATAATTTTACCTTTTTGAATGCTTCTTGGAGTTTAAGTAATACTAGAGAATTTCTTAATACTAAGTGAATGATTTTTCCATGTGCTGTTTCTTAATGCTTTCATCTGGATTGATAGTGAGGTTTTGTTTCAAGTTTTATTCTTTTGTTCTTTTTGACTTATTGTTTCTAATCATTATAGTTTTCATTTTTCTATTGTAATTGATGTTGGCAGCTAATTGAGAGACAGTCTAGTAAAAAATTTCTCCTCAATTTTAGATTCAAAATGTTAGAACTTCTACATTTTGTACTATGTAAATTTATGTTTTAGTTTAATTAATTATGATGTATTTTTTTTTTTTGGTACTTTGTAAATTTATGTTTTAATATTAATTTATTCTTTAATTTATTTATTTTTATATAAAAAAATTTGAAAGAGTGTTTAAATCATTTTGTTTTTAAAAATTTGAACAATTTAAGCTTATTAGTTTTTTTTTTTTAAACAATTGCTATAAAAAAACCTTTTTTTTTAAGTTGTCTTAAAAAAAAAAAAAGTTATAACAACCGGATTATATAGTAAACAACCCGAATTATAGTAATTTTAGAAGGAAAAAAAAACCCGGATTATGGTTGAAAATCTAAATTTATAGTGAAAAATCTAAATATTTTCAGATATCCAAATTGAATCTAGCTATCCATCCAGATTAAATCCAGATTACGGATAACCATTTAAATTTTATCATCCGGTTCTAGCCGGATATCCAACATTCGGATCCGGTTATGACCGGATATCTGGATGCACAACCCTACTTAGAACCGATTGGGCGACCAGTAATTTAGAAGTTGATACTTGATTCTGGAAAAAAAACCTCAACATCGTACATATTGAGACAATGTTGGTACATATTGAGACTTTAAATATACAACGTTGGTCCCCATAAATATTGAGATCATCCTAAAACAAATATACATAATCAATTTACATCCACAACATCGACAATCTACCTAAACCCATGTTTCCAATTCACCCCAGAAGATTGGGCCAAATATCAAACCCTACTCCTGCCAGGGGGAGAATGAAAACACAGAAGCTGAAGCTGATCATCTCCCCATGAAAAAGACAGTCGAAAAATAAAACATACACCAAAGTCCTGATCAACAATTTATATATATATAGCCCTTAACCGAAAAAACGACACAGTTCAGTCCCCCATGTAGTTAACCAAGACTAGCATTCAGATCCGATTGCTAGAGAAGGCAAAGCCAGATCCTTGTGAACAAGTACCGATCGAGGACCATCTTCATCACAAAGCAAGGATTAAAAAACAGGTAAGAGACGAGAGAGTAGACTAAACGACGGAGCAAAGTGGACGTTCCACTGTTTCAGGAACACTTCCTGAGGCGCCTCGGGGGTACGCGTGCTACCAGCACGCCAACGGTCGTAGCCACGCTGTCGTTCGAACCGTCCCTCGGAGGCTGTAAAACCACAGGCAGGAACGAATGACGGTCACACCAGAAAAGTCGGTTCTTAAAACTGTCTATTAGGGCTTCTTTCCCCTGCATAAATCAGCCCCCAGCCCCCGTTGAGGGGAAACAGCTTAAACATATATACAAGAACACATGATCATGAATTACTTTATACCATCCACCACATGCAAAATAAGCGCTTATAAGAAAGTTTGTGCTGTGGATGACCGAGAAGAGAATGAATGGATAACAAACCTGAAGCTCAGCGAGAGTAACTTCACAAGTTTTGCTGTTCTCCGATACCATCCATACATGTTTGTGGAAGGAGTTGAAGAATTTGAACGCAGCAACAGCGTTTGTGAAATTCACAAAAGCGTACCCCAAATTCGAAATCTTATGCTGAAACCAAGATTTCCTACAAAACACATTCAACAAAATGGATAAAAAGAAAGAAGATAAGAGGTAACTGTATGGACAAAATGGAACTAATCGCTCAAAGCGTAGCAACATACATGAAATCCATCGGCAAGTAGACAAAATCGTACGCGGACTTGCACGTACGCGACTCTGATTTCATGTTCTCATCCTCGCAATGCTTGTCTAGAATAGCCATCAGGTCATCCCTTCTGCGCATTGATACAAGACATGAGGATGTTAACAAACTCATAAAGGAAATAGCATGATATCCACGAACACAGGCAGCTACAAGGCGAATGAAAACTCTGAATAAATGTTCATAACACAAATGGTGAATTGGGTGGACGTACGTAGACGAATGAAAAAGTAACGGACATCAAAAGCTACTGAGCCTTATATCTATCAAGGACGCCATTATCCAGTAGCCAAAAGAGATAAGAACAGAAGAACCACCGAAAGTCCTACTAAACAATGACTTCCCCTATTTCACTACTTCATATCCACTCGTTTCAGGCCTATATTCTAGTAGAAGAATACTCAAGCTGTATACTAAAAGTTTATTTACTTGGGGAAGACTAGTTTACACATAATGAGAGCGACGCAAATTAGACTGAGCTCATAATAGGATATGACACAATTACAGGCTCTAAATTAATTAGTTAAAATCAGCAAACTAGCCAAAGTAACAAATGCGTATGGTCCCGCATGCGAGAGAAAGAGAAAGGGATAGAGAGCCCACTTAAACTGGTTGGGGATGTTCTTGATCATGACAGTGGTTCTGTCAGTGCTTACGACTTCTTCCACCATGCCAGGGAAGGGAATAATGCGACCAAAACCACCGCTCTTCTTATGCGAAGCACCCCTCCTAAATTGGTCGTCCATATCCTTGCTTGCCGATCTCGAGACACCAACACTGCCACCAATGTTACCATCGGATGCGCACATGTCGGAGTTTTTTACCCCCTTCTTGGGCATCCATAATTTCCCTCTGCGACTCACAGTGGACTTTCTATGTGAAAACCTGTGTCTAAGCAGCCTCCCCCTTGGTCTTCCATCCACCTTCACCTCACAACCAAAAGTTTCATTCACCTCGAGACCCCTCAACTTCTCCGCCAACATTTCAACCTCACAATCGTTCCCGAAACAGCCAACAGAATTTGAAACCTCATAAACAGGCTGAGGCTGTGAGCAAGTATCGTAGAGTACTGGTCCGTACGATCCATAGGGGCCGGCTAAAGGATACCCATAAGTTGAGAGGTCGTAGAATCTGGAAACTACCGGTTGCCACGACTGAAACGGAGATGGCAGGAGCGGAAGCGGTGAAGGGTGGGAGAAGCCCATGACTGTGGGGAATAGTACCTTCTGCTCAGGCCAGAAGGACTGGGCGTTCGGGTTCAAGAGACTGAACCGTTGGTTCATGCCGCTATGGTTCCTAGGAGACAAAGCGGAGGCCATGTATATGTGGTGGATTATCGAACAGATAGATATATATATATATATAAGCTTCAAGCGATTGGAAGGTGGATTTACCGTCTCGAACTTATATCATGAGGCAGAAAACGCCAAGTGAATTCGATCGGTAAGGACGTGAACAGAAGGCGTTTCGCGTATTGATCGGACGGTGGGGGATTGCGATTGGGGGGGTGTCTGCGGAGGTACAACCAGGTCTGGTAAGAAAGGTAAGACTTGTGCAGACTTGTGCAGACTTGTCTATCACATTTCCGGGGCAAAAATCTCTGCCAATGTTGAACGTTGGAATAACAGATGCTCATTATAGCCAAGAGAAAAAACTGAGATACTCATAAATGCTGCCCGACAAATCCAAGTATGCTTTGGCGGCGCTACATATTTCAGACAGAATGGATTCAGTCCCAAGTGCAATTCATCTGCTCCAAGAGTCGCGCCCAAAAAATCAAAACATTACAACAATAGGGTTTAGATATAAAGATATGCTACTTCGAGGGTTTCGATCGTCGCGCTTCCGACGGAAAAAGATAATTTCTTATTCCAAATATCACACTATTACGATGGCGATATCTAAAGTGCAATCATCATTATATGATCTGATGGGTGAAAGAGAAAATGGATCTGATTTTTATTTTCCTTTTTACTGGAGTTGCTTTTTCTTCCTGGTTCGGCTGATATCGTACGTAAACACGAGGAGCAGGAACAAGGCAGTTCTGATTACGAAAAAATGAAGATTTCTACTCACCGCTTCCCAACATACGAAATTTTTTTTATTTTAATAAATATATTTTAAGATTTCGACAAAAAAATATAAAAAAGTGATACAATGCAAAAAAAAAAAAAAAATTTAGATTAATCTGATTTACAATCAAATCTAGAGAATTAAACTATATCAATCAATATTTTAAATATCGGACTGAATATCGTATCAGTCAAGATTTTAAAATGAAATATTTTAATATTAGTATCATTTCAAAATAGTCGATATATAAATAAATTATATATATAAATTATATTTCAAAATAATAATCTATATATAAATAAATTGTATATAAATATTATAGATATATAAATTATAAATAATCTAGTCTGAATTGGAGATCAAAAAATAAACTCATAATTCGAAAAAATGAAAAAAAAAATTAAAAGCCAAAATATCGGCTGGTACGAAACATATAATATACCTGTACCGAACCGATGGCTGGTACGAAAAATACCGACCGGTATGGTACGAAATTAAAGACACTGATATCAATATGACAATTTACCTTTATAAGATTTTTTTCAACTATAACATTTCTCAAAATAAAAAAATAAAATAAAATGAGAGGCTAAGAGCACTAGCATTGGACAATGTCTATAATTTGATGAATTTTACTGGAAAAAGCCGGCATTGAATTCACCAAAGGTATATTTGACAAGTTATGAGCTACAGTGTAATCAGATTTATCTTCAAGTTTGAAGATCTACTGTTCCACATTTATCTCATTATTTTATTACTAAAACTAATAGATTTCACACGCAATTATTTTTCTTTCCCTCTCTTTCTCTTATCTGCTTTCTTCTTCATCCCAAAATCCGTCAAAATCCTGAAATCCCTCTTTCTCCTTCCTCTCCTCTCCCTTCCCCGATTTCTTTCTTTCTCTTCATTTCTTTCTCCCTTCCCGATTTCTTTTTTCCTCTTCATTTCTTTCTTCCTCTCCCTCTCTTCCGGTTCGTTTCTTCCCTCTGTTTCCTCTCGTATTTTTGGACGAGCAAGAAAGTTCCCTTTGTCGTGAGAGGAGAGCAGCTCGTATTCATCACTGGGGTTTCAGCAAATCGCCATCACCTCCATAGGTGCACTGTGCGGTGCTTTCTCTCATTTTCGCAGAGCTACAGTGCTCAAATCGAAAAGCTGAGCTTCGATCCTTCACGCAGAAACAGAGCAATCAACACTGGTTTCTCTCCTTCCAGGTTCGTGCTTCACTTCTTCTCCTTTCATTGTTTGCTTCACTTCTTCCCCTCAAATGACAATCTGCAACCCTAGTTTCAATAAACAGAGAAATTGGTCAGCCCCGATGGGGGCTTTTGCTCTCGGTGAACACATACATGGTTACTGATCAAGTTTCATGTTTTTTTTTTGCTGATTTTCAGGCGCACTCAGTGTCAGAGATTCTCAAACAACTGGTAAGATCCTCGGCTTGTATACACTAACAGCTTTTTCTAGGATAGTTTAACATTTTGTGTATACAAATGCAGAATATAGAGAGCGGAAAGAGTGATTTATATGATGAGAAAAATAATATGCACGATTTATGCTTTTCTGCCGTGCCACTGGATTACATATTCAGTACTTTTTTGCTGTTAGATTATACTAATCTTGGAATCAAGCTGCTAATTTTCAGAAGTGATGCATGTTAATTTATCTTTGTTAATTTCTTTCATTCTAGGAGGCAAGCAGTGGTGTTATTCTTCCATACTAAACTATTTGTCTACAAATTAATATAATGCATTCGGAAGCATCTTTAGCATTTTGAAATTAAATTAGTGCCTTGATTCCTCTAGTAAAGTAATACCTTTGGGGTTCATATTATATGATTCTTTAATATGAAGAAGTAGACTTGAGACTTGAGAGAGAAGAAAGCCACTTCCATCATGATTATTATTGAATAAAGGCACAATAAACTATAGCTTTCAGCAAGCCACTTCCATATTATGCCATGAGATGGAAGTCCACATTAAACAACAGTATGCTCCAACAGAAACTAGTATATTGGTACAAACTTTCAGATGTGTAGCTGTTTTAATGAACTTGCGGTGTAACTGTATAATGAACTTGCTGTGTAACTTTTAGTAATGAACTTGTTGTGTAACTTTTTGGGAAAGCAACATGCAGCATTATTTGATTAAATGTTTAAATTATTCTGCCTTGTGATGTTGTCGGGTATCTATTGTGATGTGCTGCCTTGTATCTCTTTGCTTGTGCTGCCTCGTTTGACAACCCAAGGTTACGATTCTTAAAGGATGGACACTCCATTTGAGGAGGATCCCTTCTTCACCACTCTTTTACAAAGTGGCGGAGAAGGTATTAATGTCACTTCAACATATGAGCATCTTTCTAATATTATGGTCCAAACAACTCTCCTTCACTGTGAAAAGAGGCCTCCGACAAAAAAAGTTCAAAGAGGGGCATCTTTCACTGTTGAGGAGGATGGCTCAACATTGGCATCTGCATTTTTAGAGCAAGTAGAATCACTGCACCCAAGTGGTGCTACCGAGCAAGACAAGGTATGTACCATTTTCATTTACTACTGTTTTATTTTATTTATGATTCTATTTTTTTGACAATATTCATTCTAATTTTCAGATTGAAAAAGCAAAATTAATGTACAAGGAGATAGAGAAGGGAAACTTCACACTGGAGCATTATTGGTGTCAATTGAGACACCAACCCAAGTGGCAGCAGCACATGACTAATCTGAATACAAGGAGAAAACCACAAGATAAGCATCCAGCCAATGAGCAGTCACCTAAAGTTGCCGAGGATGTCATGGAGGAGAACGTTGAGAGGCCTCTAGGAAAAAAAGCGGAGAAAGATAACTTGAGGAAGCGGAAGGCTCAGAAATCATGTGATGCTAAGTTTAACATGAGTTTAGTACAAATGACTAATGATAGACAGAAATTCATGGCAGAGAGGAGAGTATGGGTGGCGAAGCAAGCTACTGATAGAGGTGTACAGCTGGAACTTGAGAAGAGAAAGTTTGAGGCTGAGATCATGAGCAAGGATCTCTCTGGCATGACTACCATGCAACAATCCTACTTCCTGAAAGTTCAGAGGAAAATATTTGAGGAGTTTTTGGATGATTCCAAAAGTACATTCGACAAATATCCATCCACACCTTATAGAGTTGAGTAACTCTTGAATATTACTTTCAGATTTCCAGCTTTTAGTGGCAGCCCAGCAACATGTTTTAGATAAACATGTGGCTGGGCAGCCACTATGAAATCTGAAATTAGCATTTATAAATGGTTGATTGTATTTTGTGACTAAGTTAACTTTTTGCAATGGTTGATTGTATTTTGGGCTGATTGTATTTTGTGACTAAGTTAACTTTTTTGTGGGATTGTATTTTGGGCTGATTGTATTTATAGATTGATGGGATATTAAATTGTTATGCTCATTTTGGAAGGGGAATTAAGTTGGTGTAATCTGAAACAAGCATCTCAAATATTTGAATGCCTTGTGTGAATGGCAGCAAGTTAATGTTAAAGTAAATGAATTTATTTGAGTTAATGTTCAGTTTGACATGTTTGAGATGCTTGTGTGATGGCACCAAGTGAGTGTTGAATATTTTCTGTGATGGTAGTGAATAGTTCTGGGTTGGCAGCTTTGAAATTGTCATTGAGTTTATTATAGTGGATGTTAAAGTGTGAATGATTCTTAGTTGATTAAGATAATAAATATTTGGAAATCATCCTAAATTTTCTTTTTTTTTTAATAAGAAATCATTCTAAATCTTAATGAATAGCCTGTTTTTCTTCCCTTCTTTCATGTAAGTATTTTTGAATCTAAGTAGAATACATAGAGCTGGGACATCTTTTTGAACTTATCATAGCAAGTACTATTCCGTTGGATAACATGCTTCATATGATGGATTTGATTATGCAATCCAATGGTGCCATTTATTGTTTTTTCTTGCTAGGTTTGCTCTAGTTATCTTTTGTTTACCTATAAAAAAAAAAAAGTTTGCTCTAGTTATCTTTTATTATAATATTGATTCACAGTTGAGTATCTCTTTTATTTTGCCGTTACAACTAATCCTACTGGTGTTGCTCAAAGAATTGGGTATCACATACTTCCTTAAAGTGCTTGATTGGGCAGCATGGGATCGTGGTGGGGAAATAATGGAAGGGGAGTTGATTACAATTTCTGAACCGTATATGCACGATTTTAATTTTCATCAATATTTCAATCTCACACTCAACATCAAGTCAATATTTAAAAAGGGTCAAATGCACAATATTCAGATTGAGGAAAAAAATTAATTGAGACACACAAATTTAAGTATCAAATTAAATTATTACTTAACATATGGTTAGTATAATTGTAAGATATTAAAAAAATTATTACTAAAAAAATAATATTATATTATTATTTTGATGAATCTAATGGCTAATCCAATGTGGGATTATAGATGTGAAGATTTTACATTTATGGAAAACATGTACTTTTCATCAAATTTTGAAGATAGATTTGATGAATCCAATGCTAGTGCTCTAAGATGCTTTTAGATTTCCTTCATAATTTTTTATGGAAGCATATAAATTCATAACAATTGAATAGGGTTTTTAAACAATTAAATTGGGGATAGTATTAAAGACAATGTATGGTTCAACTGTTTGATAAAATGTATCAGTTATCGTGAGTGATATCGAGAGTTTACTATTACCATTTATAATCCATACTAGAGCAATACCAAAGGTATTGTACCGTTGGAGACTAGTTATACAAGGTAATTGACAAACATACAAAGCTGACAAAAAATGATAATTAGTCATTGCATGAGGGATTGGGAGGATATGCTCCAAATATGGATGCGGTAAGCATAGCCGTGATAAATGAGTCTTCATTTGGTAAATTATCATTTTACCGTCACTGATGTATTGTCATTATGCATCGCAAACTATGCCAAGGTATAAGACCAAGTTTGGTGCAAAGAGGTTAGAAAGTCTGGCGCCCAAGTGATTTGATAAAAAAGATAAGCAAGTTGCAAAGATGCCGATACATGCCAGGTATGAAAAAGATCAAGAGCAACACGTTCACGCAGACAATAGTAGTCAATCTCAATGTGTTTATTTCAGACATGGAAGACTGGGTTAACAGTCATGTAAAATGCATTTAGATTATCACAAAGTAATAATGGTGATGTGTGGAGCGTGATGTTGAATCCCGAAGAAGAAAAGTGATCTATGTGAGCTTAGCAGTATTGTGGGCCATAACTCTATATTCAGTTTCAGTGCTCGAGCGAAATACAATATATTGTTTTTTGACAAACCAAGAAATGCAGTTACTACTAAGAAAGACAATAGTTGGTTGTGGAGCGTAGGGTGAGAGAGCATCTAGTCCAATCTACATCAGAGAAAGCATAAAGATCAAGTGTAGAGTTGGAGTAAAAATGAAGTCCAAAATCAATTTTACCTTTCACATATCTAAGTATACATTTGACCATTTGAAAATGGGCATCAGTAAGATAGTGCATAAATTGATACACAAAGTTGACACTGTATACAAAGTCAAGAAGAGTGAGGGTAAGATATTGTAGAGCATCGATGTTGGGCCACAAAAAGGAGTTGTGGACGTAAGACCTTTAGGCTTAGCCATCATGGGAGTGCCCATGGGCTTACAATCAGTCATTTGGTCATGGTTTAAAATGCCAAGAGCATATTTAGTTTGGGTCAAGGTAAGGCCATTAAGGGGACGTTTGGATGTCAAACTACTCTCAACTCATCTCAACTCATTATTACAACCTTTTCAAATTATAATACAAAATATTATAAACAATTCAATTTTTTCAAATTCTAAAATAATAATAATATTAAAAAATAATATTCTAACAATATTTTATCGTCCAACTTAACTCAACTCAGTTTAACATTCAAACGTAGCCTAAGAGTTGGAGTGATCTAGATCTCCAAAAAAATAATAGAGAGGACCCAGATCTTTCATGGCAAATTTACTGTTAAGAGTTGAAATAAACTCATTTAGGAAATCAGTGGATAAACTAGTGAGTAGCATATCATCAACAAACAAGAGTAAGATAAGATAACCTCGAGAAGAAGAATAAACAAATAAAGATGAATCAACACTGCTACAACTAAAACCATAAGTAAATAAAAAACTACTGAACTTATCAAAGCAAGCACATGGGTCTTGTTTTAAGTCATACTAAGTTTTGTTTAATTTACAAACATGAGAAAAGTGAATTAAGTGGATAAAACCTGGAGATTGTTCCATGTAAAGGTATTTATGGAGATCACAGTGAAGAAAATCATTCTTGACGTCCAGTTGACGAATGTCCCAATGATTTATCAAAGTAATAGTGATAACAGTGCGGATAGTACTTGGTCGGCTCACGGGAGAGAAAGTTTCATTGTAGTGAATTCTATCTATTTGATGAAAGCTTTTTGCAACTAAATGAGCTTTCAATCGATCAACAGTACCATTTGCATTAAGTTAGGTTTTAAAAATTCATTTACAACCAATAACAACTACAGAGGGATCACAAGGGACGAGAGTCCACATATTTTTTGCATACAAAGCTTTTAGCTTATCAACCATAGCTTAGGTCCAACCATGGTGATTGAGAGTAGAGTGAATGGTTTTGGGCTCTTTGGGTATGGTAGAGATATCATGGAGATTGGCTTATTAGGGATTGGCTTTGTGAATACTAGCACGAGAGCGGATAATCATGTTATGTTCAAGGGGCCGAGACGGGGTTAGGGAAGACAAAGTACATGGAGATGAAGGCTATGTAGAGCTATCAAGAATATGGAGGTGAGGGATTGGGTCTGGGGTGTGAGAGGTGGTGGGTGGTGGTAAGTGAATATTGAGTTTAGGGATAGGGGAGGTAGGGCCAAGGGAGGTGTAATCCAAAAGTCAAAAATAGACAAAGTCGGGTCAGAGAGTGGGAGAATGTGAAGATTCTTAAGATGTTTATAAGGAAAATTAAGTTCATTAAAACAACATGCCGAGAAATGCAAGTACAACAAGTAGGAGGGTGATAGCTTGAACCCACGATGCCAATCACTATATCTTAAAAAGACATGGGATGATGTTTTTGAATCAAATTTATCATGATTAATGTCTCAAGTACATGGATAACATTTGAATAAAAAAACACGCAAAAAAGGATAATTAGAAAAAGTTTCATAAGTAATTGAAAAAGATTATTGTAAATCAAGAGTAGTAGTGGGAAGACAATTAATTAAAATGGTAGTAGTGGCAAAAGCTTCAACCCCAAAACGTTTTGGAATACTCCTCTTGCAGATCACCTTTGCACCCTCAAAGGCTTGTGTGACAGCTTGGCCTCAATTGGACGACCAGTTGCTGACAAAATGAATGTGTTTTCTTTGTTGAACAACCTCGATGCCTGCTACGAACCTTTCACCACATCGATGCTAAAGCCACCTAAGTTGTCCTACATTGAGATCCTCCCACTTCTCTAAGGGTATGAAATCTGCACTTTTCTTCATTACTCTAACTCATCTTTTAGTTGAGGGTCTCACCCAGGAGCTCCTTTTTCTACACATGAGACACACCAGACATCTGTCAAATATGTGGTAAAGAGGGTCATGTTGCCTTTAAGTACTGAAACATATTTAACCACTTGTTCTAGTCTAATGATATTCTTTAGGTATTGGCCGCCATGATGTTGGAAAGATTTTCTCTTAATAATGAATAGATTGCAGACACTAGAGTATCTGCCCATATGACAGGTCTTCATTGATCACGTTTAAATTTAGAGATGAATTGAGATTTTTTTTAATAATAGAATAAAATATTGTTATAATGTTATTTTTTTAATATTATTATTATTTTAAAATTTTAAAAATTAAATTATTTATTATATTTTATGTAAAAATTTTAAAAAATTATAATAATAAAATAAAATAAAATAAATTATAGTGAATTTCGAAATCGAGATCGTATTAGACCGGTTCGTTCATTTAAATATAGTGAAATTTTTTTTATCTATTTATAAAAATCTTTTTTTTTTATTTGATAAGGATAACGGATATGTTTTCTTCAATAAGAGTTTATCATCTTAAAATATTTTCTATGTAAAGTCATCCTACACATTTCCCCATCTTCCATTTCAGCCCTATTTTTAGAACATGGATCGGCATTTAATGGGACTGTACGATGGAATGGACATTTCAGAAATGAAGATGTCTGCGACTCTGATGCATTTGAAGCTCCAAGGTCGCTATCAAAATCCCCAAGAAAACGCCACAAGTACGATTTACCTATCAACTTTTTTTTTTTCGATTTGCTTTTATTCATTTTTTAACGCACAAAAGAGAGATGGACCTGAAGATCGCAATCTGCACGTTTTTATTGTCAAAGTTTCATTCATCCATATAAAGCCAGACTGTGTTTCAGAAAAGCCGAGAGCCTGACGCCTGTATGGACTGAGAACTTACCCATTTGTCTGTGTCTTTTCCTCTGCTCTGCCATTTCATGCTTCTCGTTCGGCTGAATTCATGCAAGGCATGCGCTGATCAGATTGATCTTTGTTTGGGGCAGTGGAGTTGACCATTCCTCTTTTGAGCTTTGGCAATTGGCACTACGGCGGTATACGTCTGTCATTCCATGCCCCTTTTTGGTAATGAAAATTTTTATGTACAGGCTTTTGCCTATTTTTTGTATATTATATTAATATCATTGGATATGTCAATTTTTTTAGTATAAAATAACTTTTTTAATTAATCATATTAGTAATATATATGAAAAGAATAGATAAAAATAACTATATTTTTGACAAAGAAAGAAAGTGACACAAACATATTCGCTAGAGGCCTAGTTTGGATAACCTCTTCAACATTTTTTAAATATTTTTGTATGGATAAGAATATTCTACATGTCAAACACAATATTGAATACTTTTAAATAATTTTAAACACTTTTCTATCAACAGTGCTTAACTATGAGTCAATTTATCACTACGGTCGTGTGAATACCCGTGTGCGATAGAGAGGGAGAGGGAGGTTCATGGTGGCTGAGTCTGCGAGAGGTGGTCGGCGGTGTGAGGTGGTGGAGGTGGGATGGCCTGGATAGCTGCGTACGGCGGTACAAGTGGACATAAATGGGTAAAACCCATTTTCGGTTGGGTTATCGCAAGGGAGAGAGGGCTGCGCGTGAGGAGATCGGTGATGGCTGGCATGGTCACCGGTGTGGGGGGAGTCGCCGGTGGTGGCAGTGAGGCTAGGTGACCGTGTATGATGGCGCAAGTGGAGATAATTGGGCCGGACCCATTTCGGTTGGGTTACCGCAGTGAGAGAGAGAGTTGCGCGTGGGTACCATCGGTAGTAGCTGACTTGATCTCCGGCGTGAGGGGGAGTCGTCGGTGGTGACAGTGAGGCTGGACGGTGCTGGACTGGGCTGAAGGAGAATCGGACGGGGGAGATCGCCCAGAGGAGAGAGAGAAAGTGAGAAAAGAAAAAAATAATATTTACACTATAATATTTATAATTATTATATATAAATAAAAAATAAAATCACTATAATATTTTCATTATTATATATAAAAAAATATTAAAATCACTATAATATTTATCAGTATTATATATAAATAAAATTATCATTTTATCATCATTAAAACAAAAACAATCATTGATGGGATTCACATATTTTTCAACTACATATCTAAAAATCAATAACTCAACATATTTCATATATCTAAACAATTCAAAACACTTTCAATGGAACCCACAAGTTTACTTCAATCTCTACTCACAACTATTCACAACACTTCTTACTATCCAAACCTATTCTAAGGCTGTTTAGTATGTTAAAATAAGTTGATTTGAGTTAATATGATAAAATATTGTTAAAATATTATTTTTTAATATTATTATTATTTTAAAATTTCAAAAAATTGAATTATTTATTATATTTTGTGTTGAAATTTGAAAAAGTTACAATGATAAGTTGAGATAAATTGAGATTGATTTGGTAACCAAATGAATCCATGTAACACTTTTTCAAATAAATTTGAAAATAATATTTTATCTTGATAATTATATAGACTTATATATAATTGTGTTTATATATTTTTGTCTTACAAGTCGTGCCCCCAAGCTATTAGAAAGTACAGAGGAAAAATACTTCAAGTTCAGCTCATAAAATTGCTTCACAAGTTTCTTCAAATTGACAATTCACAAACATTTCCTCTTAGTAGTAAAGTGTACTGCGTAGTATAAAATTAGAGTATCACTTAACAAACCTACAATCTAAATACTTTATTAAGAGAGAGCTTTTTTTGTCTATTTTTATATGGTACCAAAACCAAATTAAGGGTATAGTCCACCCACACATGGCTGGCTTTAAAGGCCAGCCTTTAATTGCCAGATTAATGGCTGTAACGCATGACTTTAAGCCATGGGTTACAAGCAAATAACGCATGGCTTTACAAAACAGTAACGGAGGGGTCAGCCCCACGTGGGCGCCCCTCCTTCTAACACAAGCAAAACAAGAAAATTACCAGTCTCAATTAGGAGAAACGATAGTCTTATTATCGTATAACAATTTGTTTATAATTATGTAATAAAGTAATTTTATTTTAATTTGAAGCTTTAATTTAATGAAATACATTATTATATTTAAATTTATGTATAAATTAGGACTAGATTATAAGAGAATGTTTGGATAATGAAATAAGATGAAAATTTTGTAAATAATAGTAAGATAGTTTATGAATAATAGTGAGATAATTTAAGTTAAGGATTTATTGGAGTTTGAGAGATGAGAGAGAAAAAATTGAATAAAAAAAATTATAAAGGTAAAATATTATTATAATATAATTTTTTAATATAATTTTTATTTTTAAATTTGAGAAGGTAGAATTGTTTTTATTATTATTATTATTATTTGAGAATCTAGAAAAGTTGTGATAATTAGTTTTTTTTATGAAAAATTGATTTCATTAATTCATTAGAGAAAAGTTACATTCATGACCAGGATATATATAAGAAAATTCTCAGATCACGAGCCAATTACTGCATTTCGAGTTTCAGCAGTACACAAATTTCTTTGTGTCTACTATAGTCTTAACTAATGTTGTAGCTCACTACATACAAACTGTCTAAGAAACAACACTCTACTTAAAACAAAGACTCATACCTCATCCTCTATAATAGGAGAGGATGTAACCTCCCAAGAGATTATCTTTTTTCTTTTAAATAAAAAATAAAATAAAATGATAGATGTAAAAATGATAAATTACAATATAAATCAATTATGATAGACTTCAAAATCAACCATAAAAGTTAGAATTGAATGATCTAATCTAGTGATCTGCCACTATCTTCTCAATGATCTACTTAGGAAATATCTTGTACTACTCGTGCCTCACAAGAGATGTTGGAGGACTGTAGATCTGTTTTTTTAGTATTGAAGGAAACAAAATAAATTAATAAAAAAAGAGAAATGAGGGAAGGAGGGATGGAGATAGAAGGGAAATAGAGGGGGAAAGAAGAAAAATGAGAGATGGAGCAACCAGAGAAGGAGGAGAGAGGAGGACTCCAATTGTATTTGTATTTATATTTAAATAATATTTAAAAAGAGAATTATATGGGATGTAATGAAATAAGATAAAAATTATTTACAAAAATCCCTAATCACTATCAAGCTAGCCGTGAGAGTAACCATATATATATATATATATATATATAAAAGTGCTATTATACAAAATTGTTATAAAAGAGTAAATTTTTTAATATATATGATTTTAAAAAAATAAATTTATAATTTAACATATATATTAATTCATTTCTCAAATCTAATAAAATATTTTAAGTGAAACTATTTTAAAAAAATTAGAAAATATCTTAATTTATATCATTTAACTATTATTTATAAAATATTTTATTGTTATTCAAGAAATTTTCAGCCAACCTGACTTGCGAAAGATCAGGAGACGAGCTTCCCATTAAATTGAATAATTATTGGTTAAATAATCATTTCTCTTTAAAAAAAATATTAATACTGTCTCTTTATAAATATCTGTCTAATTAATATGGTTTTTATTATTAAAATATAAAAACAATTGCAGATCCCCATGCCACGCTGATTATGAGTTCAGAGACGGATAGTCTTCCAATGGAAAATGCAATACGAAAGGACGTCCTGGAAAGATATGAAATCATGCTCATTATTGCACCACCTACTAATAGCTTATAGCCTCTGATTATGAGTCTGTCATAAAACTCGTGGCTGATGTTTTTTCACTCTCATATTTATTATTATCTATTATTTTTAAAATTCAAAACAACTTAAACAGTTAAAAAACTTTATAAAAATTTTCTATTTTAAAAAAAATATATTCATTATTCTTGTAATTCAGAAGCCACATTTTTTTTTATCAAATATGTAATACATGAATTGTGAGGAGAATAATTATTTTAATTTAACAAAACTAAAACTAAAAATAAAGTAAGTATATATATTATGTTATATACGATGTAAGAATAATGAATAAAAAGTTTTATTCTATTCTTATGCAAAAATGTGCATTAAATGTGTTATGTTGGCAATTCTGCATAAAATTTATTGCTAAATATGTCTTTTTTTTCTGCTATTTATAATTTTTAAAATTTATTTGGTTTCATAAAGTAATAAATTATATATTTTTTAAAAAAAAGTGGACTATAAATAAATTTTAATACTATTTAAAAAGTTTTATAATTTCCACCGTATATCATTCATTAATATAATTTGATTTTAAAATAAATTTATAATTTTACTAATTAAATTATATTGTGTGATATAAAGTTTTAAATAACACTACACATGAAAAAAAATGATTTGAACATTTTAAAAATAGATAAGTTTTACAGAATTTCTTATAATAGAATAAACTTAAAATTTATATGAGAAAATTATTTTTTAATAATGAGATTATTTTTTAAAAAAATATGAGATTTCTCCAATCTAAAACTATATCTAAAATTATCCTAATTTATAACTCATGTACTTGACTATTAAAATTCGAATGAGTTTGAAAGGTGATGTCATCCATATTGCCTCAAAATTAAATCCTAACACTATTGTACATATATATAAATTCTATTAATTATCTCTACATCGTTGTCCTGTCCCCCGTCCGCTCCACCCTCGTATGACGGGGTGGATTTTCCTGTCCGCTAGATGCGAGGGGCGGGTGGCCCTGCCCACATCTAGCACCCAAGGTGGGGCGAGATAGAGGCTACCTCCACCCCGCCTCGCCCTATATAATATATACAATTATATATATAAGTATTTCTATATATGTTTTTAAAAAAATACTTAGACAAGCCTAGGTTTTTTTACTTCATCACAAATAATGAAATGACAAAATGGCGTCGTTTTGTTATTTGTTAAGATCCACCCCCCAAACTCTCTCTCTCTCTCTTTCTCTCCCCGCATCTCCGATCCTCGAATCTCCATTGCCATCGAAGAACAAGCAAACTACGTCATCGCCATCATAAGCACTACGTCATTGCCATAGCCTTTCATCTTCAACTTTGTCGCGGAAGGCAAGAAATGATGTTAAACTTATATTTTTTGTGATTTATGGAATGAAGATTGAAGAAAAGATGAGGTTTACTCAAAGATGGATGATGGAATTTTGTGAATTGTGTGCTGTGGAGATTTGATTATGCATGTGGTTTGAATTGTTGATAATTGATGAATGATGTGTGTGAATTTGTTTGTGTGTTTTTGATCTTTTTGGGTTTGTATAATGTAATGTGTTTTGAATTTTGATGATTGAATACATAATAATGAATCATTGATAGTGAATTTGTGGCTAATTAATTCGTATTGGAACCCTAAATTAATTTAGGGTTTCGGATTTTAATTTAGATTTCCAATCTGAAGCCTTAAATTAATTTAGAAATTGAAACCTCTAAATTAATTTAGGATTTTGAACTACCCTAAATTAATGTAGAGATTAAAACCCTTAGATTAATTTAGGATATTTCGAAATACCCTAAATTTAATTTGGATTAAGTCTAAAACTTTGCCTAACCATACAAGCTGGCTCTTATATATATATATATATATATATATATATATATATATATTTCTAAATTAATTTAGGGCTTCAGATTTTAATTTAGGGTTCCAATCAGAAGTCCTAAATTAATTTAGGGGTTTTTAAATTAATTTAGGATTTCGAGCTACCCTAAATTAATGTAAAGATTGAAACCCTTAAATTAATTTAGAATATTTTAAAATACCCTAAATTTAATTTGGATTAAGTCTAAAAACTTTGCTTAACCATACAAGCTGGCTCTTATATATATATATATACATATATATACATATATATACATATATATATATATATTTATATATCTATATGTTGCCTACTCGATATCCATTGCATTCATAGCTCTAAATTTTTTTTTTTTTTTTTTTTTTTTATGTTTGAACTACCTTTATTTTATTTTATTTTATCACAAAGCCGAGATACATACATATATATATATATATATATATATATATATATATATATATATATATATATATATATATATCTATATGTTGCCTACTCGATATCCATTGCATTCATAGCTCTAAAATTCATTTTTTATTTTTATGTTTGAACTACCTTTATTTTATTTTATTTTATCACAAAGCCGAGATACATACATACATATATATATATATATATATATATATATACATGGTTCAAAATTTCAACTCAAAACAGAGGATCAATATCATGAAATAAGTGACTTTCTGTTTTAAGAAAAAAATTTTGATACCATTTCCACAATTTTCATAATCATTTCCCCTATCTTCCAACTTCAAATGCTAGTTAATATAGATAATATTTTGTATAAGATACACAATACATATGTTGTTCAAAACCAAAGAACTACCAATTTGTACCATCTAATTTCTAATTGATCTGTTAACTATAATAGAGCACTTAATTATATTTCTTGTATTACTAGATTTTAATTACATGACATGAGTATAAAAATTGAGTACTATTATCATTTCTATTTGAAGAGCACGATGAAGTACTTTATTTAACATAATTAATGTTGAGATATATATGTTTGGATGTTAATTGTTTGGCATGTTGCTATATTTGCTATAATTTTAAATTCCTAATTTCCTTGAGTTCATGGATATACCGACAGATTCTAGTGTGAGCTCCCATTTTCAGGTTCAGGATACCTCTACTCCTACTCCTCCTATTCCTACCCTTGGCCCAACACTACCTCTATGGCACCTTGCCCTGCCTCCAAGACAGTAAGAAGCATGCTTCTATAGTTTGAGCTCATTTCACCAAATTAGAAGGTGATGACCCCAATAACCCCCAAGCCAAGTGTAACCACTGTTGAAAAATTTATGGATACCATTATAAAAAATATGGCACCTCACAATTAAAGGTGCATTTAGAAAAGTAATGTAAAAAAAGTTTAATGTTAAGATCATTAGAAGAGAAGAGTCAATCTAAGTTAGAAATTGGACTTAAAAAAATGGTGGATGAGAGTAGTGGAGGTGCAATTTTAAGGGGGTATACTAAATATGATCCCAATGAGTGTAGAAGATACATAACTCGTATGGTTATTATGGACGAGTTACCTTTTCAAATTGTTGATGGGAAAAGGTTCAAATCGTATTTTCACCAGTTATAACTAATGTTTAATATTTCTTTTCGCTACAAGATGGTAAAGGATGTAAAAAAATATTTTTCGTCTGAAAAAGAGAAATTGAAGGGTCAATTTGTTTGCATCACCATTGATACATGGACATCAGTCCAAAATTTTAATTATCTTTGACTGTGCATTTTGTTGATTGTGATTGGACATTGCATGAGAAAATTATAAAATTTTATCAAATTACCGATCACAAGGGTGAGAAAATGGGGAAGGCCTTAGAGGCTGTAGTAAAGGACTGAGGTTTACCCGAATTGTTACAGTCACAGTTGATAATGTTTTGTCTAACGATGTGGCATTGGGACATCTGAAGACCTATCTTAAAGAGGCAAATAAGACCATGGGTGGTGAGTGTATGCATGTAAGATGTGCGACACATATTCTGAATCTTATTATTATTGATGGTTTGAGAGATTTTCATGATGCGATTGCTCGGGTCACGACTGTTGTGTGATGGGTGAGATCTTCTCATTCGAGGTTGGAGGAATTCAAGGTTACTGTAAGGTTTGCGGGCCTAACATCTAAAAATGGTTTTTGTACTGATATGCCTACACGATGGAACTCAACATTTTTTATGTTGGAGACGGTCCAAAAATATAAGCTGACATTTGTATTATTGGGTGACGAAGACATCCTATATGTCAAATATTTTGTTGATCATAGGGAATTGGGAAAACCCATAGATGATGATTGAAAAATTGTATATATTTTTGTAGATTTTTTATGTTTTTTTACGAGGTCACCACGACGCTTTCTGAAATTTTGTACCCTACATCCCATCAGTTCTGTCAGTAAATATATAGGGTAAAAGAAAAATTAGATGACATGGTAGGCGGTGGTCACATTAGGCTGTAGGAGATGACATTGATTATAAGGACAAAGTGTAACAAGTATTGGAGAGATTTTAGTAGGGTTAATATTTTGTTATATGTAGTTGTCATCTTAACCTTCGATTTAAGGTGGATGACATGATATTTGGATTGGGCATTATGTATGGACAAACATGGGCGGAACTTATTGTAACAAGGGTTTAATAAAACCTTAATAGATTATTTGATTAGTTTATCATTCTACGAATTGGTAATATTGCGGCACGTACACCTACCCCCCACAAGTTTCAGAAACCAAGGTAGGGAAAAGACGTAGATTGGACTAGAGTGAGAGGTTGGAGCAAATCCCCTTTATCCGGAGTTCTGTAGAGGCTCAGTTAAGGATAGACAGATACTTGACAGCGGACTTTCAACCATTTTCACGAGATTTCAATATATTAAGTTGGTGGAAGATGAATTTCATGAATTTCGTAATATTTTAGCTATCCCTGTTAGTACCGTAGCTTCAAAGTCGGCCTTTAACACTAGAGGATGTGTATTGGATTCATTTCGGAGTTTATTAGCTCTTACAACTGTGGAGGCTTTAATTTGCACGTAAAATTAGATTAAAGGAAACCCAATTTATGCTCCAGATGTTCTTGAGTTTGAGAAGGTCGACGTCAAGGAGGAGGGTGGTGATCAGTCTGGATCTGGTAATCGTGAGACTTGAATTTCATTTTCTAATTTCTAATTTTAATTTAATCGGTATTTATTTCAAATTTAATTATTATAGTGATACGTGAGACCGCATCTATGTCTACCTTCAAAGCAATATGACTTTACGTGTATTGGAATTTGGACCCACTATTGCCATGATTTGCACAATTTGTCTCTTAATTGTTTCTTACATTTATAATTTTATATAATATTTTAGTATCCAATTATTTTGCTTGTATGTTTTTTAGCTTTTATATTCTCAATATACATATGCCAAATCTTAATGACCGATTTATGTTCATCTGCCTCATCTTCATCCCAAATTCCAATGGCCCAATCTCATATTAGTTAGTACTTTTAATATTGTGTATTTTAAATTTTTGTTTCATCTTTATAACTTTATAATTTTAATTTGTTTTATTTTTAACTTATTAACATTTCAGGTTTTATAACTTATTAACTTTTATGATCTCGATTTTCAGTCTCATAGCAGTTGACACAACTCACCACTTAGTGAACTCACCACTACGACACTATCCCAAATTGATCAAATTGAAATGTTATGATTTTGTTAATTTACAATTAATTATAATGTTATTACAATAGTTAGTAGTACAATTTATAATATTTACTATTTTTAGATGAGTTTGTAATATTGTAATAATTTATTAGTTCTCTTAATTTGTATAATTGTAAATTGTAATAGTTTAGTGCTTAGTGATGATTATTACTTAATTAGTTTATACTAACTCCCGCACCCCGGACAGTGGATGAGGGACCCCGCCCCCGTCCATGTGGGGGTGGGGTTCGGGAAAAAATTTCCCATCCCACCCATGCGGGGCAGGTAGCACCCTGCTCTACTTCATGTATTTATTTTGATTTTTTTTTCTTTAGCATATATAGTTTAAGGATGATGAGTAATAGAATTCAATTAGTTTAATAAAATAAAATAAAAAATAAATAAAATAAGTGTAGTATATGATATAGATGGCTGGATAAAAAAGCCCATATATATTGTCTTAAAATATACGTTTTAAAATAATTATATTTATCATTTTTCATATCATACATTAATATTTAATGTGTCATTTTATTATTTAAATATATATATATATATTGATGTGTAAATATATATTTAAATATAATGAAAATAATTATAAATTATATATTAATATGTGATGTAAGAAATAAAAATGACAAAAGCATTTCTCAATATATTTACCTAAAATGTGGTGAAAACTGCAAATATGGTTGTAAATTAATTTCATATATAAATATATATTGATGTAAATATGTGTCTTTGTTTGAAACATTTGATGGGATAGTTGAAAAAAATAAACATGTGATAGGGACTTGATTGACAGCTAGGCTTGGATATGAAAGTCGACGTGATTGTTTTATTTTTATTGAAAATTTTTATTTATTATTTTATCAAATATTATACATAATTTTTATACAAATTTTTTATTAAATGTGTGAGTATGAATAATAAGTATAAAATTTTTTTAATTTAATAATAATAAAAAAAATAAGAATAAAAAATAAAAAGAAAAGTAATAAATTATGTGTTAGATGTAAAGATAATTTGTAGAATTTTTTCAACCAAATCGAGACCGTGTTTGGAGGGAAGCAAAGAGATTTGATAAAATAATTAGAGAAATGCTGCTCTTCCATATGTGGATCCGGATATCCCAACAGCGTGTTTTTTTTTTAACTTAATAATGAAAAAAATATTTTTTTTAATAATGTTATATATTTAAAAAAACATCTTTAAGAGAAAATATATTTATAATTATAAATTATGTAATTGCTGAAATCATTTTGAAAAAAAATAAATAAAATATGAGATTCATATAAAAAATATTTACATCTATTTTTTAAAACAATTATGTAATTTTTATGCATACAATTATATATAAAATTACTTTATAATTTTTATGAAATCGAAAAGAGAACTTGTGCAGGTTATGTATTTGAATTGGGTAGGAGGACCAGAACTAAACATGCCGCCACTTCGGCCCCTCAGATTACAGCAAGCAAAGGTTGCTGGTCGCAGCATTTTGTTTCATATTATTTAGGCTGTGTTTAGATATGAAAAATCATATCACTATATTATTATTTAATATTTAATATTTAATATTTATTTTTTACGTACCTTTTATTACTTTTTATTATTATTAATTATTATT
The DNA here is from genome assembly GCA_029856935.1 of Cyclocarya paliurus. Lineage (NCBI taxonomy): Eukaryota > Viridiplantae > Streptophyta > Magnoliopsida > Fagales > Juglandaceae > Cyclocarya > Cyclocarya paliurus. The sequence goes on along the minus strand of CM056957.1, from coordinate 24,845,106 downwards.
TAATATTTTATTATTACTTTTTTATCACTTTTCCTCATCATCTCACTATCTTAAACGTAAGCTAAAGCTCATAACTGCCAATTACGTCTAGCTTGGGTAAAGGTCCCATCCCAGTTAGGGGAACATGATGAAAATGAAGGTAGAGCCAGCTAGCCAGGGTACAAACAACCGAAAATGATACATACACAATTATGTCCTATAATGTTTTCGAAAAAAAAAAATGTCTTATACTATTTATTGAACATTTGACACTATTAATAAAATCTGCTTGTGCAATCATAAATGATATGATACCTACTTTTTATGTTTATCTCTATCCCATAAATTATGGATAAGATTCAATCCGTACACAGAAATTTCGAATAAAAAAAAATTTTTAAATTTATTTTATAATAAAAATAATTTTATAATAATAATATCATATCAAGCAAACTCAACCTATAAATTTTACTTTTACGATATCATAAAATATTTCTCAATTCGGACAGGATTTTAAGCCGAGTAGAACAAAGCATTCTAGGTAAGTAATTGCCCGGTGGGTTGGATTGTGGGCTATAAAGTTAAAAGAATGTAGGAACGTTTTAGCAACCCAGCCCAGCGACTTGGTGGATTTAAGCTCTACTGCAAATATCGTCCCACATAGAGAAAAAAAGAAAAAGAAAAAGAAAAAGAAAAAAGTATAGGATCCGTTTGGACAGTAAAAGTATTTCATCTCATTTCATTTCATCTTATCATTACAACTTTATCAAGTTTTCATATAAAATATAATAAACAATTCTATTTTTTAAAATCTGAAAACAATAATAATATTAAAAAATAATATTCTAACAATATTTTATTTAACTTTCAATTTTCATATAAAACATTTCATTTCATCTCATTATTCAAACATGACCTAATCTCCTGGGAAAGTGAAACTTCATATACGCGTGTTAAAATTCGATCCACCTCATGTAAATGTAATCCCTTCGAATATCTTCCTTTTCATGAAGAATCAACTTTTCACAGCCATCTCAACTATAATAAAGGTTATTCGTTTGGCCATTTTAAAATGTTGGGCTCTTGAGGAATTTTATTTTTCATCCAATCATCAAGTACCAAAACATTAAAAAAAAAAAAAAACTGAAGAATCACAACCATTTTATGAATTTTTTCTATCCAAATATATTTTTTTCAATCCCATTATTTTTTCTCCTAACTTAATACCACTAATTTCAAGAGTACAATAAAAAAAAAATACACTTTTTTTTTTATGGATTCCACTGTTTTTACAAAAACTAAAAAAGAAACACTATTCAAAGCTCACCCAAGAATATTGAAAAATGTTATTTATCAATACATCTTATTCATTATCTTTTCATTTTTATTTAATATGGCATGATAACATGATTAGATAAGTGAAAAACATCATTTAGGTTTCTTGTTTGGGCCCCTGGCCTGGTTGAGATGATCCACTCTGAAAGCGTGGTCTCTTTGGAATACTCGGCCTGGCTCACTTGATTTCCAATATTTAGGGCTTTTGGGCCTTGGCCACTTTGGTTGGAGCTATCTAAGACAATCTAGTATCATTGATGGGATAGTTAAATTTACACACAAGAATAATAGTATAGAGTTAGGATTCGAATTCATAATTTTTGCTCTCATATCAAGTGAAATTATCATATATCCAAAAAATTTAACTTGATATGAAAAGATAGATTTATTATTTATATTATATTCTTTTAACACTTTTGCAATATTTGTGCACTCTCCAACATGAAAAGCTGTGGGATTTCTCTAACATTCTCGTAGCATTCAAACAAGTCAATTAAAGACGTCATAGGGTGTGAATATTTGAAACCGAGAAACATCCATATTATGGCGTGCTTTCCCTTCAAAATGCATGGCTGTGATCATTGATCTGTTCATGTCTCAAACATGTTTCAGAATGAGCTGCAACAACACTTCCTGCCACATGCAGATTTCGACTCCTCGTTTTGCTTCTTCTACATACCCCACAACAATAACATTCGGTTCAACAACCAATTATATATACCTCGACCAAAACGAATGGCCAAATATTAATACCCCTAAAACCTAAATCATCACAAACTCACCAAAACAACTACGTGCTGCATGTTTATTTTCGATCTGTCGTTTCAAGCTGTTCGGTTTTGGTTGAGGTGGGGCTTTCTTGCATCCCTCCTTAGAGACCTAAACCTTGACATTTCTTGTAATGTCTATCTCTGAAAGGAATGGAAAGGTTTCAATCTTATGCATTTCATTTTCCATGCAGAATACGGTTTTTTTTTTTGGATCATGAAAACTGCTAATGCCTAAATTTGCATAACAGATCGGAAAGAAAAAAAGAGTGATTCCCGACCCATGTTAGTGATTTGGGCCTCGATACGATACTCCTTACGTTCAAATAAATAACATATAAGCGAATAAAAGTAAATAAAGAGTGAGATGCAAGGATTTACGTGGTTCGACATAATGTTTATGTCCACGAGTTGTTTGGAGTAACATCCACTATAACAGGTGATGATTTTACAATGTTTCTTGGCCTTATATATCGTTTAATACAATGAGAGAATTTTGTCTCAGGAGAGTCCCTCTAGACAATTGGTGGAAATTGCCTCGAGAGAGTCTTTCAGATTTGTGAGGGAGCTGCTCTTTATATAAAGGTTATTTTCTTGAAGTGATAGAGTCCAACTTGAGTTGTGATACCTTTTCCTTTTAGGAGTCTGAGCTAACTTTTTTGTCTTATTCATTTCTTGTCTTATCTCTTGACTTTATCTATTTCCTTAGTAATATGTTTTCAAAAAATTTAACCCTGTCAATTTAGTCCCTAACAATAAGATAAAGATTAATTAACTCGAACTCTTTTTTTTTTTTTAAATGAATCACGTCAAAGCCCTCTCGGATACAAAATCACCTCCCTTTTCTGCTTTCACTCTCTTTTGATCCAATGCTGCCTCAAAGTGTCTACTTCTGTTTGTCGGCAATGGATGCCCACTGAATTAATTGCGTGCCCGTGATACGTGTGAATGACCGTCCAAAAAGTATGTGTGAAAATGGGATCCCTACTTGCCACAGAGAACTTGAAACTGTTTGGGGACCCAATGTTTTGATTGACTTCACATAATGCAGCTAAGCTTTATTAGATTCGTGCTCTCAAGAGTTTGGCAGCTAATTTGTCACTTTCCCAAGAAAAATAAGAGAAAGAATTTCATCACGCTGATGTTATTATAAATTGGTATTATCTAGAACATAAACATTGCCTTTTCAGAAAGCCCAAGGCAAATAATTATATGAACAAAGGTTTTTCAATGAATGATGAATGAAAAATTGACCATTAAAATGAAAAAAAAAAAAAAAACAAAGAGTTGGGTGAGTGTCCCCTACAATGGAACCTGATGTTTGCATTGATATGGACGTTTTGTAGACCAATAGCGGCATCTGTATTTTCAGATTTCGACAACTTGCCCAAGGGGGCACACAAAGCACTGTCTTCACCTTTCTAAGTCCTGTGTCATTGAAATTGAGGTGTACATTATATCTAGACTTAGAATAGAAAATTAGGATGAAGTATATAAAATCAATATTTAGATTTTCACATTTTTACAATTCGATATCTCAACTTCTATAAAATTGATACATGAGTTTTCACATTTTGCAGTTCACAGTCATCGTCAATCTCATGTTAGAAAATTAACCAAGGGTTGTCACGCGTCAGCTTTCAATTGGTTGGCATGGACTTAATGCCACATATAAGCCAATCAAAGATTGACACATGGTCTCCTGCTAGTTTTCTAGCGAGAGAGTATCAAGGGTACTCTCAAATTGCCAAAAATGTAGAACTCAAGTATCAACTTCTCCCAAGTTAAAAACTAAGATCCCGAATCGCAAAATCTTGAAAACTCAGGTACTGATTTGCAATGAGTAATGTTGAATAGAATGTTGAGTAATGAGTTTTTTCATGTAGATCTTAGATTTATTATCCCTTTTACAAAGAAAGTGTGCGAGTAGGTACAAAAAATTGTACAAATCATTTTCCTTTTGCAATTAACCCAAAAAATGAACTTAAAACTATAGTTACTAATTACATTGGATATGTTTGCACTAATTAATCACATGAACTAGTTAGGACAAGCCGATGCACCCGCTTCCTGTACGGCCTCGGTCGAGTCTGTCTCTTTCTCTCCTAACATGCAGCCACTGTCATTTCAGGCTCCATGCCAATTACTCCAACCACAACAAACAACATTCAGAAGTCCCAGCCTGTTGATAAGGTCCTTGCTCTCAGCCGTAGCTTTGCCTCCACTTTACTCCATTCTCCATCATGCCACATCTACTTGTATCGACCTCATTTAGACAATCTCGACAAAATTATTATGTCTTTGATCGTAGTCGATCGGTAACTGGGATCTGTTCCTATTCCTTTTTTACCACTTTATTCTACCATTTAAAATTGCATTTCCTGAGGGAAAAAGAGATTAACTATATATCTAATTTTTGAATTTGTAAGATTTTGTCTTGAAGTATTATTTTTAGTATTTACAAAATGTTTTTTTTTTTCTTTCAACAAAACATGACCCGAGACTTGACAAAAGTATAGGAAGATCACCTGCAAATCAGAGTTTTAGGAAAAACAATTTAGAAGAAGAAGAAGAAGCTGAAGAAGAAGCTGAAGAAGAACCTGAGGACTGTGAAGGAGAATAGAGGTAGCTAGCTAGCTAGCTCAACTGATGAATAATTTAGTGGAAACAAGAAGATCGATATCTAGCTATGTGATGGCGCGGCGCCTTCGTGATCAGATCGTGCCCCCCACGTTTCCTTCATGTCATTATTATTATCTTCATTTTTTGGATTATTGCAAGGTGGTGCAACAATCACGTCGTGCATGCTCTGACATTCTTATCTGCAGCGTACCTTTTTTTTCCTGTTCATTCGGCGTTCAACTTCCTTCTGCAATAATTAATTATCTTTCCACCTATTATAATTATCCATCTCTCTCTCTCTGTTTACTTGAATGCTGAATAAACAAACTGATACTCATTGCCAAGCTGCATATAATATGAGTTCGATCGAAGCCATGTTACATGATGTCTGGAGGCATGAAGCCATTAAACACTTGATCGATCAAAGTATCTTAAATTATGATGCTCGATCTATTATAGCACCAGATTTATATCACGAGCGTGCATGATGGGTTTTACTCATGCCTTTATTTATAGGACAATGCCATTTAAATAATACATATAACTTTCCTAGCAGATCATTCAAGAAATTAATGGCCTAATTTATCTCGTAAAATCAGTTCTAAAAAAAAGATTTGTTCATTCTTTATAAAGATGTTCAATATCTTCTCCACAAATAATGTGAGATTTTTCCTTAACACCTTCCATCAAGTGCATACTAATATTTTTTTTTCTGATCCTTATCATGGGATAAGTATTGTAGATCCTCATTTGTCTCGTGACAGGCTTTAATATCATAAAAAAATTCATGAGTTTAACTTATTTTATAAAACCGGTTTAATAAAAAATGATTGTTTATTTCTTATAAAAATACTAAGACCTTATCTACAAATAATATGTAATTATTTCTCAACAATAATCACATAACAAAGTATTTTTATTTCATAAGTTTTAGACTCTTGACCAAGTTGATGAGTCGTGCTAACAATTCCAACCAGCCACGTGACGATGGATGACTATTCGTAATTATCCATAACATTTTACTTTAACGAAAAGATCAAATGTAATTTCCTTCTCTCGAGATATAGAATGAGACATAAAAAGAATATTTATATGTATATATACCCACATAACATATATATATATATATACACACATACAAGCAATTAATCCATTGTCTTGAAAATTAAACTTAATTAATTAAGACACCATATATATATATATATATGTATAATATAAAATTAGGTGCTTTACTTTTGCACGATCTTCATTGGGGTAAATGAATGATATGATAGTATATATGGGTATAAAGTGTTCAATTATGAAGAAGAGAAGTAGACTGTAGTACCTATCGCCCTCCAAACGAGCGTCTTGTTGGGCATGATTATGGCTTTTTCCCGACATGTGGCCGCCCACCATCTATGAATTTTGAGGTGCCTGCAACTGATGGGAGGCCTGGTCTCATCATTCATTCTTGTTACGTGAACATGATATATAAGCACAATTTTCTACAATTTTTTATTTTATTTTATATAAATACTTTTTATAACTTGAAAATAGATAAAATTATTTTCACAATGCGTTTACTTCACCATATTTAATATAATTAGAATCTATAATATTATTCACTGACATCAGTTAATATATAAGTAAAATCTAAGTATTATATTTTATTTATTTTTTTCCTGAATTTTGGAAAGTATTCGAGTAAAAAATTATAAGAGATCTCAATAATACGTACAGAGTCATTGAATGATGGTAGAGCTGGGTCTACTCGTTATTTTTCTAAAAGTTCAATAATTAAATCAGGAATGACGTGATGAGTGTGTCATGTAGGAGGCAGCTTGGACAAAACTTACTATATATATGCCGCGTCAACGGATAACAAAAATACGTACGTACGTGATACATTTTACAAAACCTTGAAATTAAGCTCTTTGATTGAATGGTAAATCGCAGGCCGGAGCTTTTCTGCAGAACCTCATGATCTTTATGGAAAGTGAGGAATCCAATAAAGTTGAATTACAATGAACTAGTTCACATTTTCTTACGTACCATGATTATATGGTGCATGTTTTACCATCGAAAAAGAAAAATACTTTAATAAAAAATAAATTATATAAAAGTAAATTTATAAGTTTATATGATTTGATGTGATGTATTAGATTGTAAAATTAATTTTATCGTAAAATAGATATAATATATTATTAAAAATTATATCAATTTATAATTTTTTTTTTGTAACACATCTTAAAAAAAAAAAAATAGAGCACAATCAATAATATCGATATCATGATAAGAGTTCATCAGCTTAATAATTAGTGTAGAGAATTCTAAACAACTTGCCCAATAATCTTGTCTATATTGATCATCCCATGCATAAGACATTATATAAACATACCCTGCGTCTGCCCATGCTGTGGCCGAACTATGACGTTGATGCTTGATTTTGAAAAAGTTTCTGAAAAATTAAATCATCCTTTAGATTTTGTTCATAATTCTATAAATATAGAAAATGACCCCAACAAAATTGATAATTCTTATATGTTCTCTAAAATTTTAATATACATAGAATTTCTCTCTCCAATTTCTTTCCTACAGCCTCAAAATTT